>CM021101.1:323462747-323734589 GCA_007115665.2 Sequoiadendron giganteum | reverse complement strand
TACAATGTCTCCAAAGACATACCATGTAGATTCCCTTCAGCTCCTCAAAAGACTCTCTCATCCAACCTCTCGGCCAACACAGCCTCAAGGAGAACCAGGTTCACATCTCATCTCATCTGTGACACCTAGTGTTAACCATTTCAATGCCATCGCATACGGCTCTAACACTTCGCCACCTTTTTTGACCAAGTTCCAAGTGTTCAAATCTTCCAAGTCGTACTTCTCAATCCTTTTTCAACCAACCAATTAGGTGGCATTAATATGCACCTTATCTCTATTAGACAAATTCGATCGCCTCTGACCAAGTCACCTTGCAAATATGCATCGAGTCATCTAGGCATTTAATTCTTTGCCACAATCAGATCATGTCAACCATTCAAATCTAAGCCTTGCAGTTAATGCATTCACCACTCAAGACTTCGGCCAATCAATCAATGATAACCTACCATGTGCCACCACTCCATTTGCCTATCTCTTTGATTATCAATCTAGCTCAGTCAAGCTTGGTCAACCGAGCTCCCAACACTCTTGGCCTTCTACCATGTTACCGTCGAGTCCATCTAACCAGGTTGTGGTAATGTGATGAGCTCACCCAAGCTCACCCTGCCTTCTACCATGCTACCGTTGCCCTAGCTAACTCACCTCGCAGTATAGCGGTAAGCCATCCGGGCTCACACCCTAACTCCACCACACTACTGTGCCCCTGTCTAAGTTGTGTCATGGTATGGTGGTGAGCTCGACTGATCTCACCCAAGTCATCACTGAGCTAAAACTTTAACTACACCACGCTAACCACCATCTCCATCGTGCTACCACTGACCATCCAACACCTTCCTGCGGTGTGATGGTAACCGCCAGCCAGATAGTCAGTTGTCTCACCATGCTACCCTGCAGGCTGCTAGGCCACCCCATGGTAGAGTGGTGACCACTTTGGAAAAATACAGCCACCGTGATGAGCATCCTCACCACCTGCAGTGGGGCAGTAACAGTCACCACCGACTGCTAGCCACATACCATGGCCACCGTGGTGAGGCTTCTCACCACCTGCAATATGGCAATAACCGCCAGCCCCCAGCTCACCACTACAACGCCACTCACTGTGCTACCTCCACCACCAAACAGACACCCTGCGGTAAGGAGGTAACCGCCTTCCAGATTGTCGTCGCTCATCATGCCACCACGATGCATAAAGAAGACCACCACGATAGAGCGGTAACACCGCCCAACTGTAGAGCAAGCAATAGAGGCTCATGGTAAAGTGGAAAACTGTACAACCACACCTCTAAGGAAAGCATGCAGCGGTATGGTGGTAAATGCCATAAACATGGAGAAAATGGCCAAGTCTTCAAGGGAAACCCGAATGTTGAGGCATAAATTTCCCAACAAATATGCCCCAAATTAGGATTAATTGGGGTCTCCTTATTGCCTTGGCCAAGCAGTGGTACAGTGATCATAACACTTTCCATCTACCCACCAGTGAGATGACAGTCACACTAGAGGATGTGTGGTGGATATTGCGGATACCATTTATCAGAGAGGTCATAGTCTATGATTCACATGAGGCTGGTGGGAGAGACGCACTCCGCAGATTTTTCCAGGATTAGCATATTCTAGGACTGATTTTTCGATGGCGGATGATGGTTGGCGCCTATGCTAGTCTACTAATAGTGCTAGTTGGATTCATTGGAGGCTTCTTTTGTCCTGATCACAAGTCAAAGGGATTCTCTATGGGTTGGGGTTGTATTCTTGAGAGAGTGGTCGTGCACAGGACCATATATGCGTGGGGGATGTGTATGCTAGCATACCTTTATCATGATTCACACTTAGTGGTGTACTTGGGAGGATGCAGTCTATTGACAGTGGTGACTCTATTACAGGTTTGGGCATGGGAGCATTTTTTCATTGCTCGACCATTTTCGGTACTTGACAAAACTATAGGTAGACCATATGTTTTTTCGTTATAGAGGTCGACTTACCCAGTCTCAAATGGGTAAGTTAGAGCATTGGAGATGGGTTTTGGATGACTTGGAAAGTTTTTTTTGGCAGCCTTATCTAGATTGCGAGCAGTGGGAGGAGGATGATCGAGTGCTCAGATTTTTGTGTGATTCCATGTATCTAATTAGGACTCCTTTTGTTTTAGAGAGAGTTTCACTATGGTGGGTCTACAAGCAATATGGTATTGTACAGTGTATGCCTCAAGGGGTTGCTCATTATGCCCGGCAGTGGAGTGATACAGTAGATTGGGGGTCGTGCTTGTCTTATGAGACACTAGTGGAGGGATATTAGACTATGTAGCCATCATCTTCAGATATGCACGAGGATATTGCAGAAGCACCCATGACAGAGTTGTATGCCACATATTTGGATTTGCATCCATGTCCTCAGATCACCATCCCAGATGAGCCAGCACCATTACCTGTGGAGGAGGATGCTGCCGAGGATCCTACTATAGTCGTTGAGGGCGAGGAGGATAGTGGATTTGACATTGACTTGAGCAATAGTGAGGAGAGCAGTAGCAAGGACAACAATAGTGGTGATGGGGATGGTGCTGGTGGAGGTGGCAGAGGGGTTATGCCAGGCAGTGTCGGTCCATCTTCGAGTAGGCCTCACAAGAGGTGAGTAGTGGATATGCCTTCTATGGATTATCATAAATAGATTGCCAGTCTACAGGTGCAGGTACAGACTCTACAGGGATAGTTAGTGTAGACAGAGGGTTCACTCATGCAGACACAGACTCAGATGTAGACTCAAGTACAGGCTCATGCACAGGCATTGGTATAGGTTTAGGGATAGTTGGAAGTTGTTCAGACATAGGTTGGTACCTTGACAGTCAAGAGGGACAGTGCCAGAAAAATTTTTCAGAGGGCATAGGAGACTGTTGAGACATTACAGAGGGTAGCCAATGGTACTTATGTTGTGGATTATATGAGGGAGGTTTTGCAGGTTGGCCGAAAGGTGGAGTTTTATAGGGGTAGGTATCATGATGCAGTTCCTACTGATCACAGAGTCAATTATGCCCCTTCGAGATTTGGTAGGACACATACCTGGACAATCAGTGAGGGTGTGAGGCAGCCTTCACAGAGAGATCCCAGTGATCCTGGTCCATCTCAAAGTGGTGGTGGTACTGGTACCATTATACCTACACCTTCTGGTAGCATTAGATCTTAGATGCCATTTGTGATTTTGAGATGTACACTTCAAGTCAGCTTATTTTTTACGATGTATCTTTTCTTATTTTCAGACTTCATTGTATACTTCACATTGATGATATATATGATTATGCAGTTGATTTATATTGATCTATGATGGTTATCTATGATTCTATGATGGATGCATTTATTTTAACATGTTATATATCATGTGATGATTAAATTCTTTTATTTTATGTGATTATTTAAATGCTTATGTATGAATATATGATGTATGGATGTATGATGTTCTAAATTTTTGTGATTTTTTGTGATGAATTATATATGGATAATAATGACATGATTTGCATTTATTTTAATGTGATGAAATGTATGGATGTATGCTGAATGTATTTATTTTACTCTAATGAAATGTATGGATGTATGGTGAATGCATTTATTTTACTGTGATGAAACGTAAATGATGATTTTGTGATGGATGATATATGGATGGATGGTGTAAATTTTTTGATATAATTCATGGATGATAAATGATGTATGGGTTGAAATTGATCAAATGCATATGATAATAGTGTAATGAACATGATGTATGTATAAAAATGATAATTTGTGACGGATGATAATGTAATGAATGATATGGTGCAATGAACATGATGTATTTATTTATGATATGATGTGGAAAATATGGTACAATATCAATACAACTATTGGATGTTTAATACATGAATGATGAGATGATGCTCCTATATATTTTTGATGATTTTTGGTTTATGTCAAGTATACTCAATCATATTTGTAGAGAAGATAATCATTATTTGGAATCCTTTGTGTAACAAACACTCTGTAGATATAGAATTTATTATGAATGTAGTCTAATTTTATCATGAAACTATATGCAAACCATTGTCATTTTAACAGTACTTTGTGCTTAGTATCATCATAGAGCTTTTTAGGATGTTGAAAGTGAGTACAAGCGTTAATGGTATATGTTAAACCAATGATGACCTGAGTACTACTTTCATGATTTTTGATATTGCAAGTGAACACAAGCATATAGTTATAATTGAAATGAGATGACCTGATAATTCCTTATGTAAAAAACATAGAGATTAATCATTTTAGTGTGTGAATTATGAATGTCATCAGTGATACATTTGCATAGCACATCCCCCAACAATTCACACTTTTATATGATTAATGTACAGACAACAGACACTAAAAATATCATTCTTCTTCCTTGTTTTTCTAGTTCATTTACATCATCAAGCTACTCCAAAGAAATGATAATAATTAATCAAAAGAAAACAATTTATCCACCTTTTATTTAGTGTGTTTCAATCATTATACAGATTAGATCATCCACCCTAATTTTTGTAATGTTTTTGTTATTTTCTGAGATTTTGACCAAAGACCTATCCCTCAAGGGCTGATCAAATATTAGCCTTTCCTACATTACATACGTAGAGACCACGTAGTTTGACTGACACAAACTCATGTTTTTGTTTTTCTCTTTTCTAGACTAGGTTTTTGACTTATTTTTTAGGATTTTCTGATACGATACTAATGTTTGATGCCTTTTTGACGGTGATTGGTGTTGTGATTTGATCATTGTTTTTGTTTTCTTGTCATACTGTTGTTTTACCATTTGGCAAAGCTGATGTTTTGCTGCCCCCATTGATATCCAGATGTTTCCCTCAAGCTAGAGTGAGACATGAGTAGGTGAAATGATTTGATAAATGGATGCAATGATGGCAAGACTAATGATATGATATGAAATGGTAATGACAGCCAAACTAATGATCCTGATATGTATCAAAACTGATGGGAAAGCTAGTTTAGAATCACATATGACACCTGTTTCTAGGTTTTCACCATATGTTTTGAGAAGACTTTTGTTTTGTATTTTCTTTTTTTCTCATTTTTCCTTTTTTTTGTATTTTCTATATATATATTTTTTTTGTATTTTCTGTTACCAAGAAGCCTGTTTGCCAGGTTTTCATCAAGGAAACCATTTTCCAGAAGTTTGACCTATGCACTAGGAAATTCAAGTATAAAACTTTTTGAGATGGATACTGTTGATAGGTTCATCAAACAAATCCCCTTTTGATGTTGATATTTTATAGGCTCCTAATCCATACACTGATATGATGACAAAAGGACCTAGCCAGTTAGGTTCAAATTTCCCTTTCTTTTCCCTATTCTGCTGATTTCTAGGGTTCTCTTTTAGAACCAAATCGCCAACCTGAAAGACTCTAGTTTTACCCTATGGTTGTAGCTCCTTGATATTCTCTGTTGGTAAACTTGTAGATGGTTGATAGCTTGTTGATGATGCTCATCCAACAATTCTAGTTCTTGAAGTCTAGATACCCTATAGTCCTCATCTGTAATGATTCCTCTTAGAGATACACGGAGTGATGGAATCTCTATTTCAATGGGTAGTATGGCCTCTGATCCATATACCAAGGCATATGGTGTAGCTCCTATCGGTGTTCTGATACTAGTTCTATAGGCCCACAGTGTAGGATTTAGCTGAACATGCCAATCACGTGCAACATCGTTAACTATTTTCTTGAGTATTTTCAGAATTGTTTTGTTAGAGGCCTCTACTTGGCCATTTCCTTGAGGATAGTACGGTGTTGAGAAATGATGTTGGATATGAAAGTTCTCACATAATTCTTGTACATCTTGGTTTTTGAATGGTTGTCCATTATTAGTGATAATAGATTGAGGTATACCATACCGATAGATTATGTAATTCAATATAAATGACAAGATCTATTTTCCAGTGATAGTTGTAAGAGGAACTGCTTCTATCCATTTTGTAAAGTATTATGTTGTTATGATTATGAACTTGTGTCCATTGTATGAAGACAGATTTGTCTTTCCTACTAAATCTAGTCCCCATTGACAAAAGAGCCATGTTGATGTGAATGGATGCAATTCTTGAGCTGGTGCATGAATCAGATTACTGTGAATCTGACATTTTGGGTATTTCTTTACAAATTGATAAGACTCTTTCTCCATACATGGCCAATAATATCCCAAACGGAGGAGTTCCTTTGCTAGAGTTATACCACTCGAAAGAGTGCCAAAAATACCCTCATGAACCTCACATAAGGCCATCTCAGATTCATTGTGTTCTAAACATCAGAGTAAGGTACCATCAAGACCTCAACGATAAAGGATATCGGTGATTAAAATATGTCAAGTAGATTGGTGGATAAAATTTTGTTTTTGATTCCTGGAAAGATCGGGAGGGAGGATATTATCCTTTAGGTAAGCATAGGTTTTCTCATAGATGGAGGTTTCAAAGGTCTCTAAATGGCATATGGTATTGGATTTCAAACTATTGTAAGAAGGATACAATACTTGTTCTACCATAAACTCATACCAACCATGTTTCTTTGGCAATTGTAAGAGTGAAGCAATTATGCTCATAGTGGATGCTTCTTTGTTCTCTACCCTTGGAATTTGATTGAATTTGACATTGACAAAAGACTTTTTTAGATCATCTATTTGTTATTTATAGGGCATTAACTTTTCATATTTCATTTGATACTCATCATTTACTTGATAAATGACTAGTTGAGAATCCCCATATACTTGTAATTTTGTGATCTTCCATTCAATTGCAATTTTGACCTCAATGATTAATGCTTCATATTTCACCACATTATTTGTACATTGAAACATCAGTCTATAAGATTTCAGGATGGTGTGTCCTTGGTGAGTGATGAACAAAATCCCTGCTCCAGATCCTCGCTGTGTATATGATCCATCAAAATAGAATATCCATTGTTGTGGTGTCACTGTCAGAATGTCCGCATCTAGAAACTCCATTGTCATGAGTCGATCATCTAGTAAAGGAGCCTCAGCCAATTGTTCGTCAATTTCTTGACCCTTGATGGCTTTTATTTCCACATATTGAATATCAAACTCACTTAATAGTATGACCCATTTGGCTAGTCTACCTATTAAGCTAGCCTGATTGAGTAGATATTTAAGGGGTCAATTTTTGCTACAATCTTGATTATGTGAGTTAGCATATAATGTCACAGCTTTTGAGTAGCAAACACCACCGCCAAGCAAGATTTCTCAATGAAAGTGTAGATTATTTCATAGCCATTTAAATTTTTGCTGATATAGTAGATTACGTGTTCCTTTCCTTCATAATCTTCCTATGCCAATAATGATCCTAAAGAGATATATGTTGTTGTAATGTATAGTATCAAAGGTCTTCCTTTTGTAGGCAGCATGAGAATAGGCGGTGACATTAGATATTGTTTTATTTGATAAAACATTGTTTCACACCCATTATCCCATTTGAAAACAACATTTTTATGCAATAGATGATTGAATGGATGACTTTTATCCGCCAGCTGGGAGATAAATCTCCTAATTGATTGGATCCTTCCCTATAGTGATCTGAGTTGATTGATATTTCTGGGTGGCAGAATTTCCATTATTTCCTTGAATTTTGTTGGATCTACTTCAATGCCCTTTTGCGAGACTATGTATCCCAAAAAAATTTCTGATGTGACCCCAAAGACACACTTCTTTGGGTTTAACTTGACATTGAATTTCTCTAGCCTTGTGAAGATTTTTCTCAAGATATGTAGATATCCTTCCCTAGTACAAGATTTAGCCAAAATATCATCTACATAATCCTCCATAAAGGTGTGCATCATATCATGAAATATTGTGGTCATTATTCTTTGATAGGTTGCTACTGTGTTTTTCAAACCCAATGGCATTACATTCCAGCAGAAGGTCCCCCATGGACATGTAAATGCAATCTTCTCCTGATCTTTTCGAGTGATTTTAATTTGGTCGTATCCAGAGAAACCGTCCATTATTGACAACATGGCATGCCCTGTCATCAAGTCCACAATGATGTCTATATTAGGTAATGGGAAATCATCCTTTGGGCATGCTTTATTCAAGTCCCTGAAATCCGTACATATCCTAATGCTCTTGTCAGGCTTTGAGACAGGTAAAATGTTTGATATCCAGTTGGCTTAATGACCTTATGAATCCAGCATCTAATAATTTCTTTAGCTCAACCTTCACCATTAATGCGATATGGGGATGCATTTTTCTCAATTTTTTCTTTATAGGATTGATTCTTGTAGGAAAAGACAAATGATGCATGAGAAGGTTTGGATCCAAGCTTGGCATATCAAAATATGACTAAGCAAAGTTAATGCTTCTTTCCTTAAATAATTTGATAAATTCTGGTCTCTCTTGACCTATCATAGATTCTGCCAGATGTAGATTTTTTTCTCTTTCTTCAGTGCCAATGTTGACATACTGTGTTGGCTCCACCAAAACTGATGACCATTCATGATAATGCTCTAGAAGAGTGTCAAATCTCCCATCTTTCAGTGCCTCAGAGAGGTTTTGACCGTTAGATGTGTTCTTTAGTTTTTCTTTTTCAAGATCTAATGCTATCATAGAATGGTTTTCACCATTAGATCTATTATCCATGTTTTTACTTTTGCAACTAGAAGATTTGACACCCTCTTGCCAAGTCATGTTGTAATGAGAATTATGAATAGAACTTGTACCAAGTTCATCACAACATAGGAAATTTATGGTGGCATCATCATTTGCAAATATGGGGACATTTATAGGTTCAATAGGTTCCCAGTCAATAAGTTTGGGATGTACTAAAGGAATGAAGTCATCAAATTGACTTAGGTTAATGGGGGTAAGGGTTTGTACAGCGATGTTGTCATAGTTGTTATTAGGGATATCGAGATCAATGATGGTACCCTCTTCAAGATCGTCTAGTTCACTTGATGTCTGTTCTACCCCACTTGAGTCATCAATATTTAGTGATCCTGATATGAATGGTCTAGACCTAGAGCTCTATCCCTCCTCTTGCATAGGTGCATATTGTTTAAGTACATCAATTTAGATATCAATGTAAGATATATCAAAACATAGATCCCATTCATATTCATTTGAATCTGTTTTAGAGCTAACTCTAACCTGAAGGATTCTTTCAACAACCTTTTTTGTCATTTCTTGTTTTTGTTCTTCTGAGTATCCCAGTCCTGTCTTATCTTTTGAATGAAGAGTGAGAAGCTGAATAGGTTCCATGATACCTTCCTTTCTTTTTCCAATAGGTCCCTATCCCTCATAACCCATTTTTTCTAGGATAGCCTTCCCTTTTTCATATTTGTTTGTATTGATATTTATATTCTTGATATTGATATCTGTTGATGTCGATGGTTCTTCATCTTTGTATAACCAATCGAGGATAGCCTTGTTGTCTGATTCATCCTCTATAGTATCGGATTTTACAAATATTTCTTCTAGAACTGTGACAGGTAGTGATGTTTGATGTTTGACCATTGATGGTTGCCCATATGTCTTTGGATATGGCATTAACTGTGAAAGATTAAGTGATTTCTCCATAGAATATTGCCCCATTCCCTTGTCTGTCAACTGGACCCACTCTTGAAATTTATGTGATAAAGAAGTTTGGGGATCTGGATTGTATGTTAATTGAGTGTCAGCAAGACTTGTATCTTTTTCTTTATCCTTCTTTTTTACCCATTTGATGGTGATATTTGGATATTTTTCCTCATTTGATGACTTTGAACTGGATGCTTCCCTATTGTGAGGCTAAAAGGTATCTTGAGAGATCCTAAGTGTGTCACAATTCCGTGGATGATTATAGTAGGCTGATATAGTCACCTCCTGTCCATTTACAGGAATTTTAAGCATTGGTGATATGTGGAAGGTGCCACCTACATTTTGTGGATCCATGGGCATCCTAATAGTATGTTGTAAGTCAACTCTTTTTCCAGTACTTGGCATGCTATGTGTTTCACCACCAGTCCCTTTTGAATGGGCAACACAATTAGTCCCTTTGAACATCTCTCTTCCTCATCATATGCCTTTATAGTCATTTTCCTTGAGGCATCGATAGCATCATCTAAATACCCTAGTGCATGGATTAACTTTAGAGTGAAAATGTTCAAACTAGCTCCCCCATCTATTAAGACTCTTTTGACATGATGATTGTGGATCAAGACTTCGATATGGAGTGCGGTGTTGTGGGGATGGTTGAGTGACATGTCATCCTGTTCAGGGAATGATAGACAGTGTGGTGTAGTCAAATGCCCCACCATAGCCTGGAATTAGAAAACATCTATATTTTTTGGTACCGTAGTGGCAACTAGTGCTTGTTCTAGAACCTCCTTATGTGATGGTGATAGTTTGAGGATTTCTAATATTGATATATGTGCTGGAATGTTTTGAAGCTAATAGACAATATTGTAATGAGATGGGGGTGGATATGTGTTTTTAGACCCAACTCCCTTTAATACTACCTTGGATTGCCCCCTTGTCATTACATTTGTTGGTTGATAGTCCTGTCGTTCTTTGATTTTTAAAACGTTTATTTGATTTTTAGAGACTTGTATGCTTGGGAGAAAATCCGAAAGGGTAGTGTTGTTGGTTTTGTGTTTTTTCATGTTATGACCAATGGTATTATTATTTTACACTTCGATAAGACAAAGGATCATTTTTATCGTAGACATGATTGATATTTTTACCCTTATTGTTCTTAGAAGATGATGTCCATTTGTCATAGTTTGGTAAAGGGTCCTTGCAGGCTCAATGATCATTATTTTTTTGGTGTCCCTTTACATATATCTTGTTATTGTCGATTAGATCTTGAACTGTATGTTTTAACTCCATGCAATCATTAATTTTTTGGCCTTTATTTTTGTGGAAGTTGCAGTAATCTGCGTCATTCCACCATGGTGGTTTGACCTTTGGATCCCAGAATCTTACTTCCCACGTAGTGATAAGACCACTTGTGACTAGTTCTTTCATTGCTGATTCCAATGTTCGGCCTAGAGGTGTGAACCTACGCTAGTTTGATGATTTTTGGTATGGTTGTGGTTTTGTGATTTCGTTGTTTTGAATGACATTTGACTTGACGATTTGATAATTGTTTTGATTTGTTTTTAAAGTAGATGCTGTCAAGTTGTAAACTGGTTTGGCATTTTTTAAATCACTTGTCATTTTGTTGGTCCCTATATTCCTGTTCTTTTTCCAAAATTTTGGTTTGTCACTATTGGGGTATTCATTTGTGTTATTTTGTTTGTCGTTGAAATGTTTAATAACCCCTCTTTCGACTAGCGCTTCTTCAATCTTAAGGCCATTTGCTATCACCTTTTCAAATGTAGGAGGATGTTGCAATTGAAGTCTGTAACTCATCTCCTCTATCAAATTGTCAATGAACAACTCCATTTTCTCTTCCTTAGGAATGGAGTGAGGATATCTAGCAAATAGTCATAACCATATTTGTAGAAAGGACAAGAATGTCTCCCCTTTATTTTGTTTCATGTTATATAGATCCTTTATCGTGACATCATGTTGGATGTTAAAATAATACTGGGAGATGAACCTGTTAACAAGTTCTTCAAAAGTCTTGATTCCTGGCTGTAATTTAGAAAACCATTCTGCACGAACCTCCCAAGATTCTTGGGAATAATCTCATCAGGTAAGTTTCCTCCTGAGAAAAATCTATGCTCATGGTTTTGAATTCATGGATATGATCGATCAGATCTATCTTTCCATTGTATTTTTCATACTTGGGGAATTCACAATGTCGAGGAAAAGGTATCATGTCGACTGTTGAGTCAAAAGGATAAGGAAAAATGTCCTGTGCTGCATACCTTTTGGTGTTTCCTTTTGTCATGTCTTGTATTTGTTGTTGTAAGATTTGCATTTGGGATGTTAAGGCAATAACTGGATCTATACCTTGTGTGGGTTGTGGTATTTCAGTTTCGCTTGTTCCAGGTGCTTCTCTTAGGTGATTTATGCCAAAGTCTTTTGGAAGCGTAGCACCTGATTCAGACAAAATTAAAAGGTATTTCTCCATGTCTTGTTCTAAGATATTTTCCATGAATTTATGGAATTTTGGATCCTGTTGGGCTGTATGTATGTCTTCTAGAGTTATTTCATTTTTATCACTTTGATGTAGACTATTCCAGGGATTTTCTTCTGCCATTGTATTTGATGTTTCAAGTTCCTTTTCTAAGAGCTTTTGTTTTTATAACCCGGTGAAGATTGACGTACAAGTGTTTTGGTCTTTCCATCAAACTTTGATCTTCTATGTTGGAAAATGTCAAGTGAATTTTTAACAAAGTCAAATAAGATGATATATCTTATTGATAAGACTAGGTTAAAAATTTGATTACTATGCCTTGTTTGTGATGATAGGATGATAATATCCTGATGATGAAACTTTAGTGTAATAATCAAGATTTTGATTTGATTTGACACTTTATGATTTGCAAGATTTGTGTTTTAGTTGAAAAGAGTGGAAACTTGTAGGGACCTATCTAATTTTGGTTTCTAGACAGTGACTCTAATAAAAAGATACTTTTTCTTTGGAAAAAAATCCGTGTTTAGATGACAGACAAACTAACTGATATGTTTTGGAACTCTCTATTTTGAAAGCTCTAAAACAAAGTTCAGAAGCGCTAAAATAGGTTTTGGAAGCGCTATTTTGCAAAAGCACTAGAACAAAGTTCAAAAGTGCTAAAATAGATGATGGAAGCACTATCCTTATGGATGTACTAAAATAGTTCTCAAAAGTGCTGAAATAGTGCTCGAAAGCGCTAGTTTGTGGAAGTGCTATAATAGTGCTTGGAAGCGCTATTTTATGAAAGCGCTAAAATAGAGTCTCAAAGCACTGAAACAGATTTCCAGAGCACTAAAATAGAGGGTTGATGTTTAATACTCTTTATTGCAAAATTTGACTTGGCCTTGTGGTGTATTCTATCATCGGTTGTGGGATGCAGGATTGACGTATGCATTGACTATGATTGTGATATTGTGTGAGGGCTCTCCTTTGGAAGAAAGCTCATGAATAAAGAGGTTTTATAGTGTAATCAAGAGTATGACCTCTAGCAAAATCGTGATACCTATGAATGAAGGTTCTATGTTGTAACAAGATATTTTGACTTTGAAATAAGAAAAGCCTTTGTCTCAAAATATTTTGATAACCAAGTGGCCTCTTTGGTTTGTTGAATTTGATGGTTTTCTTGACAAACTTGGTTGATCTCCACTCTTGAATCATGAATTTTTCTAACCTAATTTGACTTGCAGTTTTTTGGATGATCTTTTATGTGATTTTTTATGATTTTGGAAAACACAAGAAGAAAATTGTAGAATAATTGTTTTAGAATCTAAAAAGATAGTGTATATTCAAGAACCACAAATGGTCCTTATTGATTTTTACTGGTTTGCTTTGACAAATATATAATTCAGATAGACTCACTCTTAAGGTCAAAAAGGTCATCATTATACTCAACAGCCCACATCTTAAAATTGTGTTGACTCACACAGTCGTGTCACCCCCTAGAGGGCGCCCGTGTTTTTGTCATTTCCAAGTGCGTACTCAGAGTTGGTTTTCTCATTCTCTAAGCAAATAGTCCTTGGAAATTATATGGTGACTGTCTTGGGGGTAGATTCTTCCCTCCCCTTGCACCATGAGTATTACAATGTCTGGTTACTAACTCAGCTGGATAATACACTATGGTTCATAGATATGGTTTCCATGCGGTGCGACAATTGATAAAATCCCTTAAGAGACCTCCCAATCTTTAAAACAAATATTTTGGGGATGGTTATCTTGCACACTACCATCAATTTGTACTTTCATCAACAACTTGCATTTTGATTAGAGTGGGTTGGAATCCTTGGCATTAGGCATTCCCATTTAGGTCGTTCCTGTAGGGTGAGTACTTTTTCCCACTACGGAAGACCTTTTAAAGGTTTTAACAAAAGCGTAAATTTGCATGAAAATAGGGGATGAGTTTGGCACTTTGATCACCCAATTAAGGAGAGAACATAAGCCTTTTCACCACACAAGCACAACAGATAAATGATTCGTTTTAAGCCCAAAAGACAAATTTTGCTAATCTATGTGAAGATTTTGCTTCACAAAAATTATGGTGTCCATTTTAACTGATATAGAAAAAGTGCGATGGCTACCCTAGGATTTGATAAATTTTAAACCAAAAATGGCTACCCTAGGATTGATAAATTTTAAACCAAATGTATCAAAATGAAATTCTAGCCGCGGTCGTGTCGAATCTAGATAAAGAAATTACAAAAGTGCTAAAATAGTCAACGAAATCACTATAGGTTTTCACAGATGTGCTAAACTAAAAGCGCTGAAATAGAGATCCGCAGTGCCAAAGTTGTTCATGGAAGCGCTAAAACAACTATACTGTAGATGGGTGACCGATGTGTTGAAACAGTTCATGGAAGCGCTATAGTAGAAGCACTAAAACTTTTAACAAATGTGCTATAGTTTCACAGAAGTGCCAAAATAGAGCACATAAGCTCCATATTTTTCCACAGATGCGCTATAGTTTTTGACAGAAGCGCTGAAATAGAACACGCCAAAAACCTGCGCAACACTTTTCAGAAAAAAAATGATAAAATATGGGGTTAATGCCCCATGGTGGGTGCCAAATTGTAAGTGTGAATAAGTAAACAAGAATAAAACATTTCTTAATGAAAAATTGTATCAAAGATTAAACAAATAATCTACCGAAAGCATCTCATTGTGTCCTATCTTCAAAGATTTATTAAACTATTGTGCTCTTAGATTTAAATAACACTATAACTATTAAAATGACAATCTAAAGAATGGAATTATGTTGATGCAATGATGTGAAGCTAAAATTATAAAAGAACTATTGTAACATGAATTGACATAAAAAATTATGGATGAAGCTATAGGAGGCATCCATGATATGATTCTAAAATTTTGGATGCTTGAATTCCTACAGAGTAAGAGTGCATAAGCTTGATAATCTGGATCCTTTTCTTGATTGAATGAATCTTTATTTATAGATTTCTTGGTAGCAGAAATGCACAGGGATAGCAAAGAGAGGCTTGGATTCAATCTGGAGGATTGAATGGTGAGAGATGTAGGAGATTGAGAAGATTTTGGGGATTGTCTCTACCCATGAAAACTCCAGGAAAGAGAAGATGAAGGATTGATGAAAGAGGATTGAGAGATGAATTTGCAATTTGTCTCCAAAACTTCCCGTGAAGTTTGAAGGCATTAATTTTGACATATTTTGACATAAATTAGACATAGGATATCTAATTTGATTTTGAGGAAATATTAAGGAATATTCCTTATGCCTTTATTTAAATATTTTTGATTTATTTAAATTAGCAAAAAAGGAATAAATAATTTAATAGAACAAACTATAGAAGTTGTTTATCAAATTAAAATAGAAGAATATGGTAATTAATCAATAAAATATTTGATCTTTATTTAATTAATTTAAGATTTGATAGGATAAAATAGGGAAAATGATAATTAAATCAAACAAAGTATTTAATTTTGTTTATTTAATTAAGATGAGATAATAGAAGAATTAGAAGAATTTAAATGTGAATGTGGACGTGAACTATATAAATAAATATTTCTATTTATTCAATAGTAGAGGAATTTAGGATAATTAATCAAGTAAGTTGTATTTAATTAATCGGATTCTCTAGACCCATTTTAGGTGTATACACATACATTTTATTTTTTGTGCACCGCATCTATAGTTTTACATCACATATGTTGAAAACAGTGTCACATGTAGAATAATGCACCGCATTTGTTATTATGATACGCATTTTCATGATAGGTGGGTGTTTGATTTTGCACCGCATCTATGAAAATGTGATGCATATGAATGATTGTTTGGATGTGATTGCTCGTTTGAGGTATTTTCATTATAATAATGCATCTTCATGGCTAAATGATGCATGTGTGGATATGCAATGCATTTGCAAGTTTAAATGATGCATGTGCATTGTTGTATCACATTTGATAATAAACCTATGTATTTTCCTACCAAAATTTTTGAAGTTTTGTGATGTAAAAAATTATCTTTGTATTTCTAACACAAGGTATTATTTATGTGTTTGTAGGCTATTTTAGATCTGATATACACTCGGGAGTTGAGGCTGGTGATATATGAGTTGTGAGACTAGTTGCGGAGTGCTAAGAGATGGTTGATGTGGAGTCTAGGATTGCATCATGTGACATTTATGCTCACTATTCGGGAAAACTGAGGTATGTTGATGGCACTCTATGAGTGATGGAACTCAGAGACTTCCTCTTTTCATCTGCCTACAAGAGACGCTACTATTACATTAGAGGATGTTTATAGAATATTGAGATTACCAATTAGGGGTGAGAAAGTCCTATATGATACCTAGAGGGGTTATAGTTATCTCACTCAGTTTATGTATATGATGATATTAGATAGCTCAATATCGAGCATTATGAGATTAAATGGCATGTCCTTGCTGAGAGATATGAGCATAGTGATTGTATGTTGTGCATTTTGATTTCTAGGATTGTACTACCTGATCATCGAGGTCATGGGTTTCTTGTTGGGTGGGGTGAGATGTTAGTAGGTATGTTGGAGCATCAAGTTGTAAACACTTGGGGCCCCTGTTTACTAGCAATGCTAAATTTTCATTTGCATGACATAGTTTAAAGAGAGGCATAGTCGATGAGTTGTGGTAACACTTTGTTGATGATCTAGGTATGGGAACACATTGTTGTTTCCTGCCCACCAGTGACATCTGATTTAGATTATAGATCCCCTTACTTTTTTCACTATGTCAGTACTATTAGCCAGAGTCGTGTGGGAGACATAGGGCATTGGAGGAATGCTATTGACACCCTTGTGCAGTTTATATATGGAGGTCGTATATGGATTGTGCACAGTGGTGTGATGAGGATAGGCATCTACCTTTCTACAGACAAAAATAGTATTTGATTGGGAGGATAGTTTCTAGGGTACACATTATTGAGAGACACCTGTTAGATCGAGTTCTTAGATAGTTTGGTGAGGTGCAGGATGAGCCACAGGGGTGAGCTGAGTTTTCTTGTTCTTCGAGAGAGGTTCTATTGTGGGGGCCATTGATTCTTGTGACTACAACCAAGGTACATATTGATGCATTGAAACCTATTCAATGGGGATGGCGAGGTGGAGTTGTAGATCCTAGGACCACCACAACATATGATACTTGTTGGGTTGAGCATAGGCTTGTGCCATATAAATATCTGGATTAGTCTGTGCTTGTAGAGTGATGAGGGATAGGACCGCGAAGCTAGTGTGGTGGTGGTCATGGTGGAAGCGTTGGCGGAGATGATGGTAGAGGAGGAGGTGGGAGGGTTGGTCAATGGGGTTGATGAGGCGAGAGAGGCAGGAGAGGTGGTAGAGGGCTAGATTTTTCACCCATCCACGAGGAGGAGGGGGAGGGAGAGGATGTTCCAATGTAGTGATTTATTTAGTGGCTAATATTCGCCAATTGGCTAATAGTTGAAATTTGGGAATCCAAAATTGGCTAATAGTTCGAGCTACAATGTGACTTGAACTGCCACATTTTTACAAAAATTTATTATAGTCTTATTTAAATAGCCAAATAATTTATTTTATTAAAAAATTCAACTCAAAAATTTGCCACAATATTCGATAAATGATTAGATTAGATTTTCCTTAATTTTATAAATTATTGGAGAAATCAATATTAATTCGCCAATAGTATATCATAACTATTAGTTGCTTTAGGACCATATTTCTAATCTTTAGTTTCCACCATTGATTTAAATATAATCTAATGGCCCTTGTTGTATTCCATGAGGTAAAATGTACACATGATCTGTAATGCTCATGGGGCCCACAATTTTTTGTATCACAAGCATTATAGATTGTGGGTACATTTCACCTTATAGTGTACAACAAGGGTTGTTAGACCAATGATCTAAAAGCAATTTTGAGCCCCCATGAGAATTATAGATCATGGTTACATTTTACCTTGTAGAATATAATTAGGGCCATTATATTATATTATAAAACAATGGTAGAAAGTAAATATTATAGTCTACCCCTTCAACTCATCGATAATTTCCACCCTCGGGCCCCTAATTTTCCATGAGAATTATTTTTAAATTAGATAGATTCTTCATCATAATTAATGAATTTTCCTATTATTTTTCAAGATTCTCCAAAATTTTCCATAAAATTTTAATGATGTAAAAAAATCACCAATAAAAATAATATTTTTTTCAAAAAAAGGGAAAGTTTCGTCAATAGAAATTATTTTTTTTCCTCCAAAAATGAAATACTCGCCATGATTTTATATATTTTTTTGAGGGGGGTTTTTTATATTTTTGTGGAGGATGGGAGGCAGAGATGGATGTGGAGCATGTTGCTAAGGAGGTCAGTGGGGAGGAGCATGTTCAGGAGGAGGCCATTGGAGAGGAGATGGAGATAGATTCCTTTGGTTTTTCGGTAGGGTATCAGGATGATGATGAGATGGAGATGGGAGATTGGGAGAGAGCTCTGAGATGGGATTGTGGAGGAGTGGGATGTTGAGGAGGATCCCATTGATTGGCCAATCCCATTGATCAGCAATTGGCTAATTTACAAGCTTGAGTGGAGGCCTTGGAGGAGAAGGTGGGGGTTGTCATGGAAAAGTGGGATTCTATGTAGATGGAGAGGGATAGTTCCTATTTAGAGAGAGATCAGGCAGTATCTCAGAGATAGGAGAGGGTGTTGCCACAATAGTGGTTTACACTTTCTGGGAGATCCTATTTTTTGGTGAAATCACATATTTTTAGAAAATATAATGATTTAATCCTTGAAAAGTTCCAATTAAAGGATTCCAATTGAAGATGATCAAACCACATTAGACCAATCCCCCTTGGATAAAACTCCGCTAGTTTTAAACCATACCTATAATAAAGTCTCCTTTACACCTATCAAAATGCTAATAAAAAATCACTTTTGATTTACCTATTAGGGGATCAAATGAATTCATTTTTTAATTTTTATTTGTAGGTATGTAGTCCTTATTATAAGCTTCCAAAAAATTATAATTTTAGTTAAATTAAATTTTATTATTATATTTATTTTTTATTTCTTATGAATGTAGGTTTTTCACTAAAAAACAAGCTCTCTATTATGCACATGTGGAAAAATAGTAGATTATCAAAATTAAATTTTGAAAAATATGTTTAGGTTGGGTATTGATGTCCTTGATCCATTAAAAAAAAATTGAATTTTGATACATACAAAAAAAGTTATGTTGTATATAGTCTACCTATGCCTAAATTGTAATTGGTTTGACTTTGAAACTTGATTAAGGAAAAAATATTTAATAAAACACAATGAAACCAAATGAACTAGTTAGATATCATAGTTACAAATCTAAATTTGATAAAATTAGAATTTTATCCTTCATACAAAAAAAATTATAATGTATATGGTGAGCATCACTCTTTAAAAATGTTGTTTAGTGATAAAAAAAATAATATTTTTCGAAGGACATGAAAAAAAAGTACAATATGATTCCAAAACTTTTGAAAAAAAATATTTAGAATCTAAAGACAAAACTTCACAAATCACTAGTTTGCATCATCTTGAAATTCCTCATGATTTAGCTGCTATAGGAGCCCAAAAGTGAATATTTAGTTAAAAAAATCAGTTTAGTGTCTAGTTTGCCCAAAAATTGTAAAGTAGTATTGTGGGATCACCTGACACTGAGTAGAGATTTGTGGAGCTAAGGGCTCTATGCATTGGACTGACTAGAGATTTTGTTCGAGAGTTAGTTAGAGCTGGTGACAGGGAGATATATTATAAAGATTTATATGAGCAGGAGGTACCTCCTCAAAGATGGGCTCCTAGTTACTCACAAGCACATAGCAAAAGCTCGCGTAGCAGGTCACACAACAGATCTCAAAGTACAGAGGGTGTTGTAGGACCTCCCAAGGCAAGACCATATGATAGTCCCCCTTCAGCAGAGTGAGCACATCCTCATTATTCACATCCTTTGAATCCACATGGGAGCACATCCTAGGGACATGTTTCGTATTTGTAGACATTGTATTGTGGTTATAGATCCTATGAGCTCCAATTTGATGGATACATTCTTCGATTGTACTATGACACTAATGGGTAGCTTATGAATGAATAGTATGATAATAGTATCATTATAGGGTTTACAAAAATATCCTTATAACTCTTACAAGTCTATTGAACTTATGAAACTCTATCGAGTTTTGTTATCCATATCAAAAGATGTCTAAAAATTCTCTTAAATCATTTGAAACCTTTAAAACCCTAAGAAGCTAGTATTAATGTGGAAGCTTCCAAACAATTATTAGAGGTTGCATGCAACATTGATAGTTCTTTAGGATGGTGAGGATAGATATTTTCAAGTGATAGGTCCAAGACAAGGATTTTCATCACATGTTGAAGGTTTGTAAAGATGTGTGAATTAAAATGATCATGTTTCAATTCATGAAGTGGTAACAATGTAAGGTCCTTAAGATACACCAATGGTATGAGGTTTGTAAAATGTCTCCACTCCATAGTTCATAGTGATAATTAAAACACACAAGGTTTTTACTTAGTCATGATGAGTTTCTGAATTTTTTTAAGACTAATATATGTCATTCACAACCCTATTGAATCATCATCATCATCTTCAGGGAAAAGTATGAAATAATTCGAAATCATAGGGTTTTAAAGATTAACAAAAAAATATTTTCCATATAATGAAATGATCTACCAAACCCTCAGAGCCTGACTCGACTTTATGACAACAATTAATAGACATATATGATTGTTATCACCATATTTGACTTTATTTAAAAAGGTTATATATGTAGCACGGTGTTCTCCAAAATATCAAAAGGATGGTGATAATATTCTTCAAGGAGCTAAATAATATAGGAAAGATAATAGTCATAACAGTTAATCCTTGTCAAGTCACAAGTGACAGTCCTCACAAGGCAGTTGATAATGAAGATGGTTATCAAATCCATTATCAAACCTATCAAGATTGCATTGACTCCTTCAAGTTCGAAACACATGCATGATGATGTTAGGATTTTCCAAATTTCTAAAATAATTTATACATTGTTTAAGAAGGAAGTGATCTATAAATAAAGTGAGGAAAGGTTAAATAAACATGTTAAAACCCTTAGGGTCTCTGAATCAATACAAGAAGACCTTAAACTATATTCTAAATCTTGAGACACCTTAAAACCCTATATAACCAAAGATGATAAGTGTTAACATTAATGAAGATATAGTGTCAAATAATGGAAGAGAAATCATAATAGAAATATATAGAAGGATTCTTCAAGTTAAATGTTGAAAGAGGATAGTCATAACATTAGCAAATCCATGAAGTTAAATGAAAATATAAATAAAATTCATTAAGGATAGTCAAGCAAGGGTAGTTTTCAGTCATACTACAATGTTTCTAAAAGATGACAAAGATACAGTCATAGTTCTATCATTAACTTGCCACAAAGACAAAATAATTTTTTTTTAGGAGTGATAGTGAAAAGGAAAAAAGATAAAGATATTCAATGGTATTATATGGTTACTAAATGTTAGAGTGCACAATGAGCATGATGGAGGTGGAAAATAATAAGAATAAAGAATAGTGTAAGGGATAGAATAAACTTAGTTTTGTATGAAGTGATAAAGTTTCAGCTGCAAGGTAAATGATAGTTTAGTATATGTGAAACACAATAGCCCTATGGAGTTTGCATGAAACCTGGATCAACATGTGTCTTATGCCTTGTGGGAGAGATAGGGTGCAGTCTACATTTTCTAACCCATAATTTCCATCTTGAAAAATACATTATTTTTACAAAAACTATTGCAAAAGAATGTGTAAGAAATTATGTAATCCTTAGAAATGTTCTATGTATTTTACAAGAAATAAGATGCAATAAATTTTTTGGGGAAACAAGGGAATGTGGAATGTATGCTTGTACTAAGACATGCCATTTATCCCCTAAGAAACAATTTTCATAGAAAATTCATCAAAGCTAGTTAAAGACCTTCAAAGTATGCTTCCTTCAAACAATTACATGCCTAAAGAATTCCTAGTTGATAGTCTAAGGGTCAAAATTAAAAATGCATAGAGGAGTAGGGATGAAAGGTAGCTAGCTCCAAATAGTCATGGAATCAAGTTCAAGTCCATTTCTAGGGAAAAAACATAGTGAGAAGTATTATGTAATGTCAAGTCTAAAATGGTAATCTTGCAAAAGGGGCAGTTATAGTTACAAAGGAGAGTGCTCAAGGGAAATGTCAGTCTTAATAGTGAACTAAGTGAAGGACAGTTTCAAGGTAAGTAGATACTCACTATTACAATATGACAGTCCATTGTTCAAAATTAAGGAAAGAATAGACTGTGAAGTTTTAAAAGGAGGAATTTCCTTTATTTCCTTAAAGAGTGGGAATGATAGAATACCTAGTATTCAACACATTAGCAGGAATATTGCTAATGAAACCCTAGTAAGCATTGGACATTTGATTTCATTATACACTTTACACTAATTTCTATAAGAGGCTACAATTATCATATGGTTTCATCTTTGTGAACTACATCAAAATGGGTTATTTTTTGATGAGTTCCATAATCCATAAGAATCAACATCATAGTGATATCTAAAAAAATTCATAGCTCTATTTATTATTATGGTGTCCCAAAAGTATATCCTAGTTTAGTTATGTTTGGATTCCTTTGGCATTGTTTTTCTTTGTTATAGGGTGTTGGCTATACTTGTTTTTATGAAATTATAGAACCTATACAGTATGGAATTTTAAGATTTTTAAGGACTAGGATAATTTTTACTAAACATATTCAATGTACACCAAGATCATTTAGAAAATTGCAAAATGAATTAAAGGAATATTTTTAAATTTTAAGCTTTCTTTGCTTTTTAAGGTTTTGTTGGATTGAATATATAGGAAAAAATAGGTTTTAGAAAACAAAGTAGGTACAAATTAGGTGAGTATTATCTTATCTTGGAGCTTGGAATTTACCTATAGAACTAAAGAGGAGAGAAATAACACAAATGATAGAGCACAATCGAGCTTGGAGACTTTTAAACTGCCATCTTAATATAAAAATGACAGTGATATTGATGAAAGATAGTCCATATTTTGAAGGTGTTGGAAGAATGAAGAAGATGTCCTTTGGGTTTGTTGTAATTGATTCCAACATTGGTTGGTAACCAACTAAGTAATATGTGTGTCCATGCTAATCTAGTATTTTGGTCTAGAAATCTTCTCAGTAGAAGGAAATCCTATTTCTTTTTTTTATATGTTGGTTAGGGTTGTCAGTTATAGGTATAAACGAGATTTCAACTATCTTTGTTGATCTAATTGAGTTATCCAAGTGACAAAAGTTTGATATTCCTTTGGAAAACAAGGTTAAGAACTGTTTGTCCTTTGTGTGTTCCTTATTAGGTTTAGGCTGACCTAATTTTTTGATAACATGTTTTCTCTATGTGCTAAAAGGAATTTTGTATTGAGTTGACCTAATTGATAAAGGAAGTCATGAATGTATATATATAATAGATAGAATGAAAGAAAAAAAAAGGATATAGAGATAGAGCATGATATGTGAGGGATGTGAAAAGTGTAATAGTGTGAAGCTAACAATAGTGTTTGTATAGCTGCAACTAGAGAAATTTTTTGGTATCATCAGAGCTTAAGTGAAATTGTTTTCAACACTTTGTAGGTGCACTTCTCCAGTTCATTTTTGATAGTGAGCCACACCTTTTGTATCTTGGTTGTAAGCTATATTTTGTATCTAGGTAGTGATCCTTTTAAGGAAATTAATTCCTTGAAGTGATCCATGTAATATCTTATGACTAGCTATAAGATATTATGAGCTAATCCTCATTTTGGTTTTTTCCAATTTGGGTTTTCCACGTAAAATTCTAGTGTCAATTTCTTATGATCTCTTTTATGCTTTGGTTTGATAATACATCTAGATTTGGATTAAAAATTGGATGGTTAATAATTAATTTAGTTAGTAGAATACCAATTCACTCCCCTCTTAGTATTCAGTGTATTCAATAGTTTGTATCAAAGCTCGGTTCTTGTGAAAAAGTCCTATAGCTTGAGGAAGGTCCTAGAATTTAAATACATGGCTAAAAAATACTATTTTGTTCCTTAAAAAGAAAACTCTATATCTACGGAAATATTTGTTTCTCTTGAGGAATTAGAAAAAAGTGAGGATGAGAAGGAAACTATAAAAGGAAATACGAAGGAAGCAAATGATTGCATTAAAAAGTTGAGAGCAGATCAAAAAAATCAAGGAAAGGCATAAAGAAGTTAGTGATCAATTGAAAAGGTTAATGAGGACATTATTGGACTAAAATTGCAAGTAGAAGAAAAGAAATGAATTGAGGAATCTGAGAAAGCTGAGATCCAAAATAAAATTAAGGATTTTAGAAAACTTGAACAAGAAGTGGTAACCCTAAGATAGATGATATAGAAAAAGTGAAATATCATGAAGAAAGGTTCAATAAAAGTTCTACAGTGATTGATGAGTTGATTACATCTTAGAAACTTGCTAAGGATAAAGGTGGTCTATTACTTGAAGAAGAAAAATCTTGAAGGCTAAACCAATTTCTAAAAAAGTGGACAACCAAAGGAAATTTCAAGGCAACTCTCATCAATTCAAGAACCAAAGGAACAATACCAAAAGGATTCATATCTGCAAACCTAATGCTCAAAGGTACCCATATTTTAATGGCTATTATTTCTCATGCAATATGTTTGATTCTTTACTAGGAAATTCTATGTTTGCAACAAGTTTGGACATAGAGCTACCGAATGTAGAAACCATATGATGATGAACACGTTTAGTGCTAGTAGAAGGATTTAGTCTTTTCAAGGCTATTGTTACACATGCAATATCTTTGGACACAAGGCTAATTAGTGGAATTAAAAAATGAATGCCAATCTAGTCGATCAAGCATATATTATGTGTTACACTTGCAAAAAACTAGGACTTATCTCAAAATTTTATAGAAGAAAAATTGGGAAGAAACCTAATTCAAAACTGAAGAATAAGCCTCTGAGCAAGATAGATCCTGAAGAAGTAAGGAAAGAAATAGAAAAAAATTGGAAAAAAGAAGGAAGATCCTGAGAATAATGATGAATCAAATGCCCCTATATCTACATTTGGTGCAAATACCTCTTCCAAGAACTGAACCTAGTAAATATTTCAAGGGGAGAATTCACAGAAAAATCTAAAAAGCCCTTGATATATGACGTTTCAAGCTACGACAAAAGGATATGTGATGTGAGCCTCTATTTTGAAGACATTGGAAAACATTTCAGCAGAAAATAAGAAAATCAAAATAATTGTGAAACTTTTCTTAGCTTATAGTATGTTTCATAAAGTGTTGGCAACTTTAAAGCTAAAAAGTAATAAATGTGAATTAGCGAAAAATCCATAAAACAATAAAGCAAGAGTCTAAGTCAAGGAAAATAACATTTGAGTAATTTAGAAAAAGAAATGGAAGCTAAAGTGAGATTAAAAAGAAACTCAAAGCATTGTACATTGAAACCCTAGTTCTTGAAAGTAGTACAAGGTATTCTTTGTTATCTAAATTTTGTGGTTTTATTTTAAAGTTGAAGGAACTCTTTGTTAAATTCATTTCCAGATTGTTTAGGAATATGGCCACTCCCACTATTGCAGAAATTTCTAAGAGACCCCAACCAAGATTCAAAAGATGTTCATGGAAGTGTATGAAAGTGACCCCATAGGTGCATTCTTGCACATTCCAATTCATGTGCTACCCACCAAAGATCCAAGAAGATGCATTCATGGGAAGTTCTAAGAATTCAATCACCAAGAGCTAGAGGATTTATGGGACAATGAGTTGACTAGAGATGATCTAATGCTTAAGGGAGAATATTTAAACCTAGCTCGAATGAAGTTGAATTTTTGGAACTTGTTTTCAAAATTTTCCAATGAGAGTGAGGTGAAGTTTTTCATGATGTCCCTCAATAAGGTTCATAGAAAATTTGTGTGGGTAAATGAACCAAGATTTATCAACGAGGCAATTCGATTTGTAAGAGGTCTTTGTGATACTGGAGCCATTCCAATTCTAAAGGAAGTAAAAAATGATGAAGTCACATGGCTGACTTGTGCTAAGTTTGATGAAAGAGCTCTAACTACAAAGTCTATTGTAAACCCTACCGTCAAGTATGTTGCGATTATGATTGGGTAGAAAATATATTTCACTAATCAAGAAATTTCATTATCGGCTATAACAATTCACACCACTTATAAAATGGTGGTGAATGAAAAAAAAATTGATCTTTGTGAGTTGCTTAGGTTGCAAATTATGGATAATATGAGTATGAAAAAAGTGAAGAAGCATGTTTTTATGTTATTATATTTCCTGGGGGATTTACCAAGGAAAAAAGGCATAATATGGGATAACACTAGACCAGTTGCTCATCATATGTTTGACCATCTGTGCAATCTAGGAGTCTTTAGGGCACAAAACAATTCCCTAACTACTTTGTTTGCGGTATTTCAAAATGAAATGCATGAAATAAACAAGATTCGAAGAATTTTGGTGAAGTATGAGAAGGATATTGTATTCCTTGTATATATAGATGAATGCATCATTGAGGCTGTAGAACCCAGAATTCGATCAATTGAACCTACGAGATATGAGATTGAAGAAAAAATGGCAAAAAGATACATTGATATTATATTGGATAGTCCTTAGGATCCCTCTTTGCTTAGGCTTGGTACATATGACGAGAAAAATAATGAAATTCACCTATAGGTTACTGCTTCTAAAAGAAGAAAGAAAGTCGAGGATTTATTCCAAGATGTAGCATACACTAAGGATTATATAGAATAGTTGAAGGAGGCCCTTGATGAAAGGAAATCCAAATCTGTTGAATTTCCCTTTGGTCACTAAAAAAAAAGAATACTATCCTCTAGGGCTGCCCCAATGCCTATCTTCAGCTCTGTCACACCTAGTGTTGCTAATTTTGTGAAAAGGAAGAAGAAATAATAAAGTTATCTAGCATCCATTGATGTTGTTTCCTCTACTAGTCCCCACACCAAGGCATCTAAGAAGAAGGACATACTTGCTGCTGCACCATCTACTACTTCAGGAAAAAGAAGAGTGAAATAAAAGGTTGACAGGTTTAGAACCTTGAGTGATGTTATTGAGGAAGAAATTGAAATTTTCCTAGAAGAAGAACATCAGATGAAAATAAAAAAGAAAGGGTAGTACCTCGGGTGAAGGATCAAAAAATAGTATTGTTGTCTCTATAGATGAAGAATTAGAAGAAGAGGAGGATACTTACCGAATTCATGTACATGTACAGAAGAATGAAGAAGGATCATCTAATCCTATGGAGGACATGCCTGGATCTCCTCTAGTAAGTGATCAACCACCCTTAGTTCTCAGAGCCTTAATAAAAAATATGATTGGCAATGATCTTATTCCAATTGTTGAACTATATGATAAGGTTAATGATGAAGGGACACAAACCATCATAAATGCATTTGTTCAGTGCACAGCCATTTGCAATATAAATATGGATACTATACAGTCAAAATTTACTAAAAATGTGTGGAAAGAATTAGTACTAAGAAGACAAGAGGCTTTAAGTGTTGAAGAAAAGATGAGAAGTGAAGCTTTAAAATCTATTAGTTCAATTTTTTCAGAGATAGAAGTTACAAATCTACTAAAATAATGCTCTACATTATTTAGAGTCAATCAAAGAGTTAACATGTTAATGACTAAGGAATATGACTATATGGAAAAAGTAAGGCAAGAGACTCAGGATGCGATCACGCAATTAGCAAGGAGCTATGGGACAAGAACCAGTTCTTCATCTCTCACTACTTAGACATAGGAACATTCCACTATTGCAAAAGTAATGGATAACCTAGTCTTGGAGATTATTGATGAGACACTTGGTGCTTCATAGACCCTTTTCCCTTCAAGTGACATAGAGGAAACTACCAATAAGAGGTCTAGTGACCATCATAGAGATCAATCTAGTGAAAAGAGAGAAGAACATCAAGAATCCACCAAGAACAAGGAAGAGAAAGACAAAGATGAAAGTGAATGGAATAAGGACAAAAAGAATAATAATGACAAGGATGAAGAGGATAGAAGGAAGAAGGAACATAGATCTTCTAGAAATTCATTAGGAGAAGAAGAAGAAAAGGAAAAATAATAAGAAGAAGAAGAAGAAGAACTGAAAGTCGAAAAGAAGAAAGAGGAAGACAAGAAAGCCATTCTTGCTAAAGGAGGGATTCCCAAAGGTGTCTAACCATCAAAGCCATCTATAGAATCATTTGGAAGTACTTTAAAAGGTCTTATTTCAAGAAAAGTTGTAATCCAACCTATGTTTCCACCTTAGCAAGTTAAGTTATCATCTCACCTAGGGTTATGTGTATTTGAAAAAGATCACACCAAGTGACAGAATAAAACTAAGTGACACCTTTCTTAGCTCTATCACATAAGAGGCTACAAATTTATATCAAAAAGGAAATAAATTAATAAATGAAACTATCAAATCTTTATAGGAGATCATCCCTAGTGTTACTTCAAACAATTCTTTAGCCCCGATTAAAAAATTAAAGCTTATAGTTGTTTCATTCAAAGAGTAAATGTCTAATCTTAAGGCATAGAATACGAAAGAAGTGGAGTTGAGTCTACTAGAGAAAATATTGATGTTTCTACAAGACAAGTGTACACGTGCACATGACAAGGCTTTGAAAACTTTGAAAGAGGTAAAAGAGTGTGATGAGGAAGCCCAATTGCTATTTTTTTAATCCATAAAAAGGTGGGAAGCCACTTGAGGTATCAAGGACTTAATGGACTCTATTGAGTCTCAACTTGGTGATTTCTCCAAATATTACAATATTGCAGATGATAGAAACTATGCTAGGTGGGTTTCTATTATAGATCTTCAAAGACAAATTTTCATCCTATAGAGGTAGAAAGAGGATGCTATGAGATGGTATGCCCAACTTAGAGACCTAGCTATGTATAGACATGTATCGATATCAAATGCATTAATGGAAGTTTAAAAACTTGAGAAGATGAACATTACTCCATCAACTCTAGAAGGAGTAGAATGCCTAACAAAAAGAAAATCTCTACATAAAACTCTCTCTAGGGAAAAAGAAGTTTGGGATGATGGAAAGCCAACTTGGGAAGTGATTCTCAAGGAGTTACAAGGTGCCCCTAGTTCCTAAGTTGAATTTTATCTTTGCTTGGTCTTTTGTCCTTGACGTTAAAGGGGGAGAAGATGAGAAGAAGAGTATGTGTAAAGTATGTTATGTCATGTACATATGTTAGGGGAAGTTGAGTATAATTTTGTTTTGAAGTGTTGAAGCAATTTTCATTTTTGACACATGTTATTAACGAAAAGGGGGAGATTGTTGGAAGAATGAAGAAGGTGCCCTTTGGGTTTGTTTTCATTCATGACAACATTGGTTGGTAACTGACTAAGTTATTTGTGCATCCATTTTGATCTGGTATTTTAGTCTGAAAATCCTCTTAGTAGAAGGAAATATTATGAGTTTTTTGATATGTTGTTTGGGGGTGTCATTTATAGGTATAAACAAGCTTTCAACTATATATGATGAATCGGTTGAGTTATCCAAGTGACAAAAGTTTTCTGTTCCTCTGGATGATAAGGTTAATGTTGTGTGGTTTCACAACATGCCCCATTTTTCCCTTTGGAAAAATTTGGACCCCCCTTTTTTTCCTTTGTTCCTTTCACTTTTGTCTACTTTGGCATTGTTCTATGGCTTGGTCGGTTTCAACTCTCTTTTTCAATCTTGTTTGGTCCTTATTTTATCATATTTTTTCTTTCCCATATTCAATTTTTGGTCTCTTTTTATGAATTTTAACATAGTAATGGAAGCTATAATCTCAAATTTCTACAATTGTATCAAAGTGATTGTATCTTTAGTTGGTCTTAACCCTGCCTAGTGAGTTGTCGACTGAAAGTGTCAATCCTAGTGATCTATCTTTGATTCTTGTATCAAAGTCTAATAATTTTATTTTTAACTCAAAAACCAAAGGGTCTATTTTGAAATGTTTTGATCTTTCTTGAACCCAATTTTTCATCTTTTCTTTCATTCTCATTTGTGTGTTCTCTCTAAAGCTAGGAAGTAAGTTCTTGGAACTTGATATTTCTCCTAAAGATTGATACCAGAAAGTGTCATTCCTAGTGATCATAAATTGATGACGTATCCTTAGTCATCCATGCCTCTTGGTAATTAGAGTGACATCAAAGTTCCACGTATAATCACCATGCCATTTTTCCTCTAGTAGTGAGCCTACACAAAAACCTAAGCATTCATAATTTGAACCTAAACCATAATGATTGTACCTTTATTCAAGAAATTAATGCATTATAATAGGTAATTAATGAAGGTGGTGAGCTACTCATGTACTTGTCATCATCTTAAGCATACATTTTTTTTTGTAACACCCAACTTTGCGTCATGCTGCAAATTTGTGAAGGAAATTCAAAGAACTAAATAATACTTGCGCGAAAGGAAAGGTAAATTTTGAGAAACCAAGAACACAACTACCAAGGGTTTTGGAGTTTCATTTCAAAAGATTATCATTATCAGCCAAAACTTGGTATGTTTTAAATAATTGATTTTATGTTAGTCATTTTCATGTATGAAGATATCGAAAGATGTTTTTTCCCTTTAAAAATAAAATGAAATGATGATTATTCCCTGATTTTTTGAGTTTAACCAAAAGATTAATGAAATTTTTATAAATTGTAATAAATTTCAGGTTGAATTTAACCCTAACTCACACACAAGGAACAAATTTTAAAATACAGAAAATATGAGCAAAAATGAGTACTTTTGACGCAAGAGTAGAAGATGAGTTCAAATATTTCAATTCACAGGCCATACCAATTAATATGATAGTGACAGACAGGTATATGGGTGGTCCTCTCATGTTGAAATACACACTCAAGTATGGAAATAAAATGCTTCTCAATGTACTAGAAATGTAATAGAAAATGGGTTATTCTCAGTAGGAGAGTTTTTGCCAGCAATGGAGGCCCCTGAATTGGTTACATAAAGTATGAATTATTATAACCCTGACAAAAGAGTTGTCGAGAAGGAAGGAATAATTTATGCACATCTCACACCAAAAGGAATTATATACACATTTGTGCTTCCTACTTTCACTCAGGGTATGTGCAGGATCATCATGGAAAAAACAGGCCCTTAAGTGGCAATAAAATTTAGAAAAATCAGAGTTAGGCAACTTGACGTAAAAAATTGAATAAGTTATCTATATTATTTCAAAAATATGTAAGAATAGAATCTATAGAAAATTGAATGTAGTTTCTCAGCTACTAGGTTTTTTTTTTTTTTTTAAATGTATTTGGTGAAAATTTGAAATTTCAATGCAATAGTACTTAAATTTCAGGGAAAAAATAAGAAGTAGGTGTCTGTTTGACCACCCTAACCACAATAAAATGATAATATTTTTTTATAATATTTTAGATATAATTAAAGGAATCATGTCTCGATGTGATGCATATTTTTTTATAATTTTTTTCCAAGTAAATAATTAATTATGATTTTTTTACTACAACTTTTAAAAAATATAAAAACTCGTATGTCTAACCACCTTAACTTGGTCTAAACTTCATGATTTTTTTAATTTTTTTTAATCCTATAGTATGTGAAGCATAGAATGTGACACATATTTTAGATTCAAACAATGTAATACTATTTGAAAGCTATAGATTTTTTTCAATCAGCCTATCAATTAGGACTTTAGTCATAATTCAAATAGAAAATGAATAATAATTATTTATTAAATTCAAAGTAAAGTATAATTTATATTGGTGGAAATCTAAGAATATCCTTTAAAAACCCTTTTCATTTCATCAATTTTGGGTTAAAAAAAAGTCGTCAGCCACATGGGTCATCATATCACTTACATATAGCCACTTTTTGGCCCATCATGATCTTGCACATACCCCTCAAATGTACAATATTGATATGAAGGGGAAGGCCATGAAATATTAGAATGTCGAAACTCACAATAGAGAAATTATGAGTACCCAATAGTGCCACAAGCCAATTACACCATAGAACAAAGTACTTCAAAGGTCTATATTCAACCAAGAAATTCAAGACATTATCACTCTGCTAAGCAGGATATATGGTTTAAGAGATGCTAGTAAATTTGAATCTCGGATGTTTGTAATAATATCCAGATCGATGGCTAATCCCGTGCAGATTCATTGGGGAAATTTATTAGTGATAGATTATGTGAATAGATAAATGCATTTCCCAAAACCAATTTTTTTTATTTGTCTTCATATGTGATTTATTCATGTGCCATGAGGGCAAGAAAACAAGGGCTGAAAAGGGTTGGTACTTTGGGAAGGGAGGTTAGAAAAAATTTGATATATGCTCATTTACCCCAAATCACTATCTATGGGTATAAAGAGAATTATAAGAGAGTTAATGATGTGTTCTCCATGAAGCTAGTTAGAACGATGGAAGGTGATAAAGCCAAAATATTGTTCTTGAAAGCACAAAGTGTTATAGACCAATGGGAGGTTGGTATATTCAATCTCCCACCTACTCCTACATTAGGATGGAAGGATTTGATGGACATCCATTTATGTTGTCCAGGTACCCAACCAATAAAATTGTTTTATTAGAATTGTTGAGACAGTTAAAATCATCTCAAGCTCTTTATAACAAGGCTCACAAGAAGGCCTCTTTCAAATTTCCTATAGTATTAGGGAATTGCAAATGCAATGCAATAAGGTTGTTTGACTTGTGTGAGGAAGAATTGAGAACATATAATTTTGAGTTTTTTCCACTTCAAAGAATGTACTATGATCCTGAAGGGAATATTTCCAAGAATATTGTTGGCTATCTTGCTCATGTCCAACAAATAGAAGATTATTGGCTTAATTATGAAGATGAGCATAAAGTAAGGTTGAGAAAATATGAGATATTGTCTTTAGAATCTTCTTGGATTCTGATGGTTCATGATATTCCAAACCAGCTGGAAGAAGATGATGGAGAAGTGTTTAATAAAGCCTACAATGAAGATAGGGTGTACGATGAACCCATTCTAGACTTGGATTATGAGGGTGAAGAAACGATGTCAATTGGTGAGTTCTTTGCACCACTTTTGTTACATAATCAACACTGGATAAATCGTTTTTGTAAAGATTTGAGGGAAAGAGGAATTGAACCCAAATTCTCAAAAGACAAGAAGAGAAAAAAAGAAATGAAACTTCATTTGAGAGTGGCCCGAACCTGGTAGAAAGAAAATGAGAACTAGTAAAGTGGCTCTAGGTATAAGAATTAAGGAGAAAACCCATGAGGTTTCAAAACAAGAAGTTCCAATGAAACCATCTAATAAGTGGAGGGATGTAGAATTAAATAAAGGTAAATCGAAAGTCAGAACCAAAGGTGCATCTTCCTCTATAGAAAAACCAAGAAATAAATTGGTTATTGAAGAAGAAATAGGAGTAACAAAAAACGTTGGTACACAGACAAGGTCTGCATATTAAAGAGATACACCACTATTTACTTCTCCTCCCTTTGATAACATGGCTAATGTGAAACAAGCATTAGGAGGAACTCCTATGGTCTTGGATGAAATTTATGAGAAAGATGAAACCATAATTAAAGAATAGATGGATAAATGGGGTGCCATGTGGGAGAAGGTAAAAGAAAAGAATTCCAAAGATAGACTCATGGTACAACCAATGGTAGAGGAAATTCTTGATATAGGGTCTGCCCCTATAAATATTGAAGAAGAAGAATTCATACAAGTAACACTCACCTCAAAAGTGGGGAACCCTAATATTCTTGATATGGAAACACAAGAGACTACAAAGTAGGATCCTATTGATGAAACAATTATTGAAGATACTTTTGATTCCTAGCCTTCCCTTGGGAATGAGCTAAATGATAATGAGCAATTGCAAGTGTTCGAATAATCAAAAGAAGACTTGGTTAAAAATGAAGTTGAAAAGGAAGCTACACATATTATAGGTGAAGAATTTGAAAATGAAGAGAACCTTGGTGTAGCTGAGAGTAAATAAGGTAATTTTCAATAAATTACTAATAAACATTTGGATAGATAGGAAAATGTAAGTCTCCAGGTGGAGGAGACAATGCCAAATCTTAGTAATCCTGAATCTATGCCATAAATTGTTGAATAAATTCCTATTTCAGAAGGAGTAACAGATAAAGTTGAAGAAATACAAGAAGAGATTCATGAACGTAGTGAAATTAGGAACAAAGGAATATTACAGAGGTAGAGTTAAATAATGATGTACCTGATTGGTTGATGATGGAATTGGATTCCCTAATGGAGGTAGAAATATTGCCTCTGGACCTTAATAGTTTTGTACAAGAAATAGATACACAGAAACCTAGGCATAGAGCTAAAGAAAAACATGTCATACAAAGGAATTTAGATGGTGATAGAACCATCCATATAGCTACTCCAATAGTTTATAAAGCCAGACATTAAATAATGCCTAAGGAGTATAAGATAACAAGTAATAATCTTGGACATTCATCTTGGAAGAAAGAGTTGGATAAAATAGAAGTGAACTTGGATGCCATTATTGATAGAGTACAGAAGTATAAAAAAAAGAAAAGATAATTGAAAGAATGGGTTACTACCTTAGAAATTTTTATAGAATATCTAACCCTATCCAGTTAAGCATAGATAGAACTACCCCAACATCTAGTATTAATGTCACAAGAGAAATTGGATGCAATTCTAGCGGTTCTCCATAAATTGAATGTATTTGAAGAATGGATTGAGTATTGGGTAAAATAGGAAGAAGAATTCATCACATATGCAATAGGGAAATATGAGGAAGCATATCGTTGGTCCGAAAAATCCAAAAGATTTGAAAGCGAATGCAAGGTTCCTCAACAACAAGTTAATAAATTGAAAAGAAAAATATTGAAATTATCATACAAACAAATGTCCAAGGTTTAATAGAAGGAAATGTAATGGTAGAGAAAGAAGCTCTATTTCCAGAAAAATGGAGAAAACAATTGAAGTAGGAAGGTGACATATTGATACAATGTGTTGAAGTATTAGAAAAAGTCACCATGGAAAGTAGAAAAGTACTTGATAAGTATCAAGATTCTATTGAATTTTTAGTACGTCAAAGTTTTGATCCACAAACATTAGGATAGGAGGGTAAAGAAGCTAAATCCTTCAAGGAATGGATCAAAAGAATAAATAGAGATACTATTCAGTTATTAACTTGGGAGGTCATTGATGAGATCATACAATGCAGGAACACTACAGATAAATACAAAACAAACAGAGTGTAGAGAAATGATATAATACTTTAGGCATCAAAACAATATGCTAGGCGTAAATCACTTGGAAAGCTATGAACGGGATTTCAAAAGAGCATATGCATCAAACATTAGGTACTTTCCAAGAGCATCAAGAGAATAAATACAAAGAAAGGAGTTTGAGCCCGAGTCTTGAATGATAAAAGATACGAGATAATGGAGGTGTTACAATAATATTTTTTTATAGTTTTGAAGGCTATTCCTAGTCCCAATGGATGTATTTTGTCTAGTATTCAAAAGGATGTTGATATCCTTGGTTTATGCAGAGTATTATGTACCAAAGTAAGAAGTGAAGAGTGTTGTTGTTGACAAATTTAAACCTTTTATTGCATCTGGAATATTCTAAATGATAGCAGGCATATGCCACATGTTACCTTTTGATTTGATATTTTTTATTCTCTGAAAGAATTGAAGTTTAGACTCTTGGGGCCTTCCTATAAAAGGCCATTTATTGCTTTATTTTCATTTTAAGTTCAAATTTTTTGAATGTCGGAAGAGCCAAAACATCTCTAAGTTTTGTTCTTTTTTCCTGTTTTTTGAATCGTTCTGGTCTAAAAACTTGTATGTACATAGACATTGATTAATATCAGAGCCAATTTGATAGCTACCTATCTCATGAATCTTTTGTAGCTGGTTTGGTTAGTTCAATCGGACAAGATTGTAAATGGGTATGTGTAGGATCATGATGGGCCAAAAAGTGGCAATATGATGGGTATGTGGCTGATGACTTTTTTTTCACCCAAAATTGATGAAATGAAAAGAGTTTTTGAAAGAGATTGTCAAATTTCCACCAATATAAATTATTCTTTTCTTTGAATTTAATAAATAATTATTATTCATTTTCTATTGAATTACGACTAAAGTCCTAATTTTTAGGCTATTGAAAAACATCTATAGCTTTCAAACGGTATCATATTTTTTGAATCCAAAACATGCGTCACATTCTATGCTTCACATACAATAAGATTAAAATATAAAAAATTGAATTTCATGAAGTTTTGACCAAGTTAAGGTGGTCAGACATACATTTCTTTATATTTTTTTTAAGTTATCATAAAAAAATTGTAATTAATTATTTACTTGGAAAAAGATTAAAAAAAAATATGCATCACATCGAGACATGAATCCACTACTTATATCTAAAATATTATAAAAAATAATTATCATTTTAATGTGGTTAGGGTGGTAAGACAGACACCTACTTCTTATTTTTCCCTGAAATTTAAGTACTACTGTATTGAAATTTCAAATTTTCACCAAATAGATTTTATTTTTTTGTAAATAAACCTAGTAATTTAGAAACTACATTAAATTTTCTACAAATTCTATTATTACATATTTTAAAAAAAATATAGATAACCTATTCAAATTTTTATGTCAAGTTGCCTAACTCTAATTTTTGTAAATTTTTTGCCACTTAAGGGCCTGTTTTTTCCATGATGATCCTGCACATAGCCATATTGCACCATTTAAGGGTGCATACATAACTTACTTAGTGTCCAAATTAAAACCCTCTCTTTAAAAGCTCGCACCATTATATATGTATCTATGAAGAAATTTGGTGAAGTATTTAACGGTTTTCTTTGATTTGATTAATTCTCTAGGGCATTTGTGGAGAATAACCATGATAAATTTAAATTTTTAGTCTTTTTTTATGGTTTATTTTAGAATAGATGTTTAAATTTTGAAAATGTTCCAAAAAATAGATGAATGGATGGAAATTTATTGAAAATGTTTCATTTTATATTGAAAATTGTTGAATGCTTAAAGCTAAATCTACTTAAGTGATAGAAAATGAAATTGTTGATGCTCGTGAAATATTATTTTAAATCTTTTGATTTCATGATGTTATTTTATGAATGAATTGGAAATATTGCGTAAAAATATTATGATTCTTGATAAAACTAAAACAAACATATTCCCTTTGAGATTAACAACAAAATCACATCATAATTTGAAGTGAACCTAGTACAATCATGACTTGATTATCAAAGACTTGGGATTGAACTGAGTCAATATTGTTGTTCTATTTAGGAAAATTTCCCATTGAGATTGTCTTGTTCCATATCTTTCAAGAAGGATAGGCTTCTTTGAAGTTATTCTATGAAGATTTTTTTTTACCCTATTCCTACGAGTGAAATCGTCATCAACAGTTAAAAACTATTTTTCCTTTGTGTGTACCTTATTAGGTCTGAGCCAATCTAATGTTTGGATAACATGTTTTTCTCTGTGTGTTAAAAGGAATTTTGTGTTGATCTGGCTAGCTAATTGATAAAGGAAGTCATGAATTCATATATATATATAATAGACATAATGAAAAAAAAGAAGGATACAGAGATATAGCATGATATGCGAGCAATGTGACAAGTGTAATTGTGTGAATTTACTAATAGTGTCTGTATATTATTTTGGTATCATCAGAGCTTAATCAAAACCATTTTCAGCACTTTGTAGGTGCACTTCTCTAGTTCATGTTTGGTAGTGAGCCACACCTTTTGTATCCTGGTTGTAAGCCATATTTTTAATCTAGGAAATGAGCCTTTTAAGGATAGTAGTCCTAGCAATGAGCCCTATAATATCTTATGAATGGTTACATTATATTGTGAGCTAATCCTCGCTATGCTTTTTCCTACTTTGGGTTTTCGATGTAAAACCTGGTGTCAATTTTTTATGATCTCTTGTATGCTTTGGTTCGATATTACATCTAGATTTGGATTAATAATTAGATGGTTAATAATTAATTTAGTTATTACAATACTAATTCACCCCCCTCCCAGTATTCGATGTATTCAACGAAAGGTTTACCATTTATGTAGGAAGTGTACAGTTAAACTATCAAGGTAATAGTCCTAGGGATAGTTGTAGGGCATGACAAAGTGCACACAATGGTAGTAAGTGCAATATGAATAACCCTATGGTGAATTCATGATAAAATAACAATGATGGATAATCATGGGTAGATAGAATACAATACAGTGGGGCCTTCAATGGTTAGGGGAACAACATGAGAGAGTATCAAAATTCATCCTAAGACCATATAAATGAGTATACTTTTCTTTTTAAAACACAAAAATAATGGCATGCCAAACCAAACGACATTAGCAAAGATAAACCCTTCTAATAACCAAACATGTGCATCTCAAAAGAGAAAATTACAAGGTGGGATGACAATATTTTATGCAAAATGATGAAGGTTAAGTAAATATATGGGTGTAAGGTTAAAATGCAAAGGAATAGATAGTTTTGGGATGATGCCAAGTGGTGGAAAACTACCCTTAAAATATTCCCATAACTTGAGAGACGTTTTGACCATATCAAGACTCTCTCGCATTCCCTATCCTCATACAAAGGGTTGTTTTGGAATTCACGAAAGACGTTAGATAGTTTCATGTCCTTTATGATAAGTCAAGGACATAATGCAAGCATCTAAGATGGAGTTATTGAGAAGTTAAGACAAACAAGATGATAAGGACAACATGTGGAGTGTTTCAAGGGTGTTTACAAGAATCTAGGAGCAGTTAAAACACCGTCTGAGGATCTAGGAGCCTCATCATCAGCTAGAGCATACTTCAGGGTGTGGGAAGGGACCAAATCAAACAAGGAAACTTGTTGGGAGTGAAAAGTAGGTTACCCTATTTAAGTATTCTAACCTGGTCAAAATCAGTCCCTAGATTCTCTCATATGCTTGGGATGAGATATATGACCCAAAGGCTATCATTTCCACTTAGTTATTTCTTGTTTTTGAGCTCTAAAATAAAAATAATAGCATTTTAACTCATAGTTTTTCTCAGTCACAACATTGAAAAGACTTAATATGTAACACATTTTCAAATCAAGGATACAATTTTCAAACTTGTATTTATTGTAAGCACATCTTCCATCATTAAAATTCAATTATTTTTCCTTCTAAATAACTTTTTCATTGTGAATAGAGAAGATGGAGTGGATGTAGTCGAAGAGCGGGAAAGGGAGTGGAGGTCATAGTTTGAAATCTATAGATCGTGATGGCACCGATGGAGGAGAGGATGATGATGTTAGTGGGACTCTTCTTGTGTTTGTGCTATCTACACTTCATTTACCTATGGTTTTTGGTTCTAGTGTTCTGTTGGGAGAGTCTGTGGTTGGTGGAGGGGTTGAGGTTGTTGATGAAGTCATGGTAGCTTCTTTTGCTAGTTCATAAAGGATTGGGGGTTACGATTTCACTTTGATGTTATGTAGACTACAAGAATGTTCTCATCCAATGGTTTTTTTATTGATTGTGACTTTAAAGGCCGGGTTTTTGCTTCTTTTGAGACTAGGTTCTCTATTTTTGTGATGAGACCATTTTTCCTCTATGGTTGCTTTGTTTTTTTTCAATCCATGTTGGGTGTTGGAGATGTTATTTTTGAAGATATTTGGTCGGGAGGGTCTATTGAGCCTTTGGATTTCCCTCAATGTTCATTCAATGAGTTGATATTTATTCTTTGAGGGTTTTGTTTCAGAGTGTAGGGTGGGATGTTTCCTTTTTCCTTTGGTGTTGACTCTAAGAAGCTCCTTTGTTTGTCTGAGGATGTTGTGGGTATTTTGGGTCTCATGATGGTTGTGCTTCACAATTATTTTTCTTCTAAGATAGTGGTGGAGTAGTGGTTTGACTTCCCTATTGTTGTTGTGGGTGTCTTCCTAGCTAATGAAGTTTCCCCCATGGTGAAATAAAACTAATTTTCAACTTAAAATGTAGTAATTAAAATTATTTCATTATTTAATTTCAAAAAACTTTTATACATAGGAAATAATATAATATTTAAAAATTTGCAACTAAATAAAATATAATAAATTAATTAACCATTGTGTTGAGTACATTCAATCATGCCATAAATAAATTATTAATTTAATAAACTTAAAATATTTACACACTTTATAGTCAAATAATCATTAATACTTATCTTTGAAATGTGTAGAAGAAATCCCAACTATTGTTGGAATGGTCCTTGGTTCAACATCTTCCGTATGTGATCAATCTTGGAGGAAAGCATACTTTATCACTCTACACAAGTGTTGGTTCCACCAGAACAATGCTCAACACTCATGCCAAAAAACCATGCCATGTCCAGGACTGTCCTGAGTGCACACACTTGTACCCCAATTTGGACACCCACTATAGGAGTGCCCCTTCTCCATCCTACTCACAATCTGCTAACTTGAAACCCTATTCTTGCAATGTGTTGTTATTGCTTTTTCATTTTTCCTCTTTGTGTAACTAATTTATTTTTCACAGGTTTTTATACAACATAAAGGGTAGTTCCAACTAACACACCCTTTTATTTCTTGAACTATTACATTAGTTCTCATTTTACTTTTATTCTCTATTATTTTTTCCTTTCTTTCCTTCCACGAGGAAAAAAATGTCATAATAATTCCCCCTTGTTGTTTAGCTAATGCCATTAGTAGCTTGATGATTTTCTACATCACACATACATATAAATAAAACAGCCTTTACTTAAACAAATGTGGATATTGGTCTTTAATAAACTCAACATTTTCCCAAGTAGCACTATCATTATCACAATGACTCCATTTAGTTTTTACTTCATTTATAACCTTTTTTCTCAATACTCTATATCTTCTTTCAATTATTTGTTCTGGTTCAATCTTAAATTCGCAAGAAGGTTCAATAGAAATAATTTTTCAATCAATAACATGATTTGTATTATATATGTTTTTTAAGTAAACTTACATGAAATACAGTATGGATTTGTAATTGAGGGGGTAAATCAATTTTATAAGCAACATCCCCTAATATTTGTAATATTTCGAAAGTTCCACAAAAATGAGGAGATATCTTAGAATATCTACCCAATTTTAACAAACTCGTTTTTGGTTTGACTCTAAGAAAAACATGTTCACCAACCTCAAAATCTTGACTAGACCTCTTAGAGTCTACCCAACTTTTATACCTATCTTGGGTAGCCTTTATATTTTGTTTGGTTTTATTAATAATAGTTTCCATCTCTAATAGGTTTTCATTCTCATACCAAACTTCATGGATAGGATCAGACCATGAAATGGGTGTATTATAATTTTGACCATAAACAACTTCAAAAGGGGACATCTTAATGGTGGAATGATATCCTTGATTGTATGCAAACTCTACCAAGTGTAGTCTTCCCATGACCTAGGTTTATCCATGGTATACATTCATAACATTTCTTCTAAGATTCTATTAACCCTTTTTTTTTGGCCATCAAACTTGGGATGATAGGAAATACTAAAATTTAAATGAGTACCAAGTTCTGAAAATAAAGATTTCCAAAACGAGGAGGCAAACCTAGGATCTCGATCTGAAATAATTTTCTTTGGAATACCATCAAGCATGAAAATCTCTTTGACAAAAATGTGGGAAATATTAGAAGCAAAGGATTTTATTTTGATAGGTAAGAAATGTGCCATCTTGGTTAATTCATCTACCACTACAAAAATAGAATCATTCCCTTTAGGTGTTTGAGGCAATCCCATAATGAAGTCCATACTAATTGACTCTCATTTCTAATTCGGAATAAACAAGGGTTGCAAGAGGCATGTAGGTTTACATATTTTTTTCTTTTACCTTTTGACAAGTTAAACATTGTTGAACATAGGTACAAATTTGAGTATTCATTTGAGGCCAAAAGTAGTTTCTTTTGATTGAGAGATAGGTTTTCTAGAATCTAGGGTGTCCAGCTATTGGGATATCATGATAATATTTTAATATTTCTGAGTTAATATTAGCTATATTGGTTATGCACGACCTTCTTTTATAATAAAGGAGACCATTATTACTTAACAAATAAGGTTCTAATCAATCTTTCAAATGGACATTAGAAGAGGGATTTTGGAGACCTTCATAAATGGGTTGAAAATAGTCATCAATAGGTAACTTGGGTTTTATATCTTGTTTAAAATGGCTTCTCTCGAGGGTCAAGGCATTAACACATAGTTGTCTTTGACTTAAGGCATTTTCCACTACATTTTCTTTTCCAAAAACATATTGGATGGTGAAATCATATTCTGTTAAAATATTCATCCATCTTCTTTGTCTCATATTAAGGTGAGGTTGAGTAAAGATTTGTTGGAGAATATGATGGTCTATTTTTAATATAAACTTATTCCCTAATAAATAATGGCACTAAACCTTTAAATCATGGATAATGCCTAGTAATTCAAGATCATGGATTGGATAATTTCTTTCAGTCGGTAATAAATTTCTAGATTCATAACACACCACACGGTTATCTTGCATTAGGACACCACTAATAACTATACCACATGCATCGGTAATCACAACAAAAGGCTTACTAAAATTTGGAATACAAAGAATAGGTGTAGATGTTAATAAATTCTTTAGTGTGTGGAAAGCTTTATCACATTCTGGGGTCTAGTTATAGCTTTGTTCTTTCTTAGTTTAATTAGTCAAAGGTGAGGCTATCTTGGAATAATTCTGAACAAAACGACGATAAAACCCAGACAATCCTAAGAAAATTTTGACTTCATGTGCATCCTTTGGGATAGGCCAATCTTGAATTGCCTTAATTTTAGCAGGTTCGAGCGAAATACCTTTTTTCAGAAACAACGTGTCCTAGGTAAGATACTTCTTATTTGAAGAATTCACACTTGTTAAGTTTGGCATATAACTTATTCTTTCACAAGGTTTCTAGTACCATTATAAGATGTTCATGTTATTTTTCATTTTTTGAGTATTTAAGATATCATCTAGGAAAATGATTACAAACACATCCAAAAATGGGTGAAAGATATCATGCATTAAGATCATAAAAGTTGTAGGTGCATTAATTAAACCAAAGGGCATAATTGCAAATTTATAATGACCATATTGCATTCGAAAGGAAGTTTTGGAAATGTCGGATTCTTAATACGAATTTGATGGTATCCTGATCGTAAATCAATTTTGGAAAAAAAATTAGCACCATTTAATTGATCTAGGAGATCATCAATTCGAGGTAAGGGATACTTATTTTTTATGGTTAATTTATTAAGTTGTCAATAATCTATGCATAACCTCATAGTGCCATCTTTCTTTTTGATGAATAATATTGGTGCACCCCAAGGAGAGACACTTGGTCTTATTTTTTATTCCTTAAGTAATTGTGTCAATTCAATTTTTAGTTCTATTAATTCAGAGATAGATTGACGATAGGGAGCTTTAGAGATTGGTTCTGCACTGGGAGCTAAATTAATTACATGTTCTACAAATATTTTTGGGGGTAGACTATCTAAATCCTCGGGAAAAACATCTTTAAATTTTTGTACTATAGGTTTGATATTAATGTCTAACTTGAATTTATGAACTGTTTGAAAAAGAATAGCACAAAATATCTTGCAATTTTTCCGAGCACTATGCTTGATTTGCATGGCCAAAATGTTTTAATGTGAAGAGGTCTTTTCTCCCCCTATAAAATTTGACATGTCCCCATGTTAGATTTTATGATTACTTGTTTGGTTTCACAACCAAGGAGGGAATTATTTCTTTCCAACCAACTCATTCCTATAATAGAATCATATTTACCAAGATTCAAAACATGAAAATGATCATGTGTTACAAAGTCATCTAGCTCAAAATCTAAGTTTTCAATAAGTGTTCCAGTTTGTTTTACTATTCTACCATTTGACATTTCCACAACTAAGGGCTCAATTAAATTAGATGCAATTTTTAGTTTAGAGACAACTTTAGGAGAAATAAAATCATGACTACTACCAAAATCAACAAGAAAGATAATAGGATGACCATGTATGAATCCTTTTATTTAAATTAAGGAGGGTTGAAAATGCACCATACCTACATCAATTGATGAATAGATCTTCATGTTGGGTTGTGTAGAAGAGGTAGTTGTTCCCTTGTTTTCGGGTTTATAGTATTCTTATCTATGAGGGAAACAACATTGGTAATGGTTCTCACCACAAGTCCAACATTTTCTTTCATGAGGTGTTGCTTTATTTTGGTTGGGTCTAACCATCTTGGTGAATCGATAATAGACTTTATTTTGACCAAATTCATTGTGATTTCTTTTACGATTTTCCCTGGCTCGCCTTTGAAATTGATCAAGTGTTTCAAAATTTTCCACAATTTGGGTTGCTTCATCTACTTAGGTGGGTTTATCACACCACACATTATCTTGGTATGTGTGTCTTAAACCATTTATGGATCGAACCACTCAATCATGTCCTTCGATAAATGATACAAATCTATTAATACTTTCAAAATATTTTTTGTTTTTGTTTACTGATAGGCCTCTTTGTTTTAATTCAAAGAACTTGGTTCTTTTTTCTTGTATGAAAAAATTAGAAAGGTATTTTTGTGAAAATAGTTGTTTGAATTGTGACCCTTGTTCATTCTTTGTGTTTCTCCTTGCTTTTTTGAGAGCAGAGCTAGATCAGAACCTAAACCTAGAAAGTTTCAGGTCTCGATTTGGTTATGATCCTTCCTCATCCCTTTTGTTGTGGTTGCATCAAGTTTTCATTTTGACCCCGATGCTTGTGTTGGTTTTCCCCTTTGTTTCTTTTATCCTACTGCAGGACCAAAGCTAGATACAAAATCGAATGTGGAACTTTGGTAAATTTCTTTCTTTTTTCTCGACTCCATGTCCACTCTCACCTTACGTTTGATGTACATGGTGGTTATGTACTAGCCTTTGCTCTAGTTCCATATCTTATCTACCGCATTAATTTAAGGATCCTCACACATGTGAAGTGTTTTTTAAACCTCAATCTAGGTTATTTGGCTCATTATACTATCATATAACTCATATTTAATGAGCCAGAGCCAAAGGAACTCGAGGAAGAGAATGATTTGGCCACGATCAAGCATTCGTGAGTGGATTCCTAACTGATTCAACTCTATTTGGTTGCATTTCGAGGTAAGTAGTGGTTCCTTCTATTTTCTTTTGTCTTTTCATTTTGTTGCTTGGTTTGTTCTTTGTGCATTCGCGAGCCTTTTCCCATGAATCTTTGCTTTCCTTCATTCATGCTTGGTTTGTGTTCTTGTTTTGTTTGGTCCTTTTTTGTTGTTGTTGTTTTTTATCCATTTTTTTTCTTGCCCATGTTTGTTTTGTTTGTTTGTTGTTGTTTTCCATATTTTTGGTGGCATTTCTATTCCACTGTGTCCTAGCTTTGATTAAGGTTCTTTTTTGGGGGTTTTAGATGCTTTAGAAATATTTTAAATCTTTCTCTAGGCCCTTTTGTCTTGTTCTTATGTCAGTTTGATGAATTTGGTTCTAGGGTTTTTGATGCCCTAGTTTCTTTTAATTTACGGGCCACACAAACTAGGGTTTGTACACCGTACCTTTTCATAAAGTGCCCTAACCTATTCTGAGCTCACTCTTGTTCTCCCTAGTGAAGTTGAGCTTAAATTTTGTCTTCCTCACACCTTATTTTGACCTAGTTCCAAGCTGATAAGGGGTGGATGAGGATATTTTGCTTATTTTTTGATAATATGTCTTGGAAGCAGAACCAAAAATAAAATAATCCCATGAAAAGTTACATAAGAGTTCGGTTCTGGAAGTGGTCCAGCTCCCGATTGGTTTTGATCTTGATCTTTCCATCCCAATAGAGTCGGATCATCGGACTTTACAAAGTGTTGGAACTTGCAAAATTTCAAGTTTCTACTCGCATCCTGATTTTGGTCCCGCTTCAGTTAGTTGTTTGAGTTTTCTAAGTTCCTGATTTCTTCTTGACCCCACTCCTGACATATTTAAAATTTCACTATGGAGGACTACCTACGAAAGAATGGAGGAGTATGAAAGGTAAATTTTGTATGATGATTATCATGCATTCTATGGATCTAATCCAAGGTTTTTTTTTAGTATTGAACAATGTCAGGAACATCTAAAGAAGTTTCACATAAGGAAGGGGAAGTTGTAGAAAGCTAAAAGGAAATGAATCCAAAGAAGATAAAGGTAGAAAATATTCCTTACACTATGAGGTATAAACACCAGGAAGCCACTCCCATAGCTTCCAAGATGGATTTAGGATGGGACGACATTATGGATACCAATCTAGGGCCATTCAACTAGGATGAACTATTCATAGACACTTTCTCAGAGGAAATAATTATGAGGATTGAAAGAATAGCCCAATCTGGATTAGCACATGTCACCCTCTTCCCTCTATTAGTTTAGAGCCTAGAACTTATATTGACAACAATATGAGCTTACAATCTAGTATGAAGGTAGTGTGTGGACCTCCAGGGAAATGTAATTATTGATTTATCACCATAAATGATGAGGTTCTTGTTTAATGCACCTAGCCCTAAGAAACCTAAGATTATGAGTGAAGTGAACGCATTAAAGATATTTAATAGGAATCAGGAGACTAATAGATCCCATATGAACAAGAAATGGCTGAAAATTGAGAAGAAGTGTTTGAACAAGGTTCCTGAATAGTCCAAGAGAAAAAAATTCCAAAAGGAAATTGAGGATATAATCGTGATGCTTTCTAGGGTATTTGGAAAGGAAACCACACATTTTAAGGAATGGATATTTCCATTCATTGAAATAATTTTTTATGGTAGACATTATTTTTATTGGGGAATGATCTTGTTAGATAAATTACATAATCAGATGCTCAAGGTGAAGCAAACAAAGAATTTCTATATGACCTCCTATGTCATATACTCATCTGCATGGATGGGCATATTCCCTAGACTGAATGCAATAGGCACATTAAGGGAAGCACCTGGATAGAAAAGAGCATGGGAACACTATGACCAATTGAACTTACAAGTGTTAGAGTTACATTATAGGAGGGTTAATGATGCATTTCTTTTTATTATCATTAATCAGTTGATAGGAGATGTTGCATATAGGTTGAGTAGGGAAGTTATGGCCTTCATTGTTGAATGCAAAAACTAGTATATCGAGTACCCTAAGTTCTCTTACTTCAAGTTAGTAGGCTTTGATGGAAATCCTCATTGACTCCCAAGATGTTGCAATGATAGGATTTTTCTCATGGAGTTTGTATATCAAGCTATGGTGGTCAATACTAAGTTTACTAATAAACATAAGCTTGGATGCCACAAATTCTTTATGAAGTTGGGAGAATATTGCATTGTTCATAATTTGGATACAAAGGCAGTATGTGAAGAGTTGAGTTTGTTAAATATCCAATATATTGAGAGGGGGTGAATCAGTATATTCTTAAACTTATTGAACAAATTCCATCCAATCAATCCAAAGCATATGATAATTAAGATAAGCATAATCATCAACAAAACATGAAACACAAAACACAAGAGACACTAAAACTTTTACATGGAAAACACAAAGTGGGAAAAACCACGATGAGGATTAAATAACAATATAATATAACCGATTATAATATATTACAAAAGGGTATCTCACTTTCCAAAATGGGAGGCTCACTACCTACAAAATGAAGTAACAAAAATGGAGAACTGCCAAAATTGAATTGCTGGAAGTATACCTCATGTGTAGATTCAGTTCATTTGTAATTTAAGAGAATTTTCATGCCGAAAACTCGCACTTCTCATTTTTCGCTTCCATATATATCTACTAGTATTTTCTCAATAAACAACACACTCATATCTTCAAAAACCTCTGGTATATATATCTGATTGTCCAAAGATAACAATCGGGTTAGCTTGACAAATCTTCTCACCAATAATTCAAACATGTGGCATGCTACAACTTGTTGGCATGGATTACATAAACAAAATTTAATCCATCACATCTTCAACTATTTAATAGGTCATCCACCAATAGACCTAATAGAAAAATTGCAAAACAACAAAATGATACCAGTGATAACCATGAGCAATTGTACAAACGATTTCCTATCCATGTATGTATTTCTTAGTAACAGACCATTTCCCAAAAAAATGAAGTAGTATTTATTAACCAGAGGGGATTTCAGAGAAAAATATCGAAGGTTGATCATGCATTATCGATTCAAAATACCAGATTGATATGACCTTGAGGCTTGCAACCTCAACCCATATATCATGGTGGCATCAATGAAAAAAAAAACTATTTAACAATATATATGATCTTCTTCATTATTCCAAAAATTTCCCCCTTTGTCATTGATGTTAGCATGTACCAAAAAGAATTTTCATACATCATATGTACATATTACACTCTATTTCTCATTCCTCTTTGCCCCCTTTGACATCAAGGACAAAGGTCAAACAAAAAAATGAAATATATGTACATAGGGTTTGGAATACATGGAATGAAACTTTTGAACTCCCCTTGAGGAGTGATCTCAAGCAATAAAAAAATAGAAAAAAAAATTACTCGGAGGAGGGAGCACTTTGCAGTTCCTAAAGAATTCCTTGCTAGGTTGCTTTGCCATTCTCCCAACCTTGCTTCATAGATACACGATTTTTGTTCAAAGATTATAAAGAAATGAAATTTTCTTTAGGTTCATTTGGAGTATCCAAAGTCATATTAATCTTGTCTAGATTCTCAACATTAGCCAAAGAATTAGCTATCAGAGCATACTCCATCCTCATGTTATCACCAAGCAGGCCAAATTTTTTGATTATCTCTTTCTTTTGCTTCTGTAGAAAGACAAACTTTTCTCTATGCACAAAAATAGCATTCCAAGTTGATCTATCTTTGTCTATAGATGCATTGTAGGTGCTGGAGACAATGGTCAACTAGGACACAATGGAGTCCATAAGATCTTTTATGCTTTGAGTGGCATCAGACCACCTTATGCAATATACAAACATGGAATTAGCTTCAAATTCACAGGCCTTCACAACTTCAAGCCTTTTCTCTACATTGGTATGTGTCAAGGCACATTTTTTGTGAAGGATCAACAACCTTTTCTCATTCAGTTTCTCTTTCACGTCCTATTTTATTTTCTCAACAAGTCCTATAGCATGGTGCTTGAAGGAGTCCAATAGAAGCTTCAGGTTTTCAAATTGAGAGAGAGATGTATCTACAGATGTATCTGGTGTGAAATCCCGCAAACCTTTAATAGTATCTTCAATGAGTTTTGTTCCCTTTTGATTCATTTCTAAGATTTCTCTTCTATCGGATGCATGAAATACATCACCTAACAACAATTAATGTACAAGAGAAATCTTGTTCATATCTACATAACCTTGGATGATTGAAAGTTGGAGGAGTTTCGAAGGAATTACTAGTTGGAATTTGATCTACTTAGAAAATAGTCCCTTGAAGACATCATCATTGGAGGAAGATCCTCCAATGGAATTTTGTGATTCTACAACTTGCTAGGATACTTCTTCATTCTTTCCAACAATATCATCAGATTCCTTATTTTTGTTTTCTTCTTCTTCTTCTTCTGTTTCTTCTTCTTCTTTTTCTTCCTCTACATTTTCTTCCTTTGTACTCTTTTCTTCTTCAACCTTTTCTTCTTCTACCTTTTCTTTGTCAAATTTTTCTTCTTGTTTTTCTTCTTCTCTCTTCTCTTCTTCTTCTAGGTGTACCAGAGGGGTAGCGAAATTTTTTTTTCTTCAACATTTTTTGGATTCTCATTAGCAAATTTGATTCCCAATAGAACAACTATACTATTTGTTTCTAGAGGGGTATTGGTGTCCTTCACTTCCAGAGGTACATTGTCATCAACAACACTAGAACAAGGTTCTTCCATAGCTTCTATAGAATTTTCTTTTCTTGGTTCAGATATCAAACTGGATGCACCAATCATGCCATACTTTGTTGCAATACTCTTGATAGTACATATTGTTTCCTTATTTATTCCTTTGATTTACTTCCTGTCTTTTTTCATTAGAGTATTAACTCTTCTTTTCATCCTAAACATGTTAGCATAAATCTTCTTCAAAGATTCTAAATTATCCAGAGATAGAGAGGATGCAATTTATTTATATTCTTTATTTCTTATTTTCTATTTTAGCTCAACTGCCTTTTCTCTTCTCTTCATCAAAATCTCTCACAAGTTTTTAGGAACATCACACTTAATGTTATCCCATTTATCTTCCAAAATGATGATATATTTGATAATAGCCAATATTATTATTTATTTATCTTCTTCTCCTACTGAATCATACACTTCCACTATGGATTTTCTCATATTATCTAGATTCACCATGTTATTCACCAAAACATCTAGTTTGAGAGGGGAACCAGGTCTTACCTAAGAATTTTTTTGTTCTTCCTAGTCTGATGGAACTTCTTCTATAACTTTGGTCTTCTTTTCTTTATTAACCTTTTGTTCATTAGTATCCTCTGAAGATGACACATAGTGAAATTTCTTGGAGTCAATGCTAGTTTCTTGTGATGCACCTTCACCGAAGGAAGCACTCACCCTTCTTTTTCTAGTCATTCTTGCATCTGGATCTTCTTCCTCTTCCTCCTGATCATTAGTGATGCTCATATTATTTTCCCTATTAGCCTTTTATTTTCTTGATTTCATAGGGGCTACTGGAGGAACACTTTTTCTATTTCCTGATTTGGTAGTAGGTCTGGAAGGCATGAAACCTTTTCCTTTATCAATCATGTTGGGTACAAACTTCATTGTAGCTAGTCCAAAAGTTGGTATAGAAGGAGGGGTCTTGTTGGATCTCCATACGCTAGGTAGTTCTTCATACTTTTTCCTTGAACAACTCTTCCTCGAGCTATTTCTTTAGCTGTGAAACATTTCTTTAGAATTTATGTTAGGTTTTTCTTCCTTTTAGCTTTCTTCTACTCTAAACAGACTTCCATGTATTTTTCTAAATAAGTTCCTATCTGGGGTTCATTTGGATCTTTTTGACTCTTCAATAAGAGTTGCACATAACCTTCAACATCATCTTCTGAGAATTCATAACCTAGAGGTTGAATCTAGATGGTTTGGGGTTCAACTGCTTCTATCATACACTCATCAGAAGATACATGAAATATAATCTCATTTTTATACTTTTCAACAATCTTCCTTGGAATTATGTCTCTTTCATTCATATTATTCTTAAACACATAAAATAATTTAGTCAAGGAATTTTTTGCATTGTTCACAACACCCAAACTACGCATGTGATCAAAAATTATATGTGCAACCAATCGAGATGGATTCCAATAAACTGTTCCAAATTTTCCCAAAAGCATTTTGAGAAAATAGAATAACAGACACACAATTAGAGAACCAAACTTAAATGGGTACTTCTTCTCTTTTGACATTCTCATATTTTCAAGAAACTATTGTTAGAGAAATTCACATAGATCATAATTTGCACCTTTTATAGTCATATCATAACTAGTATAAATAGTTGTAGCAGACACAAAATTCTCTTTGTTAGTAAAGTAAATTTTGTGGCCAATCATTATGGATGCATACTTCATGGTTGGATTAGTGATAGGTTTTTTGTAAGATCCCTTTTGTCATAGGTAGCATCAGTGAGATTTTTTACAATTTCATTTTTTACTTCTCTTAACATAGGTACTAGTTCGATGTCGCAGAGTCTGATAACAACTTTGATTACTTCATTGGTAATCAAGTGTGGCTCATGGGTCCATAAGAATTGATCATGCATTTTTTTGAGGACCGGTTTCACATACTGATCATCTACTATAGAACATATATTTGGAAACTTGTTCCAATAGTCCAAATTCTTTGTCATGAGATTTGAATATTTAGGTTTTACCAAGAAATAATCTCCAGTGAGTTCATTCATCCATATATCAATCAGTTTGATATGATTGAATTCATTTATCTTAACCCTAATGTACATCCTTGTATCCTCTATCGACATGACACCATGAGGAATCAAAGAGAAAGCACCCAAAGGGTCATCCTCAAAAACCTTCATCGAATATTTCCCGTAGGAGGTTATAGGTCTTTTTGTTTTGTTTATGACTATGGGAGTTTCCATTTTCTATTTATCGATTCTTTTAAAGGATTCAAGAATAAAATTTCACAAGCTCACAACAAAAATTCAAAAAAATACCTTTTTCTTCGCAAATAGCCAAAACTAAGGTTTGTGTCAGTCGCACCTCAATTTGCTCTAAATCGTTCTAAGTCATTATTCACCTCTCCAAATGAAAAAAAGATCAAGATTCCTTTATGATTTTACTTTATAGATTAATGTGATTCCCTAATTTGCATTTAATGCTCTTGAAATTTGAAAATCTACCAAATTTCCTTATTTGTGTTGCAAAACCCTAATGTGCTATGCAAACAAAGATATATGCCTCTTTTCTTCCGGTTTATTTTTCAAAACCTATGCATACTGATTTCTTATGACTTCACTTTGTGCCAAGGATTTGACACGCTTGCAATTAGGGGGTTTAAAAGGTTTTCTGCTAAAAATCCCCCTAATACCATGCTAGGTCTTGTTCTTGGAGGAATCATCTATACTGGATGAGGGTACAGATGCATCAATAGTTTCTGACTCATCTTTCTTTTTCCACATCTTTCTCATTTCATGCTTAACTTCTTTTTTTTCAATCTTCTTCTCAGGTCATCCTTCTTTACCAAAGCAGATTGTTTTCCTTTTTTGCTTCTACATATCATTGAAATATGTCCTAGTTTGTTAAAATTATAATAGAGAACATTTATTTTATTTGATTTACTTCTATTAAACCTTGTTCTGCACTGATTTTCTTCATTCCCGAAGTTATGTCATTTGTAGCAATAACCAACAAAGGATTGATTCATCCTTCCTCCATTAAACTATTTTATCATCTGAGTTCTACATTCACTAGCTCTATGTCCAAACCTCTTATAGACATAGCATTTTCTAGGGAAAGAAATAGAGAAAAGATTCATCTTTCTTTTGAATTCAGTTTCCTTATGCCCAGACTTGTTGCATTAAAAAAAAGTGCCATTGAAAGATGGGTATCTTTGTGTGTTTGGTTGTTCAACAGGTGGTTTCCTTTTTGGATTTATTTTCTACTTCCCCTTATTTTGAGTCTTTTGATCATTTAATACTTTTTAGATTTCACCTATTTCTAATCTCTGTCCTCTTTTTTCTTTAGAGGGTTATGTCCTGCAATTAGTTGATCAAGATTAGTAGAACTTGACTTAAAGTTGTCCTCATATAATTTTTCCTTTTTCCAATTCTTCTCTTAGATTCACTACTTATTCAATCCTATAACATTCATCATAATTTTTATTTATCTTTGTATTCAAGCATGCTTCAATCCTCTTCTTTTCTTCCACTTGCAACTTCATTTCCATAATATCTTAATTTCCTCATTTCAATTGGTCACTGACTTCTTTATGTCTCTCTTTGAATTTCCTTAATTGTTCCTTTAATTTCTAGAAACATTTGTTTATTCATCAAGATTCTTTTTCAGAGATCTCTTTTCACTTTCAGCTTTGTCAATATCATCAATCACAGTCTGGAGTTTTGCATTATCCTCCATTTGTTCAATCTCCAAGATCTCCCTCAAGCTGTTAGACTTCTCCAGAGGAACCAAGACCTGATATCAATTGTTAAATATCCAATCTACTAAGACAGGGGGTGAATAATTATATTCTTAAACTTATTGAACAAATTCCATCCAATCTATTCAAAGCATATTATAATTAAGATAAGAAGAATCATCAACAAAACATGAAACACAAAACACAAGAGACAACCATTTTTTTACGTAGAAAACTCGGAGTGGGAAAAAACATGGTGAGGATTAACTCACAATATAGTATAACCAGTTATAATATATTACAAAATGGTGGCTCACTTCCAAGACTCAATGTCCAAAATGGGAGGCTCAATGCCTACAGAATGAAGTAACTAAAATGGCTTACTGCTAGAATTGAATTGATGGAAGTACACCTCATGTGTAGATTCAATTCATTTTTAATTCAAGAGAATTCACAAGCCAACAACTCACACTTCACCCTTTTTTCTTCCACATATATCTGCTATTATTACTCAACACGCCACACACACCTATTGTGAACCCATAAACTTGCAAATGCACAAGAGCAACAAAACACATTAGTTGTTAGATCATATGCATGCAAACAAGTATGAGAGATTCCCCATAAAATCCATCTATTCAAACTAAACTAGGAAATGAAGAACACAATAAACTTGAAACAAAAGACATTCGATCCTAATTAAGCTAATAGCATGATGATCTTATGGGGGAATTGGTGCCAATGAAATGTTGCAATTGGCCCTTTCCCAATTCCTAAGTTGCAATGTGGATTGATTAAGCAATGGTCAAATCTCTAAAGAGATTTGAGCATAACCTTGCTACAATATTTTGAAGATGATGAATGGTTGAGTGAAATGGGAAAAATTAGCTCTTAATGTGAAGAGAGTAACTTTGCATGCAATTGGATGATGATGGATTTGAGTATAGTAAGTTTACTCAAATTGTGGATGATAGAATGAGAGGAAGAGTCTCTCATTTATAGATTCCCAAATTGGAAGAATGAGGGATTTGGATGAATGTGGGATGAAAGACCAACCAATGAGAAGAGGCCACTTGTCCACATGTGATTGGAGGAGGAATGAGCACATTTTGGTCAATGTGCATGATAAATGCCATTGGATTCAAATTTGAATTTTGAATGTGACATGTGAGAGGGAAAGATAAATGGAGTTAATGCCACTTGGCTCAATGCAAAGGACATGTAAGAGGCATTGAATGCCTTGTTGGAAGTACCCATCCACTTGCATTTTTGAATTCAAACTTGAGGGAATATTCCCTTTTGATGCCATGTAAGGAAAATAGAGATTTAATAAATCAAAGTAATTAATTTATTGTGCAAGTTGCATTCTCTAGAGGATTTTAATGAGAGGGATTAAGTTAATCATGGATTTGATTAATTTAATGAAGAATTAGGTGATTTGACAATTTAGACTTAAATAGATGAATTAATTTAAATCAGAATTGAGAGGAAATGATTTATTAAATAAATGATTTGATTTATTTAACCAAAGAGGAATATGTTAGATTAAATCAAATAAGATTTAATTTATTTAATTTAATAGGAGGACTTTAGAGATTTAATTTAAATAAAATGAATTATTTGAATGAACAAAGAAAGATGATTAATTAAATTAAATTGATTAATTTAATCACCAAAGGAGAAAGACCTAATTAAATAAATAGTGATTTATTTAATTAAAGGATGAAAGGTGTTGATAAGTTGAGAGTATGATTCAAGACGAAACGATGTTAGTAGGATCAGAATCAGGTGCATGTATATTTTACGTGTCTACATTTTTCCCCTCTTTGAAGCAATGTACTTGTTGCATTGATTCAAAAAATAAACTGTTGTGATCAAAGGTTCAAAAATTTCTTGAATTTTTTAGATGCCCCACTATTGCCCCAGCGAGAAGGATTATGCTGGTATACTACCCCCTCGAGAGATCAAGCGGAAATGTTCGATTTTTCGATCGAGATCGTGATAAAATGCGAGAGGAGTGGTTCTATTGATCAAAGGATGAAAGATAATTCTTTGATGTAGACAATTCTAATGATGTATAGACAGTCATCGGCCATGGGTAGCCTCGTGTATATTTTGATACAACACACCAATTTTAGATAGAAATGTTAGTAAAGGTAGAAGAATAAGAAGAATAAGATGGATGGAAAGAGGATCCACACAAGTTCACATTATGAATGATGATGATGATTTGCATTGCAAGGAGTTGGGATTTTCAAAGCGTCAATTGTGTTATGTTTGATAACACACATAGGTATGATGCATCAAGGTATAAAGGACTAGGATGGTGTTTGTACCTAGTGTGATGGACTTTGACTTGTCAAATAGATAGGAGTATTCTTGTTCACACTTAGCATACATACTTCGTTCAGGATATAGTTCAGATATTCCAAACATCTCGGGCCAAAACACAACAAAACAAGCTTTCCTATGTGGTCAACAAGATACCTAAAATGTCCTCCCTACAAACCAAGAAAATCATGCATGACTAAGTTATTTTACAACAGTATCCGACAAGCATAGTAGATAAAAAAGATAATGATCAATGCCCCATTCCTTTCTCTCTAAACCTATTTTGTTTAGGCATCATCGAGAGGTCCTTGGAATGAGTGCAAAATAAGATAAGCCAATAAAAGACCAAATAAAGCAAACAAACAAGTTGATGGTCTTTGTACCGCTAGCCAAGGCTAAAATATTGTGGGGTACCTAATGCTTATGTCCATCACAGGAAAGCTTCATCCTAGGACATGTAGTGATCAGGGTTTTGGTGAGACTGATTTGGGTGATAAGCTATCGATACTTCGAGTTGACCGACTTGCTTACTTACTGACTTAGACATTCAAGACTTTGACGATTAGGCGTTCACTTTGGAACCTACTAAACTTGCTTCTGACTGACTCACCAAAGGGTGAAGGCGATGATTGTTTTATTATGAGTGATGACAATCATGGGTGAAAGCGAGATGAAATGGATGCATGATTTTGGGTTTTCAGATATTTTGAGACTATTTTTGGTATTTTCACATTTTTCAATGTTTTTGGTATTTTCAAGATTTATGATGAAGAGACTAACTTAAAGACCTATCCTAGGGGTCTCGGGAGCCGATCCATAGATTAGCCTTGCCTACGTTATACACGTAGAGACCACGTAGTTCAACTAACGACAAACTTGACTTAATGAAAAGATAGATTGGCAAACGGATTGCCAATGCAACAGACGCCTAAGGACTGACCTAAATGTCTCGAGGGATGATCAAATATCAACCTTGCCTGCGTTCAAGCTCAGAGACGATGTAGTTTGGACAAGGTGAAAATTTGACAAGACTGAATGATGAATTTTTGAAGATTTTCTGATGTTCCGACATGTTTTTGGATTTTTGAATTTTTTGATGTTTTTGAAATTTTGATGAGTTTTTTTTAATGTTTTGAAATTTTGATGAGATTTTTTAAATGTTTTTGAAATTTTGATGAGATTTTTTGAATGTTTTTGAAATTTTGATGAGATTTTTTTTTAATGTTTTTGAAATTTTGATGAGATTTTTTGAATGTTTTTGAAATTTTGATGAGATTTTTTTAATGTTTTTGCATTTTTGCATGATTTTGACGATTTGGAGGTGGATACATGATGATATCAGTGCTTTGTTTTGGGATTTTGTTGAAAACCAAGCTTAATGTTGATCAATCGAATTGATGGATTGATGGTTTAACTAAGTGTGTTAAGTCAAACAAAAGTGATTAATGCACTTGTAAATTCTAGTAAGTTGTGTTATCCTAGAGTAAACCTATACAAAAGAGGATAGTTTGACTAAGTGTGTTAAGTCAAACAAGGTGATTTTGGATTTGATAATTTGGCTAAGTGTGTTAAGACAAACAAAGATGATAATTAACTTGTAAACCCAAGGAAGTTGTGTTATCCTAGAGTAAACTCATTCACAAGATGATAATTTGACTAAGTGTGTTAAGTCAAACAAGGTGATAATTGATTGGATTCAATTGATCAAGATTGATGAAGCTTGATTTGGAACAAAATTATTTTGATGATTTGATGTGACACTAACACACAAGCTAGATGCGACTGATATGAATTATTGGATCGATGCTCGATGAAAGATAAAGCTTGATAAGGAACATCTTCCTGTCAAAATATGTCATGGGCTAGTGATTTGGATTTTGGATCACAAGTTCTTCAACTAATTTGATTTTGTGTTTGCTAATGTTTGGATCGCCACATAAGTTAGAGGATATAGATCAAGATTTATTATAGAAGCAATATGCAAATATCTGCCCCCAATGTCTAGCAATGTTTGAACGACCATGGGTGGATTCTTGGATTCTTGGATATGAATTATCTTGCGATAAGGTAAGGGTGTTCAAATAGAGGAATGCTCATTCGAATAATGCTTTGAGGCTCAAATAACGTTGGATAGGATGGGATCAATGAAAATGACCCATGTCAAGATGTTTACCATCAAAAAGTGTAAAGCATTTACCAAACCTTCATCAAGATCAAGATAAGGTAGATAGATGGTAATGGGTTGGATAAATGGTTCATGGATGAATGAATGATATGGATGGAATGCTAGCTTTATTATGCATGCAATAAGATGCTTTCTCTTGAACTGGCACACATAGATGCTCGATTCTACACATGACGCCTATTTTCCAGGTTTTCATCATGGTACCTATCCAAAGCGCCACCAAAGCGGTTTTCACTAGAGGATGATTTTTTTCTTTACTATTTTCAATCCTTTTTCTAATTTTTTGAATTTTTGTATTTTTTTGATTTTTTTGTATTTTTTGAGAGATTTTAAGCTGATGTTGATGTTTCTATCATAATGTGCCATCAGTATCCTGTTTGAAGAAGTTTCCTTGCCAAGATACGTGCACTTGAATGCAACTTTTGAGATACATGATCTATTTTGTTGATACCGGAGTTAACTCCATCTTTGTGTGCACATCATGATAGAGTGTCATTTGAATCCTTATGATGAAGGTTCATTGCCAACACATGGTCAATGAAAGAGTTGGATATCATGTGTGGAGGCATGGATGGAGTGTGTTTAGGAATAAAATATAGATTGGTCGACAGTTTGGAACCTTTGACTCTCCAAACCTAGGAAGATGAGCAATGATGGGTGGATATGGAAGTGTGCATGGAATTAGGACCAACTGCTTGATACACTTTGAATGTCACTTGACAAGCCTAATTTTTTCTTTTGTTGACGTCTTTGATGGATACTTGCCCCCTTCTTATTTTTCCCCATAGTTTTTTTTACTAATGGAGTTTGATAGGGATAATCTTTCTTTGTATTATTTGGTATCCATATGTATTTGATTTGTCCTTCATGCTTCTTATCTTCTTTGATTTGATTCAAAAATTCCTTTTGATGTTGGTCCTAGTTTTTGGATGGGGTGATGGGTGGATGAAGATTCATGGTGTAGTTGGTTGTAGTATTGGCATTGGTTTCATCATAAGTATTCTCCGTGCTCCCTATGTTGATGGTTGCTTGAGACGAAGTTGCCCCCAGTTTTTTGGAAGTATTATTGATATGTTGAGATCCCTTGATTGTCGAATAAACAAGGCCTTGACATTTAGGATTGCCAAAAGTCTACACTAGTTCTAGGATACCATGTTCATGTAGGCCTAATCCTCTGCCTTGATAATTCATCTGCTGAAAAAGTTTATTTGCAATAAGATATGATCTACCTTGGAAACAAGGTGTTATTCCTTCTCTACTCTATGGTGGATCTTCAAAAGTGATAGCTTCCTTATTGATAAGATAATTTTCCCTTACAAAGGTGAGTGATCCAGCTTTATAAGTAATAGGATCCTCCATATGTGGGATGAATGCCTGATTGGTATCTTTAGTTTGATCTTGTGAGATATCAGATTGTAGTGCTTCTTCAAGAAGTGTTCATGCTTCACTGTCCACACAAAATTCTTCCTCATGATTCACTTCATAGGATGTTTCTGATTCATGACTTATGTAGAAGCCTTCTTCATGACCAATTTTTGATATGTCTCTGCATTTGTCTATAACTTGAGCATGTTTATAAATGTTAAGAGTAAGAGACTCTTGTTCCTTGGTAATGATTTCAAGAGTATGAAACTCTTGTTTTGAATGAACATAATCTACATGTCCATCCAAAGAAAGCATCTTATGGGTAGATGGAGGGGTATGTGCTATATGGATATGATCATTATTTATGACATCTTGTAGGAGAGTTGCCATCACCTCATTGTAGTATCTTGCATATAAAAATTCTTGATCTTGATTAATATCGAAATTGATTTCAACATGCTTTGGATCAAGTTCTTGACATGGGTCAATTTGAAAGGATGGATTGCTTTCAAAGAGTTCTTGGACATTGTCATAAGGCATTGGAAGTGGCTCAATATCCTCTTGATCTTTGAGTGGACTTGGATCAAATGGTGAGTTGAGAATTTCTTCAATATCTATAACCATGAGGTCAAAGGATGTCAATATGTCTTGGAAAGGTCCATTGCTAGACTTTGGTGAAAGATGTTGATCATGCTTTGGAATAAATTCTTGAGATATGTCTTCTAACTCATTAGATGATGTAGAGACATTTTCAACATGATCACTGGTCGAAGGATCTTGATCATCATTTTTAACTATTGTGATGGAAATTTGATGCAAGCTTTGTTGTAGGAGTAAGGCCTGCGTTTTCTACTGAGCCAACAATGCTTGTTGTTGGTCGTGTTATTGTTGTGCCAACAAAGCTTGTTGTTGGTCTTGTTGTTGTTGTGCCCACAAAGCTTGTTGTTGGTCTAGCTTTTGTTGTGCTAACAAAGATTTTTTTTGGGCTCCTTGTTGTGCTACTTGTTGATGGGCTGCTTGCAATAGTGCCCAGAATTGTGCTTGTGCTTGTTGATCTTGGTTTTGGGCTACTTCTGTCACTTGCACAGCTTGTGCAACTTGTTTTTTTTGGAGCACATTTTTGCAGGAAACTTCTTGAGCAACTTGCAACATGATGGAGAATGAATTTTGCATGTTGTATTTTGGCAGCGGTGGTGGTGGTGGCGGTGGTGGAATGGGAATGGTGTTGATTGTTGCGGTTGCTTGGATGGTTTCCATCTGTTGTTGTGATATCGATGGAAAAAAAGGAGGATTTGGTATGATGTTTTGATTTGGAATTATAGGTTGACTTTGAATATTGTTGTGGTTGAGAATCATATTGCTTTTATTTAGGTAACTTTGATTTTGCATGGTGTTACCTTCACTTGGATCAATACCTAGAGTCATCAACATATTGCTTGGATTTTGAACAACATTGATGGGATTTGCAAACATGTCTACCCCAAAATTTACCAAGTGTGGATTTGAAATGGTCATGTTTGGTAAAGTTGCACTTGGAATGTGTGGATTTGGTGGGATAATGTTGTTTGAAAAACTCATGCATTGATCATTGGGTTGATAGATTTGCAAATTTGGACTTGGATTTAAATCTACCATTGGGAAAGGTGTTCCAAACTTTAGATTGGGCATACTCACATTCGTTATACTTTTTAGGTTTGGACAAGATAATGATGCCATGTCTAAATGTGAGTTTTGATAATCAATTGGCATTGCGAGACTTGGATAGTTTGGTTGACTTGGATTACTCATGATGTATGAGTCAATTTTGAATTCCATGTTCCTCTTGTGTTTTGACCTTGTTGCGAGAGTGAGCCTCTAAGGTGTTTAGGGCCAATGATGAGATGGAGGATGAAAGTGTGAGTGATATGGATGTTTGAACTTTTAGGAACTTTAGATTAATGCTAGAATTTTAGGAGTTGATTTGATTTTGATTGATGAGAATAGTTTGACTAGGTGTGTTAAGCCAAACAAGATGATGGTAAACTTGTAAACCCTAGGAAATTGTGTTATCCTAGGGAAAACTTGCATAAGAGAATGATTTGGCTAAGTGTGTTAAGCCAATCAAAGTGATCATGAACGAGTAGACCTTAGGAAGTTGTGTTATCCTAGAGGCCAATTTGTTCGAGAAGATTGATAGTTTGACTAGGTGCATTAAGTCAAACAAGATGATGTTGATTTTCTAAAATTCTAGCATGAATGATGTTTCCAAGGTTCCAAAAGTTTTTGGTGAGATGGGATTTGATTGATGTTTGAGAGATGCGTGAAGTGATTATTTTGGTCCTAGATAACCCTATGAGGACTTACTTACAAGACCAAGGTGATGAAGAACATGATTTTCCCTAGAAGTAATTCAAACCAAAAGACCAATGTCTACATGGAAACCAAATGGCTCAAAAGGTACCAAGCACATGTGTGGTTCAATTGTTTGTTTATCTTGCTTAGATTCAGTTCTTTTTACCACAAACACTTTCTTGATTTATGCTTTTCAAATTGAATGTCTAATACCCTAATTTTCTTTCATCCCACAAAGTGCATTATGTGGAAATCAAGGAAATCAAGGCAAAGGTTACATATTGTTGAATTTAGTAAGAAAATTGAGATGAAATCCAAATGCTTAGAAGCCTCTAAGGATGAAATTCCTAGGGCAAGCATAAGCACTTGAATTTGTCAAAGGTATTTGCTTCCCTAAAGGGTTTGAAATTCTGATGATTCTTTGAATGTTTGTTTTCCATTGTTTTAGATCTAAGCAAACTATTTCGATTCAAAGCACATGTACAACCCTAGGTTGAAAAGGCAATATTTGTTGGATTTCCACTTGGATGAATCCAGCTGCGCATATTTTGTGCGGATGGCTAAATGCTTGACCACACTGGTTCCCCTCCATAGCACACACTTCTTGGGTCAGCCAAGCATTAGTACCCATAAATCTCCCATGGCATACTTTCCATCTCTACAACAAAACCGCATGTATAATGTGGGGCGACTTCAAAGGACATGACCTTTTGCATTAACAAAATAGCCAAGGTTTTGGCATTTTTCTAAAAAAAGGGTTCTAATGCGGGCATTCCATTCGTGGGGGATTATCCAACATCGGCGAGATTCCATTTATGTCCATCTCGTCGAAATAATCCTCGTGATTCTTGAACTTTCCTCAAGAATCCACACTTATATACAGCTTGGAAGTCGCTTGGTTTTAGCGTGTTCCCGGTTGGGTCGTTCCCTTGAGTGAGTATTTTTTCCCACAAGGAAGGCCCTCTAAGATAAACAATAGCGAATAAACATATTCGTAGTTCGATCAACCTTTGTTTAGAAACAAAAGGAGAACACTCGCAATAAGTTTACTCACACTCGCATGTTTTGTTCAATTTTTAAGTGCCCAAATTGAAATGTGGAGGCAATCTTTTTAACAACCTAATATCACCAAAATATTTTTGATTCTCAAGATCGCAATGAAGCATGAGAGAAGTGCATACTCATTTTGAATGATATTAACGCGTGAAAAGGATTGCAAAATATGAAAAACACTTGTTCATTTTAGACCTCAAAGCAATGATGAGTTCTTTTTAAGCACCAAATGAAATGTGAGATTGACTTGTTCAATTTTTTAACCCTTTAAACAAAATCTAGTATATTGTCTAAGGTTCTTTTTAGCCCTTTGACAACTTTGAAAAGAAATTTGATTGTTTATTTTAGAACCCAAAAGAAGTTTAGTGTCCTAAGAGCATGAAAGTAAAAAAATTCCTTAGAAAGGGATTATAAGTTCTCCCAAAGTGTTTAAAAACACTTGATACAATGATATGATAAATTCATAAAAAACCTTTGGGTTTCGTTTTCCTTCCTTCACTTTTGAGCAAAAAATTTCCTTTTTAGGCCAATTTCAACAATTTTTAGATTTTTCCATTTTTGGTAATTTCGCATCTATGACTTTGAGAGTCCTATTTTTTTTCAAAAACTTTCTATAACTAAAGTATGATGAATTTCCAACTAACATTTGAAATTGGAAACATGGACTTTGAGTTATTAATAGAAACAACTTTCAAAAAACTAGGAAAAAACTTTAAAATGTCATTTTGAGGGCCAAGATCAAAGTTTGAAGCCCTGGAAATGAGCCAATATGGCATCCAACCCATCTAGAAACCACCTGTAAAGTTTCAGCCAAAACTCACATCTAAGTCAAAAGTTATGACCTCGAGAAGTTCCTGCATCACAAAAAAAAGTTAAAAAAACCTAGAAAACTACAGGTGCGACGCAGTTATCAAATACGGTGTAGTTTGGAATAGATGTAGCGCTATATAACGCCATGCATTTGACTAGGTGTGGTGCTCTATAGAAATAGGGACCGCGGTTTCGGTGTAGTTTGTCAGGCGGTGCAGTTTGTGACTTAAAAAATTCGTGACAGAGTTTAAAATTTTGAATTTTCTGAGCGGGAAAGTGGGTGCGGGGCAGTTTGGAATAAGTGCAGTGCAATATAGAGCCGCATCTCTAAAAGTGGTGCAATATAGTGTCATGCAAACTATCAGTAGCGCAGTTTTCTGTGTACACAAAAATGTTTTAAAAAAATGCAGAATTTGTGAAAAATGTGATGAAATATTGACATTTTGCCCTCCTTCTAGCACCAAAATGTGAACCCCTAAACCTCCAAATGCACAAGAGCAAGAAAACACATTAATTGTTAGATCATATGCATGCAAACAAGTATGAGAGATTCCCCATAAAATCCATCTATTCAAACTAAACTAGGAAAATGAAGAACACAATAAACTTGAAACAAAAGAGATTCAATCCTAATTAAGCCAATAGCATGATGATCTTATGGGGGAATTGGTGCCAATGAAATGTTGCAATTGGCCCTTTCCCAATTCCTAAGTTGCAATGTGGATTTATTGAGCAATGGTCAAATCTCCAAAGAGATTTGAGCATAACCTTGTTACAATATTTTGAAGATGAAGAAGAGAGTAACTTTGCATGCAATTGTGGATGATGATGGATTTGAGTATAGTAAGTTTACTCAAATTGTGGATGATAGAATGAGAGGAAGAGTCTCTCATTTATAGATTCCCAAATTAGAAGAATGAGGTATTTGGATGAATGTGGGATGAAAGACCAACCAATGAGAAGAGGCCACTTGTCCACATGTGATTGGAGGAGGAATGAGCACATTTTGGTCAATGTGCATGATAAATGCCATTGGATTCAAATTTGAATTCTGAATATGACATGTGAGAGGGAAAGATAAATGGAGTTAATGCCACTTGGCTCAATGCAAAGGACATGTAAGAGGCATTGAATGCCTTGTTGGAAGTACCCATCCACTTGCATTTTTGAATTCAAACTTGAGGGAATATTCCCTTTTGATGCCATGTAAGGAAAATAGAGATTTAATAAATCAAAGTAATTGATTTATTGTGCAAGTTGCATTCTCTAGAGGATTTTAATGAGAGGGATTAATTTAATCATGGATTTGATTAATTTAATGAAGAATTAGGTGATTTGACAATTTAGACTTAAATAGATGAATTAATTTAAATCAGAATTGAGAGGAAATGATTTATTAAATAAATGATTTGATTTATTTAACCAAAGAGGAATATGTTAGATTAAATCAAATAAGGTTTAATTTATTTAATTTAATAGGAGGACTTTAGAGATCTAATTTAAATAAAATAAATTATTTGAATGAACAAAGAAAGATGATTAATTAAATTAAATTGATTAATTTAATCACTAGAGGAGAAAGACCTAAATAAATCAAATGATTTATTTAATTAAGGGATGAAAGGTGTTGATAAGCTGAGAGTATGATTCAAGATGAAACAATGTTAGTAGGATCAGAATCAGGTGCATGTATATTTTACGTGTCTACACCTATCTTCAAAAACCTCTTGCATATATATCTGATTGTCTAAAGATAGCAATTAGGCCAGCTTGACAAATATTCTCACCAATAATTCAAATGTGTGGCACGCTACAGCTTGTTAGCATGGATTACATAAAAAAATTAATCGATCACATCTTCAATTGTTTGATGGGTCAGCCAAGAATAGACTTAATAGAAAAATTGCAAAAAAAAAAATCATACTAGTGATAACCACGAGCAACTGTACGCACGATTTCCTATCCATGTATGTATTTCTCAGTAAGAGACCATTTCACAAAAAATAAAGTAGTAGTTATTAATCAAAGAGGATTCTAGAGAAAAATACTAGAGGTTGATCTTGCATTATTGATTTAGAATACCAAATTAATGTTGCCTTGAGGCTTGTAGCCTCAACCCATATATCATGGTGACATCAATGACAAAAAAACTGGTTAACAAGAGATATGATCTTCTTCATTCTTCCAACAAAGTTATTTGAACTTGGGATTGTATACAACTAGGAAACACTTTGATCTAGAATATGAAATGAATAACTTAGCTCCCACCATCTCTGAGAATCACTATGGTTTGTTAGAAGGTTACTAGGTACACTTACAAGATGAATACGATGTTCGGAAAAGGAGCTATGAAAGGTTCACTATTCCACAAATGGTTGAATATGGGGTGATGGAAGACATTTGTCATACATTGTTAGATGATGGAGTAGTCTTGGACCCCAGTTATGAAGCAAAAAGGGTAGGTACAAAAAACCTAAACCTAGTAAATTGGGATGAAGAATAAATTATTGATATCAAAAAATTTTATGGGATGGTGATAGATAGGAGTATCCAATGGGTTGTGATTAGAATGAAGGAACCAAAAGCTCAATCTAGTAAGAAGAGAAAATTAGGGGTCACCCAGAGCTATAGGAGAACCAAGAGGAGGGAAGCTCCTAAGGAAAAAATGGAATACTATCTTCCTAGCCTTGGAGAGGATGTTGATTCAGAGGTACCTATTCAGGATACCCACGAGCCTCAAAATGTGGGGGATATAATAGCTGGGGGAGGAGCCTCATACCAAAATCCTCTCCTAGAAAAATCTACTGAGGAAGTACCTACAAGGAGCCTCCATGAGAAAACTGAGACTCTTGGGGGAAAGGAAAAGGAAATTGATATACATGATGTGGATATTGATTCAGAGTCTACACGCTCAAATGATGAGCCTCCTATAACTTTACATGCTCAAGATACTAAAGATGTTGAGACAAAGCATATCCTAACCCCAAATAAACAATGGAAGATCTTTGAGGATGCAAAGAAGGAGGCTAAAGCTAATATACTTACAAAAAACCAAGAATTGGAAGCTATAACTAAATATGAGGAGCTAGGAATTCAATAGAAGGAAAAGGAAGACCTTTTGCAATAGGAAAAGGAAACCAAGTGGAAGGATAATCAAGAGAGGGATAAATTGGATGTACTGCAAAAGATTCATGATCTGGAGGAGTAGGAGAAGGCTCGGTAGAGAAGAGAAAGAGATCTTGAGGCCAAGGCCAAAGCTACGGGAGAGGCCCAAAGGAAGAAAGAAGAAGATGATCTCTTACAAAAGGGAAAGGATGTTGAGGAACAAGATAAGCATGATAAGGAAATAGCTAAAATGTGGGAAAAGGTCAAAGAATTAGATAATCAAAGAGATGACATGTTGGAAGAAAGGAGGTTGGAAGAAGAAAAGGAGAAGCAAGTTGAAGCTGATAGGTTGACTAAGGAGATGATCAAAAAGGAGAAACAATGGGAGGTTGGTCCTTAGCCTAAGATAAAAAATTTGCAACCCTTCTCTCTTGAAGCTTCTTCCTCTCAACAAATGATTACTCCTCCTGCTACCTAACATGGATAAAGCTCAATTTGGAGAAGAAACAACTAGCCCAACCTTAGCCCCTAAACTAGGATGACATGATGAAGGAAATTGAGAAAGAAAGGCCCAAGAAAAAGGCTTGATTCATTCATTCTACTAAGTTGATTTTTTTTGGAGAAATTATAGTTGAATGTGTCATTCCCCTAGTTGATAAAGATGAACAACAAATGCAACTAAGTAACTATCAATTAGACACTATGAACTTGGGAAGACCTACAAGGAATCAACAAATGGATCTAATAGACATTGTAGCATCCTCTGCCAAATCAATAATGATGGAGGATAAGCAAAGGAAAGATGAGATTAAAGCTCAGGTTGATCAATTGCATAATTTCTTGAAGGATTTATCTTCCCCTATTTATTTACAATATGTTGTCCCTACAACACCAATTTTGCTAAGTAACAAAGAAGCTAATGACCTCATAGAAATGACAAGTAAGGTGGGGATGCTAGATAGATGGACTAATTGCTTGAACCAAGAGGTAGAAGGATTACTTTTTGAGAGCCACACGAATCATATAGATGCATGGTAATTAGTCAATGACATGATTGCACATGCTGAGACCCTCTAGAAACTAGAAGAGGAATACAAATAACATATGGGAAGATTGAAGGAAATCAATAAGATACATCAACAAACACTTTTGGAGAAGTCCATTCTTGAAGAAGGTAATGTTGATTTCATTGAGAAAACTATTAACATTATCATATTTCGGTCTTCATTCATTTTTACACATAGGAATGAAGTGCAACAGGATGGAAAGGAGTTAGCAAATAAAATTGTGGAATTAGAGGAAATTATAGCCCTGATTGTGAATGAAGGTATCCCTATGAAATATGGTCTCCCTCTTGATGAACTTAAGGATAAATAGAATAATATATCCAAGGAAGCAGTATAGAAAGGGGATGCTAGAGATGATTTTCTAATTGATAGGTTCATGGGTATTAAGGAGGTAACAAAGGTTGCTCGAAAGGAGATTACTAAATTGGATGATATGCAAAAGTTCACCTCTAGTGAATTAAGAAGGATAAGATTTGAAGATAATTGGGTAGATGGGCCAGATATAGATGTGCTTAAATAGGTACTTAGTATTTATGATGAATACCTACATGAGAAAAAGATAGAGGAATGAAGTGGCAATTGAATATTCCCTTTTTGGATGAGCATCAAATGGCACAGATAGCTAGACAACTCTCTCCTACTTTTTAGGGTCATGAAATAAGTTCAATTGAAGATCCCCAACAGTTCAACCTTCTCCCTTTGTATGCAGATTTTTGATAAAGATTCATCACCAATTAACTAAAGATCATAAGAGATAGTTGCATCATGCAGCCCTAGTCACTCCTTAATTTGTGTATCTTGGTTTTGATAGGAGGAATTGGTGCTAAAATTATCTATATGTATAAATTCTCTCCTTTTTGTAAAGGTTTACTAATTGAAGTCTGATTAGCTACCTGAAAGAGAGATTTAGGATAGTGTTTAACAAATTTTAGGATTTTTCAGTTTTCGTGCAAAGAACTTAGAAATACTTTTACAGTTTTAATGCAGTTGGTTTTGTTTCAGAAGTTTGTTAGTTTAATGATAATGCTAATTACTAATAGCTATTCATATGCTAATGATTTTTTTTGTGCATATTTTTTTCTTATTTGATGAAAATCAATAGAATATTTTGGATCTAAAGCTATTTCCTTAAGTTATCTATGAATGGGATCTATCTATATTTGTTGATGTATGAATTCTAGCAATGAGTTGGTGAAGTGTCCTTACTTGAAAATAAGGTTTAAAAAAAAAATGATGATGAATGGTTGTGCGTTTTAAGTTTTCACTATAAGTGTATGCAATGGTATAGATTATTCTATAGATTGTATTGTTTTATGGTTTTAGTTAGTCAAGGAAATTCTCAATGTGATTTTTATATGTATAGATAAAAAGAAATATATTTTCATGTTTTTCTGCCCTAATCCCTATCTTGTCATTTTATGTTTATTTACACCCCCGCAAACGTTAGATAAGTTCATATTTGTTAGTTTGTATTCTTTACCAATAGGCCCCTTGAATATTATAGTTGAATAGGCCAATAAACAACAATAGCATAGTTGAGAACCAACTACATAGACCTTGGAAGATGGATAGTTTAATATTATTTATCTTTTTTAGGAGAAATAGAGTACTAATATTTTTTTTAACGTTGTGTTATTTTAACCATCAACATAGCTATGCATAAAGTTATCTCTATTGTCCTAGATGAATTTTTCTCCTAAGGGAGCCTTTTTTCCCTCTCCTCTAGAGTGCTTTATCCTTTAGTGGTGGAGAAGGCATTGTTTTGTTTGTTGGATATTCCTCTAATAAAGTTTTTCAAGGGTGCTACAAATGCCCTAGTTTTAGTCCTTTTTCTTTTTCCTAGGATGTATTTAATGTTCACCTTGAAGGCCTACGTGTTTGTGTTACCTAAGGTTGATAATTTTACCATATTCATAGGATTATTTTCTATCTTCTTATTTTTATAGATGGTGACTCCTATTGAGCTAGATATTTGGTGTAGGGGCACCATTAGTTAAAATTTGTCAATCAAAATTGTTAAGGACTAGGCTTTAGTATTTTTGAGGTTTTGCATTTAAAATAAGGTCTCGAAGACCATTTGAGGTTTTAATAGGTCATAATTGATGGTTCCTAGGTGTTTAGGAGGTTTGGTTTTCCAAAATTGCAAAAATGTTGAAAAAGTTGCAAAATGGGAAAAATTACAAAATTGAAAATGTTGTAAAAGGACAAATTAAGAAGACCAATAGTCATGATGTTTGAAAAGGTAGTTTAGGAAGTTGATTTAATTTTTTTGGCGGGAAAAATCATAAATATTATGTAGAACTTGAAGACAAGGTTGTTGAAGCATTTTTGAAGATTGAAATAAGAATAATACATTGTTTTACTCTATTTTTCTGTATTTTTTTGTAACTTGTAGTGACTATACGATCCGTACAACATCCCATTGATTCAATTTTTTATGGAATAGAATATTAGATTATCTTACCTTTCCTTTCAATCCATTTTGAAGGATTTTCATTAGTTTTAGTGCATTTTATTGTTGATTCTTCAAGTCCGGCTTGAACACACATATTTAAGGTTTTGAAAGTCATAAAATAGAATTTTGACCCATTCCTCACTATGGCCACTGTAATTTGAGGAATAGGTCTGAATAATCCATAAGAAGGTGTGAAAATGGTGAGTGAGAGTAGGGGAGGTCAAGAAATGTGTTGGGCATGAATCCCTAGTGTGAAAATTTGAGTTTTCTAAGTGAAAAAGAGAGGTTTTGATATGTCAAAGTATGAATCTAGTTGGGGCAGCATGGTTTGACATTGTATTGAAAATATGCAGACGTTTTTGGTCCTATTTAAAGTTGTGGCAAGATTAGTACAGGCCTGAAAGTGTGTTTTCCTTTAAACCCCTATGTTTATGGCTAAAAAGGAGGGTTTGGGAGTTAGGTATCTTGGAGGTCAAGTTTTTGTCAATTGATTGTGTATTCCAAGGTTTAGACTCCTATAAATTTCATCCAAAATCAAATTGGAGTGAAGGGGAAAGTTTAAGATAGTTTCCCTTTGGAAAATAGGTCTAATTTGAAGGCTAGTTGGCGTAGAAAGCCTTATTTGAGAGAATTGTTTCAAAGAATTATATTGTGATTTGTTAGTATGTTATTGAGTTCTTTTTCTGAAAGAAGGTCATTGAGAAGATTTACCTGATTGAGTACTTTACCAATACTATAAGGAATAGATTGGAATTGAAGAGATTGAGTGAGGTTGAGGGTTTGTTGATTTGATAATTGTTGTTGTAGGGTGGAATTATGTTTAGTGTGGTTGCAGGACCTCCCTTGGTTGAATCAACTAGTATCAAAATGAAGGTACCAAATCTTTGTGGAAGAAAGTTGCAATTTGTGATTGGAAGGTGAAAAGGCAATAATGTCAAAATGCCTCCAAAGAAAACTACAGTTGCAAGAAAGGTTGAGAAGCCATAAAAATAAATAGAAGACTTGAAGAAGGATATTTCAACATTGAAATCTAAAGGTGGAGTCACCATAGAAGATAGTGATACAAAGGAAGAAGCTAATAATGAAAAAGAAGAAGAAGAAATGGATCCAGATGATGTGAGAATGATGAAGCTCTGAAGGTTGTGAAGAAATATGGACATGCAAAAATGGATGTGCCTATGTATGGGGGTAAGTTAGATGGTGAAGAGCTCTTGGATTGGATAGGATCCATGGAGAATTACTTTGACAGTGAAGAGATAGATGAAGAACACAGAGTAAAGAAGGCCAAAATTAAATTGAAAGAACATGCTTTGTTGTGGTGGAATTTTGTGCAAGATGATAGGAAGAGAAAAGGAAAGAACAAGATCACTTCATGGGAGAGAATGAAGGAAAAACTAAAAGGTAAGTTCATTCCTTGTGATTATAATGTTCAATTACTTAAAATATTACAAAATCTTTGGCAAAAAGAACAAGATGTGTAATCATACATCGAGGAATTCTAGAGGCTAAGTATAAAAACAAAGTATGAGGAGGATGAGGAAGAAAGAGTATCTAGATATCTCAATGGCCTAAGGTATAAAATTCAAGATGAAATCAATTCTTTGGCACCAAAAATAGTCGAACAATTTTTTCAAATGGCTATAAGAGAATAAGAAAAACTCAAGAAGAGATAAGAGAAGGAAACAAGAGGAAGAGGCAGTACTTCTAGGGAAAGAGGTATATTTTCAACACTAAGACAGTCCAAAGAAGATTTGGAAGATGTTGATAAGAGTAAAGAGAAAGCACCTAAAGCAAGAGGTGGATGGAGAGGTGGAAGAACAAGCTTTAGGAAAAGAAGAGATTCTAGTGAGTTTTTAGGAAGATGTTACAAGTGTGTTGAGTTTGGTCACCCTTTCCTCAAGTGTCCAAAGAATTTTGGAACCACACCAAGTGGAGGAGAAAGGAAACCTGATAGAAGAGCACAAATAGTTCATGAAGAAGAAGCTAAAATTTAAACTCCAATACTCTTTGTGCTACTCCTGAAGTTGGTGAGATGTTGATGATGAAAAGACAAACCTTGAAGGCATCCATGCGGAGAGAAAATTTAGAGAAGAGCCTTGTTTAGGATAGCCTGCAGATGCAAAAATAAGGTATGTAAAGTGATTGTTGATTCTGGGTGTACTGATAACATTGTATCAAATGAAATGGTAAAAAAATTGCATTTTGGAGAAAGTTCCTAGAGAAAATCCATATAAGGTATCATGGGTTATTGATCATCAGTATAAGGTGGTGAGTGAACAAGCTATAGTGGAGTTTTAAATTGTTCCATACAGGAATAAGGTTGTTTGTGATATATTACCCATGAGTTGTTACCATATGTTCCTAGGAAGGCCCTAGTAGTTTGAAAGGTTAGTCAGGTACAATGGAACACAAAATTAATATACAATAGAAAAGGATGGGAAAAAAATTATTCTAACTCCATTGAATGAAGGAGTAAATGAACAAGGTGAAATCATCATGTTAGGGAGAAAATATTTTCTGGATGTTGATGAAGGTAAAAGTGTGAGTTTGGTAGCCAATGCAAGGCATGAAAAAGTTGATAGGAAGAGTGAAAATAAAAGGCAATAAGTTGGCATAAACACTGCTTTTGTGTGGAAGAAAAAGGAATATGAAAATGTGCCTCGATCTGAGATAGAGTAGAGCAAGTGTAAATTTCTTGTGAGAAAATAAAAAGAGTGTGATGGAATACTAAAAGGGATAGCAATGTTTCCTATAGCAGCAAGGAAAGGAGTAAAGAGATAGTTGAAAGATGGAAGAACAAAGGTAAGGAAGAGAGTGAATAAAGGGATATAGGTTTGTGATGTTGGTAGAACAGCGAAAAGGACAGTGGTAGATCTGATAGAGATAGTTAAGACTGCTGGTACAGAAGTTTATGAGTTTGGTAGTGATAAGGTTGTAGTTGAGAGGACTAGTGGACAGAGGATGGGACAAGAAATAGAGAGTAAGGTAATGAAAGTTGGAAAAATGTTGAATTCAAATGAAAAAGGAGGTAAAATGATAGTATTTGGAGTTGGGAAAGATGAGAAACACCCCATGGTATGTAGTGAACAGTTGGAATAGAGTACAAGTGTTCATGATTCCAAGAATGAAAAATAAAGTGAAGAACCAAAGCCAGATGAACCTAATGAAAAAATGAAAAGAGGACTGAAGCATGAAGAGAACAAGAGTGAGCAAGTTGCAAGCATCTTTTTGAGAGACTTGGAAAACTTTCAAATTGAGGTGTATGGTGTAGAGGCACCATTAGTCAAAAAATTGTCAATCAAAATTGTTAAGGGCTAGGCTTTAGGATTTTTGAGTTTTTTCATTTAAAATAAAGTATTGAAGACCATTTAAGGTTGTAATAGGTCATAATTTATGGTTACTAGGTTTTTATGAGGTTTGGGTTTCCAAAATTGCAAAAATGTTGAAAAAGTTGTAAAATGGGTAAAATTGCAAAATTGAAAATGTTGTAAAAGGACAAATTAAGAAGACCAATGGTCATGATGTTTGAAAAGGTAAATTAGGAAGTTGAAATAGGTTTTTTTTTGGTTGGAGACACCATAAATACCATGTATAGCTCGAAGATGATGTTGTTGAAGCATATTTGAAGAGTGAAATAAGAATAATACACTATTTTACTCCATTTTTCTGTATTTTTTGTAACTTGCAGTGACTGTACTATCTGTACAACATCCCATTGATTCAAATTGTTGTGGAATAGAATATTATAATGTCTTACCTTTAATTTGAATCCATTTTGAAGGATTTTCATTAGTTTTGGAGCATTTTATTGTTGATTCTTCAAGTTTGACCTGAACACATAGATTTAAGGTTTTGAAAGTCATAAAATGGAATTTTTACCCATTCCTCTCACTGTGGGCACTATAATTTGATGAATGGGTCTACATAATCCATAATAAGGTGTGAGAATGGTGAGTGAGAGTAGGGGAGGTCAATAAATGTGTTGGGCATGAATCCCTATTGTGAAAATTTGAGTTTTCTAAGTGAAAAAGAGAGGTTTTGATATGTCAAAGTGTAAATCTGGTTAGGATAGCATGGATTGAGGTTGTAATGAGCATATGAAGAGGATATTAGTCATGTTTTAAGTGGTAGAAAGATTAGGACAGGCCTGGAAGTGTGTTTTCCTTTAAACCCCTATGTTTATGGCTAAAAAGGAGGGTTTGGGAGTTAGGCATCTTGGATTTCAAGTTTCTATCAAGTGATTGTGGATTCCTAGGTTTAGTCTCATATAAATTTCTTCCCAACTCAAATGGGAGAGAAAGGGAAAGTTTGATATAGTGTCCCTTTGGAAAATAGGTCTAATTTGAAGGCTAGTTGGCGTAGAGAGTCTAATTGTAGAGAATTATTTCAAAAAAGTCTATTGTGATTTGTTAGTATGCTATTGAGTGCTTTGATGGGTCTCTGAAATGGGTCAAGTCTTGGTCTGAAAGAAGGTCATTGAGAACATTTACCCGATTGAGTAGTTTACCAATGCTACAAGGAATAGATTGGAATTGAAGAGATTGAGTGAGGTTGAGGGTTTTTTAATTTGACAATTGTTGTTGCAAGTTGGAATTGTGTTTAGTGTGGTTACAACTTCTCCCCTGGTTGCATCAATATTGGTTATGTGAGTGTGATGAGTTTCTCACACTTCTTTAGTGAGTTTTCTCCCTTATGGTTCCTATTGAGGTGGAGGCCATTCCTATTGATGTGGAGTGTGGGTTTGCTAGAGAGCTTTGGTTGTTGCGGAAAGGGAATTCTTGGTGTCTTCTCCTATAGAGGTGGAGAGGAAAGTTGGATGATGTGGTTTTTCTACATCATCAGTATTAGTGTTTTTTATGGCTCAATTTTTTTTTGTTAGCGATTGGTTTGTTGTGGCCTGGTTGTCTTAGGAAGTGTTATTAGGTTCAATTTTTTTGAGATTTTTTTTTTTGTGGCCTAGTTGATTTAGGAAATATTTTTGGTTATTTTGGGTTCAAGGTTCTTGTAAAAACCTAATTTTAAAGGGTTTAAGGTTTCCTTCAAAACCCATTTTTTGCACCATGAGTAATCTAGTTTATCTTTTGGGGGTTGATGTTGTCAGGTTGTATTTTTTTGAGTGTTATCTATTAGTTGAATTCTCCTCTTTGACATGGTTTTAGGTCCCTTTAAAACCTACTTATAAAGGGCTTTGGGTCCCTTCAAAACCTATTTTCCCCTCTAATCAAAATAGTTATTTTATTGTGTTTAATTGGATGATTGATATATATATTTCTCTATTTTTATGTTTAAATCCTCTAATATATTGTCTCATTCCAAGACCTTTAGAAAAAAAATGTATATCTCATACAAGTCATAAGCTATGTTACTAAAGTTTAAACTCTTTATTTGTGAAAAGGCCTAGTTTACCTTCTAAAGGCTACAAACATTATAGCTTTCTTATGAAATTCTAATACATGAGCATGTTGAACACTTGATTTATGTAAGCACTAACTGAAAAATTGAAATATTGTGTGTCAAAATAGTAGTGAAAGTCATTCTAGTTTGGTGCATCTCCATTTTAAGTCCTTCCAAGTCCATTTTGATGTTTTCTTCATTCTTTTCTCAAAAAATGAAATATATAGCTTAGTTTAGGTGATATAACTAGAGTGATCCAACCCTCTCTAAAGTTTCATTTCCACTTTAGGTGACCCACAACCTGGAAAAATTCCCATATTTCACTAGTAGGTGAGTGAGCCCATAATGCTAGCTTACAATTTCTAGGAGATTTTGATTTTTGCTGAAATCATATATTTTTAGAAAATATAATGATTTGAGCCTTAAAAAGTTCCATTTTAAGGATTCCAATTGAAGAGGGTTTGATCAAACCACCTTAGATAAAAGCCCCTTTGATAGAGCCCCACTAGTATTAAACCATACATATAATGGAGTCTCATTTACACCTATCAAAATGTTGATAGATAACCAATTTTGTTTACCTTTTCGGGGATCAAATGAATTTATTTAAAATTTATTTTTTGTAAGTATGTAGTCCTTATTATAAGCTTCCCAAAAAGTATAATTTTAAATAAATTTAATTTTATTATTATGTTTTTTTAATTTCTTGTGAATGTAGATTTTTCACCAAAAATCAAGCTCTTTGTTCTCCACATGTGGAAAATAATAGATTATCAAAAAATTTGAAAAATATCAGTGCACTAGATATTGAAATCCTTGATCCAACAAAAAAACTTAGGTTGCATAGAGTCTGCCTATGTCTGAATTGTAATTAGTTTGACTTCAAAACTTGATTAAGGAAAACATATTGAATAAAACACTATGAAACCAAATAAAAGTGCTAGATATCATACTTACAAATATAAATTCAAAAAATTATAATTTAGTCCTTCATGGAAAAAAAGTTATGTTGTATACAGTGAGCATCACTCCTTAAAAATGGTGCTTACTGAAAAACTAGTTTTCGAAGGAGATGGAAAAAGAAGTGCAATTTGATTCCAAATTTTTTGAAAAAAATATATTTAGAATCTAAACACAAAGTTTCACAAATCACTAGTTTGCATCATCTCTAAATTCATCAAGGTTTAGTTGGTATAGGTGCCCAAAAGTGAAGATTTAGTTAGAAAAAATTAGTTCAATGTCTAGTTTGGCCAAAAATTGTAAACTAGTATTGTGGGATCACCTAGATTGAGTTTTTCAACTTAGAAAGGGTGCACTTCTAAGTGATAATAGTTTTTGGCATGCCTAGTGGGATTATTTCAACTATAAACTATAAAAAAAAACCTATACTTGTTGGTTTTGGTATATTTAGTAGTAGATTACAAGATTTTTGAAAAATTTAGAACATATTTAGCAACTTTAAACATTTTTTTTTGAATAAGATAGTGCATAAATAGTGTATGAGAAGAATGAAAACTCTAGGAAGTTCAGCCCCTTTCAAATATCTACAAATTTCTCCACCTAGGAGAAAAGGGAGAACATTGCAAGGGAGGCCAACTTTCACAAGAGAAGTCCATTCTACACCACCCTCAGGAGGGTATCTTCTGACATTCCAATAAATCAATCAACTTTGGTTCCCATGGCTACACCTAGGAATCATGGTTTTGTCTAAATTTTCAAAAGCATGATGATATCCCCATGGAAGCCTTAAAAAGTGGACCATTTTGCACTAGTGAAGATCATACTACACAAAATGAGCATATACAAGATGTGGCTAAACTTTGTGTTGTCCATCATATCACTAAGAAGAAAGTTGCAATGAGGTTACTATAACCATATTTCAAAGGCAAGACATTGTAATGGTTTAGAGGGTTGAGGGTGAACTCAATAAACACTTGGGATCAACTGAGATATCATCTTTGCAAAAAATTTAAAGAAAAATTAAACGATTTCTCTAGTAGAGAAATTGACCACTCTCAAGAGGGCTCATGAGCACATAACGGGCTACAATCTCTATTTCCAAAGTACTTGGGATAGAATCCCATTGTTGGTAAGACCTTCAACCCAACATGATTTTCTATATTTTTTGAGGTCTTTTAGCTGTGATATTTTGGTAATGATTCAATCTAGGATGAAAACACACTCCCCGATGCATATGAGATATCTATAAGGGTTGAAAATAGCCTCATTCAAGTTGGAAAATTTTCCCCAAGACCTCCAATGCCTAATTTTACCAAAATATAGCCATCTATTCCTATGTAAGTGCCACAAATAGCCCCTATTCTAGCCATCCCTATTCAAGATAGGCTACCCCATCTCTATCCTTTCAGTTGCAAGATATGAAGGGGTTGCTTTAATCATTTGGGAATGAATTGGTGAATCTTAAAAAGAAACAATTTCAAAACTACAGATCTTACAAGCCCCAAAACCAAGTGCAAGGCCAATCAAATCAAGCAAATTGACTGCCTTATAATGCAAATAATTAAGGCCCGTGGGAACCCCTTAATCCAAGGCCCTTTCAAGCATACAACTCAAATGTGGTGAGATCATCTAGAGAGATAGTACTTGTCCAAAATAATATTGCTCAAGATTATGAGTGGTGATTGCCTTGCAATCAACCGCATAACCAGTTCACTTATTCAAATGGGGTGATTAACCAAGCCTTAATGGTAAAAAATGTATCTATCTTGCAACCAAATAAACCAAGTGAAACACCTTTACAGCAGCAAGAACCTCCTCCAAGTGACACTATACTTCTAAATTTTCAAGGAAATGAGTTTTGCGGGGTTAAATTGGACTATCCTTCTATAGTAACCAACACAAGAGGGAAAAAAGAGGGTTGTTGAAATGGGAAAACCAGAAAATAAGGAGCATTATCAAGCTTCTAGAGTGAACCAAGAGGTTTTTGGCCCATCTACATCCCATTAAGTGCATGTCCTACAAAGAAACCAACAAGGGATCACTAAATAATAGCTTGGGAATTAGTCCCAACTAGCACACTTCGAAGGAGATACTATTCTTATGAAAGTTCATCAAAAGGTAAACATTATTCATTTTTAGCATACTTGAGCATATGAGTAAATCAAATGTTAGTGTGTCTATTTGGGACTCTTTGTCTATCCTAGGACAAAGGGATTTTTTGCAAGATACCCTATCAAATATGAGTGTGTCAAATCAACATCCTACTAACCAAGATAAGGTTGTATTTACCAACACACCTAAAAATTGAAGTGGGAAACCAAACAAATGAATCAATCCACAAAATTTATATGTATATTTGAGTATAGGTGATAGCCCTTTTCATATCTACATGATTGATTCAGGGGATATTAGATTTGTCATGCGTAAGCAAATTGTAGATAAATTTGGTTTGGGATATCAATCTCTTACAAAAGGGGTAGTTCAACTTGATGGGATAGCCATCAATACTATAGGGGTTATTAATAACTTGAGTCTTACCTTGCATGCATGTCCTAACTTTTCCATTCCACAAAATGTTTATGTTATTGACTTGCCACCTTACTTTTCTCTTTTTATTTGAAGGGATTTTAGTGCCAAAATAGGTTGCTATTTATTTTCAGATTGGTCACACATGTTGTTTAGTAAAAGAAATGGAACCAAAGTAATTATTAAATATGAGTCCATAGAAAAATATCATATAGAACCATATGTAACTTTTGTTTCCAATTCCAACTATTCTATTTTTTACCATGATGAGAATACTATTTTCTAAGAGCCAAGCATCCAAACTATGAGTATTCCAAATATCCTATTAGATGAGTGGGAAGCTAAAATTATTGAAGTTGACCCAAGTAAGAACCTTGAAGAGGTAGGACTAGGTATTTATATGATGCACAAACAAGACTCCATCATTCCTAACCTTCAAAAGAGGAATGAACAACAACATAAATAGCAGCAAAATGAAGTTTGGAGGATTTTTTTTATGGTTCAAGAAGTAAACATGTAGCTGGTGGGGGTGTTATGTTTGTATCCATCTCCACAACATGAAAATAATTGCTCAAATTTTAATTTTAATTTTTGTTTTACTAACAACACAGCTAAGTATGAAGGTCTTACACATGTTTTGGAATAGGCGAGGAAAAGAAAATTGAGTTTCCTATAAGTGTTTGGTGATAGTGAATTGATTGTGAACTAGGTAAGAGGCTTGTATGTGACCCAAAATGACTTTCTCAAGTACTATAAGAATAGGGTATGAGATATGATAGAATAATTTGATGTTGTAATATGTTGTTCATACCTAGAAATTGGAATAAACATCTAGATAGGTTAGTTTCCATAGGTGTGCAATTTGATATTCCAAATGATATTAAAAATCATGAGGTATAGTTGTATGTTAAGTTGGTTGGGTGGCCATCTATTCCGGATAATAATACATCCATTGGAAACTTTTTGAAAGTGATGAATAGGTGCTCATTTATTTTCTTAAAGAAGCTAAGTTGTTGGAAACCAAGAAAATTTACAACAATAGTATGGTGATAAGAGTATACAATTGAGAACAAACAAATTACCAAAGGGTTGGTCACTTCGGAGTCCATTTTTAGTTCACATGATTAGCTAAATGGGAGAAAAACTAGCATGCATGTTAATTAAGAACACTATGAAGAGGTCAAAATCTTTAAAGGTAAGATTCTTAAGATTGGTAAGATTTGTTCTCAAGAGGATAAATAAGATTTTGTTTCACTTTGTCAAGAATTTTGTGATATTTTTGCTTGGGAATATTTTGATTTAAAAGGTTTTTACCCCAATATTTCCCAACAAATATTTAAGCTTCAGACAACTTCTAAACCAGTAAGGAAAAAATAAAGGCCTTTGAACCCCAAGCTTGAGCCACTCATGATAAAGGAATTGTATATGTTTATTGAGGGTAATATCATTTTTCCAATCAAACACACCTCATGGGTTTCCAACCATCTTCATGTTAGGAAGAAGAGTGGGGAAATATTACTTTGTGTTAACTTTAGGGACTTTAATAGGGCCTCACTTAAATACCATTAGCCATTTCCCTCTATGGAGAAAATTTTACAACAAGTTGTAGGTTCGGAGAGGTTTTCTCTACGTGATGGTTATTCTAGATATAGCCAAGTATTAGTGAAAGATGAAGATTGGTATAAGATAGCTTTCACCATCAAGTGGGGAACAATGAAATAAAATAAAATTCCCTTTGGTTTGTCTAATACTGATGAAAATTTTCAAAGGGCAATGGACATGGATTTCCAGGGGTTAATTTATAAATTCGTGTTGATTTATTTTGATGACATTACTAGTTTTTCAAAGAATGCTAATTTACACCTTTTTGTTTGAGGAAATTTTTTGACGTGTAAGGAGTATGGCATATCCATTATCCCCAAAATGATCATTTTTTTGTCCATGAAGGTAAACTCCTTATACATGTGGTCTCAAAATATGGAGTTGCCATTGATCCATTCTCGCTTTTCCTTTTCCTAGTCATAAAAAGGGGCTGCAAAGTTTTCTTTTTAGGATAAATTTCGTAAGGATGTTATACCTTATGTAGAAAATATTTTGAAACCTCTAACTACCATGTTGAATAAAAATTTGAGTTTCATCTGGTCAAGAGAAGTAAAAAATAGTTTTGAGGCCACAAAAGCAACACCTATAGTGGTAAATCCTAACTTTTCCAAGGATTTCATTCTTTATGCTTTTGGTAGCATGGATAACATCTCTTCCATGTTGATATAGTAGAATGATGATGGTTTGGAGTAGCCAATAGTATTTTCTAGTCAATGCCTATAAGGCTATGAAAAAAGGTACTCTTATGTTGAGAAGCATGTATTTGTTGTGATTAGAAGTCTCAAGAAATGTTGCCATTTGGTTTCTAATAACAAGATTCAACTAATGGTTTCTCACCCAAGTTTTAAAGAGTTCTTGTTGAATAAAGATTTGAGTGAAAAAAGGGTTGAGTGGATGACCAAAGTGATGGAGTATGATGTGAAAATAAAGGTCACAAAGCTATTAAGAGGTAAAGGTTTCTATGAATAGTTTGTTGGTGATATAGAAAATAATAAATAAGAGGTTATATAGGCTATCCTAGACTTCTCCTCTAAGCTAGGTGCAAGGTATGATTCATTTTATCTAAATAGGTGAGTGTCCACAAGGAATGGATAGGGCTAAGATAAGGTATTTTAGGCTGAAATATATTCCATATGTACTCTTAAATGACATACTTTTCACAAAGGATTTCAACGGTGTGTTTCTTAGATCCATTGATATTGATCAAGTAGGCAAAGTGCTTAAATTTTTTTATGATAGAGTAGCTAGTGGATATTTTTCACCTAGAACAACAACACTAAAGATAATGAGGGCAGGCTATTATTGGCCTAATTTATTCAAGGATACACATGGATGTGTAAGGAAGTGTAATAAATGTTCCTTTTTCTCAAGTATGGAAAAGTTTGAAACTTTTCCTTTGCAGCCTATTCAAGTTGAACAACTCTTCATGAAGTGGGGTATTGACTTTATTGGAGCCATTAATCCACCTTCTATTGCAATTCATAAGTGGGTTATGACTACCACTGATTATATCACCAAGTGGACTGAATTTGTGGCATTGAAATAAGTTATGAGAATGTTGTCCTAAACTTTTATGAGGATTTGGTGACAAGGTTTTGTGTGCCTGATTCTATTATTTTCAATAATGCATTAGTTTTTATGGGTATAAAATTGAGTAAATGGAATGTCAAGAATGATATATATTTGAGTAATTAATCAAACTCTTACCCTGAAAGTAATATTTTGACTAATTCAACAAACAAGAACTTGATAAGAATCATCAAAATGACCATGGTAGATAATAAAACGACTTGGCATAACAAGTTAAAATCTACCCTATGGGTGGATAGAATCACCCAACAAATATACATTGACAACTCTCCATATATGTGTAAGAGGGGGACCAACCGCACCAAGGCTCTAGGCCACAGACAGTTGAGAGTGGAGAGGTGCCCTAACTTACCTCACTCTAAAAGATGTCTTAGGATAAGGATCAAGAATGATGAGCGCTATAGTGTACTTCTACCACTCTATAGACCCTAAACTTAGGTTTGGGCTAGGCAAGATAGTTTTTGGAGTCGGTAATTTTTCTTAGATAACTCTCTATCCAAGGATGATAGCCTGACACATTGGCATATCTCAGGCGTGATGTCGTATGTACAGTCAGAAAATGGTAAAAATAGTAAAAACTACCTAAAAACTAACTAACAACCTAGCAAGTTGGTTTTGACGATAAAAATAGAATGATAAAGTATAAGAAATAGATACTAAAATGATAAAGAAAATAAATGAAATTTAGGGTGATGAAGATGATCTCACAGAAGCGTTAGCTCTCCAGCTAGCTCCAAATGCATATTCACTTATACACAAGAAAGAGAGGAAAATTGTTGGGGTTGTATAGGGGCCTACCTCAATCAGACCCCCATTTTGGTGTTTCCACCTCCACGAATAGCCAAAAAGAAACAAAGTAGAATATGTGATAAATGAAAGAAATTAATAAGGACTACAAAAAAGTGTTATGCTACTCAATCAAACCACAAAGGGGAGGAGTGAAACGTTACCAACTCCATGCAAAAGCTCACTGGCCAATGGAGGATTTATGGACTTGTAAAAGTCACAATAGCCACAACTATGATGAAGGAAGGTCTCACATGACTCCAAGCCCACACTTCTATGGTTTGCTTCACACTTGCAATGTGGAGTTGATGGAGTGTTGTTGCTTGGGAGTGAATGAGATGCTAGAGAGTGAGATTGAATTACTAAGAGAGTGAGATTAAACTACTAAGAGATGAAATGAAGTGAGAATGGATGAATTTGAAGGTGGGATGGGAAGAATCTATAATTTTTGGGATCGGTTGGTCGAAGAGGGATGTTACAATTCAACTCCAATTGGGTGTGTAATGCATCTACCAACTTCACATGTAGGAATTTGTAAGGGACAACAACGCATCACATAGACATCTATGCATCGTGCATGCATCCCCAACAAATATTCTTTCATCAACACAAAGTACAAATGCCAAGTGGATGGAAGGTAATTGGGTGATGTGGAATTTTTCCTTAAGATTTGATTTTCTAAGGTGAGGGTACATGAAAGGGGAATTTGCATAAGGGGTGCAAATTCGCTCCTATAAAATTTTCCCCCACTTTAGGAAGCACAAATATTGATGAGTGCTTCAATAAAGTAGATCAAAGAGTTAGTAGGGTTATAAATTTATACCTGAACCATCGAGGAAGAAAACCATGATCTAGTGAGCTTGAAAGCATAGGATAGACAAAGAACTCTTCAAGTACTTTCCTTGAAGAGATTAAAAAAAAGACTCCATAGCCCCATAAAACTATGAAGATGCTCACTAAAGGCCCTCGAACCAATGATGGACAAATATCATGGGATGAAAATAATCTCACATGCCCATAGACCTGCAATGAGGCAACCCCCAAGATCTCTCACATGAAGGAGGCCCTGTGAAGTAAGTTCCTTATAGGCCCACTGACCTACAGGGAGGCAACCCCCAAGATTTCTCATATGAAGGAATCTCCATGAAGCACATTCTTTACAGGCCTGTAGACGTGCAAGGAGGAAACTCAATGAAGAAATCACCTTATAGGCCCACAGACCTACAAGGAGGAATCCCCCAAGATCTTTCACATGGATGAAACCCAAGAATCATGTGTCGTACAAGCAAACAAACCTAAAAGGAGACATCCCCCAAGATCTCTCACATGGAGGAAACCTAAGAAGAAAGAAACTTATAGGCCCACAGACATGCAAGGAGATGACCACCAATATCTCTCACATGAAGGAAGACTGGAGAAGAAAGCACCTTACAGGCCTACAAACTTGCAAGGAGACGACCCTAAAATCTCTCACATGGAGGAAATCCAGAGATGTAAGCATCCTACAAGCTTGTAGAACTGCAAGGAGGCAACCCACAAAATCTCTCACATCAGAAAGCAACCTTATAGGTGCACTTGCAAAGTGACATGTCTATCTGTAGATAAAACATTTCAGAAAATAAAATGCAATGATGTATGAAATCAAGCAGACAATCATGCAGACCATCAACAAATTGGAAGGTTTTCAAAGGGGTCCACTCAAGTGATGTGTTGTTTGAAAGTGCAAGAGAGATCAATTCATCATCATGGAATCCTTACGAAAGATGTTCACTTCATCAAGGAATTCAAAAGGAATAAAATTCCCCCTTACGAGTGGAAGGTCAAAGTTACTCCCACCTCAGAGGGAAGTTTTCAAGTTATTTCTTTGTGAACCCATGATGAAGGAAACATGTTCTGTTAGGGGTCCAAGTCGAGAATGTGATTTTCTTGAAAAAATTTGTAAAGGTTTTTGAGAAAAGATCCATTGGAAATGAATGTGTTTTCTGAAAATCAATGTATCATGAAAGAGATGTTGTCACACTTAAGAGGGACAACTCAATGAAAGAAGAGAGAAAGATATGAAAATAGCAAGAGAGAAGTAATCACAAATAGAGAACATAGGGGGATCTAGTTTCATGGGTTGGATCTTCTCATGCATTTATAAATAATAGGTAACCATGGTGCAAGGAAAAAGATCATCAATCCCCACCAGATCAAGAAGAATGCATAGAAAATAAAGTAAAAATAAGAAATTGGGTCAACATGGAAGGTAAGCCTGAATTCCCCCAACACTTTTCATCATCCCCAATTTTCCAAATATCAAACATAAACATCGAAGAATGATGATACAAATATAAGAAGGTTGATGACACAAAGTCACTCCTATATCCAAGAACCAACAAGGGTGGAAAGGGATATCCAAGGACACATAGCACATGTATGAGAGAACAAATTACACACATACACTTATAATCAAAGATAAAGAAAAGGCCTCCCTTAACACTCATCGACCAAGAGGCCATCTGCTTCTCAATATAGATAATTATAATGGGAAGACAAAAAACCTACAATGGTTAAGTATTAAGGGGAGGAGCTTTTGACCCTCTTGCAGCAAGGGATAAGGAAGAATCCACCATAAGGTCTTCCCTTCTTGGATCTTATGGAGCTATGGTCAACGATTTTGTGAAGATCATTGACAAGGCTGAAACTTCATCTAAAGAGTTGAAAATGCACTTTATAGGAGTGTCATGTTGTATCTCAATGGATGGAGAGGATGGAACATGAGATTCATCACTTGGCTCACCGAGTGACTTGGGAGTGGTGAAAAACTCAAGAGAACCTAGAGCTATCTCTATCACTAGGATGGAACAAGCTAGCACAAGACCATCTTTTGGAGAAGGTGGACTCCTCTTATACCCTCCATTGTTGGAAGGGCCAACCTCTACCTTTTTCTCCATTGGGGGATGTGAATTACCCATAGATGAGGTTAGAGGCATAGGAGAGGAGGAGGAGAAAACTATAGGGAACACCGCTGAGGTATTCAACATGTCCATGAGTTTAGGAAATGGTGGGATGTCAAGAAGGGACATCAACAAGGGTAGTTCAACCAAGGCAGTGATAAACACATGCACCTTTTTAGGTCTAGGCACACTCACACTCATTGTGGTAGCTGGAAGTAGGATTGAGCTCAATTGAATAGAGGAAGAAGGAAGGAGGGAGGAGGACACAACAAGAGAGTTTGAAATAGGGGTAGTTGTTTCCTCTTCCTTCTTCTACAAAGTGGCTTGCTAAGCTGCTAGAGCCTTTCATCGATGCTTGTGCTCACATGTAAGGAAATTTTTGTGACTCTTTGAGCTAGAGGCCAAGAGTTGCAAAGTTACAGAAGGCTCCTGCTCAGCCATAGGGGTGTCTAGTATAATTGTTTCTGGTGAAGGGACAAGATCCTGAACAAGAGCAGGAGGATCATATTGAGAAATAATTGGGGTTGTTGCCTCTAGTGCCTTGATAGTAGGCCTCTTCCAGTTTAATAATTTTGGAGCAACAACGGTGGGAGGCCACAAATACCAATACATAGAGAATTCCCCATAGGGACCCTTCCTTCTACCATATCAAATGGGCCTAGGCTCCATGGGTAGAACAATAATCTCAAGCACGAGACGCTTGGGCTTTCACCAAGCAGGCACCATATGATTCTCCTAAAAGCATGAAAGAAAGTCTGATGGCACCACAGGAGGGTGAGAGGAACCATTAGGCTAGAAAATAGAAGAGGAGGGAGAGAGGCCTTGAGAGTTCTTCTCTTCCCCTCTTCCACATGCCTTAGTGGCATCACTATCAGCTTTTAAGCAGGCCCTATGTGAGATAGCATAAGGAAATGGAGGTTACCTCATATCAAGCATCAAGTGCACTTTCCTATACTTTTGATCTATTTGATACAAGAGGTCCTTCCTAGGAAGAAGGGGACCAATATGTCCAAGCCAAAATTGATCTAAGGAATATCTATCATGTGCGACTAGTGGGTTATAACCAATGTTGTGAATCACATGCATTGAACCCCCATAAATTAACTTCACAAATTTGTGCACAATCAAGGGAACTATATTCATAGCTACTAGCTAGGGGATACCCAACTTCACTTTGAAGAGTTTAGACCTCAAGATTATGTCAAATAGTAGGTTTACAGACTTAGGTACGACAAGGACTGACAAAACAATACTACCAAGGAGAGGTATAGAAATTTTGTTATGTGTACAGATGGTGCTCATAGGTGCATTATACCCGTCTTTGTGTAGGAATTTAATTAACATAATCTCCCTAGTTATGATATTTACTTGAGACATTAGATAAAAAATAACACCTTCTACAATGTTCCCATCGTGTCGCGTAGGGATATAAAGAGGAGATGATTCTTTATTGAATCCCATCAATAGGTCCTACGAGGTGAAGGTTATACTTGTACCATTACTTGTAGGCTGCTCATAGGGGATAGGTAAATGTAGGAAAGAGGCCATCACATGCACTAAACAAACCTCTCACATAGCCCCCAAAGGTTCACAATCAGACAGTGACCCAACTAAGGCTTCGTTACACAACACTTACATAACCTTTTGACGAAACCTACTAGGGGTTGTAAGTTAGGTTTTAATGCAAGGTCCTCACAACACTCACACCTACAATGCTCCTAGAATACGAGGTAAAAAGCTTTCAATATCACAGGACGACACCAAAATGGTTCATTTCGGGTTCACCAAAAATGCAAGAGAGGGAGACCAACTACACCAAGGCTCCAGAATACGAAGAGCTGAGAGTAGAGGGCTAACCTAACTTACCTCACTCTAAAAAATCTCTTCGAATAAGGATCTATAATGATGAGCACTATAGCGTATTTCTACCACTCTATAGACCCTGAACTCAGGCTTGGGCTAGATGAGCTGGTTATTGGAGTCGGTACTATGTCTCAGATAAATCTCTATCTAAGGATGACAGTATAGTTCTGGGATGACAATGCGAGGCATTGGCATCTCTCTAGATGCTAGCATCCGTATGGTCAAAAAATAGTAAACATCGTACAAACTACCTAAAATCTAACTAACAACCTAGCAAGCTAGTTTCGATGGTAAAAACTGAATGATAAAGTATAAGAAATAGATACTAAAATGATAAAGAAAATAAATGAAAGTTAGGGTGACAAAGATGATCTCACAAAAGTTCCAGTTTTCCAGCTAGCTCCAAACATGTGTTCACCTACACACAAGAAAGAGGGAAAAATTATTGGGGCTATATAGGGGCCTACCTCATTCAGACCCCCATTTTGGTGTTTCCACCTCCATGGATAGATAGAAATAAATGAAGTAGAATATGTGATAAATGAAAGACAGTAATAAGCACTAAAAAATAGTGTTATGCTACTCAATCAAATCACAAAGGAGAGGAGTGAAACGTTACCACCTCCACCCAAAATATTAATAGACAATGGATGAGTTATGGACTTGGAAAAGTTACCACACTCGCAAATATGATGAAGGAAGGTCTCACAAGGCTCCAAGCCCACACTTCTATGGTTTTCTTCACACTTGCAATGTGGATTTGATGGAGTGTTGTTGTTTCAATGGGGTGTTGAAAGTGTTTCTTGAGAGTGCATGAGATGCTAGAGAGTGAGATTGAATTGCCAAGAGATGAAATGAAGTGAGAATGGATAAAATTGAAGGTGGGATGGGAAGAATCTACCATTTTCAAGGTTGGTTGGTCGAAGAGGGATGTTATAATTTCACCCCAATCGGTTGTGTAACTCTTATGCCAACTTCAAATGCAATAATTTGTTAGGGACGACAGTGCATCATGTGGATGTCTACACACCATGCATGTGTCCCTGACAAATATTCTCTCATTGAAACAAAGGAAAAATTCCAAGTGGATGGAAGGTAGTTGGGTGATGTGTAATTTTTCCTTCGAATTTGATTTTCTAGTGAGGGTGCGTGAAAGGGGTGAAAATTTTCTCCTATACAATATGTTGTATAAAAAAGAATCAATACTAACCTTGTCAATTGAACTTCCAACTCTTGAGTTGGTTGATTAGAAAAAAAAAAATAGAATAAGAATATCCAATGGTGATCAGGTATGCATGTATAATAGAGTTGGAAGAAATCAGAGATAAAGAAATGAAGACAATGGAATTACATAAAAAATCAAGTAAAGACATCATTTGAAAAGAGGGTAGCTCCTAGAGTTTTTAAGGAGATGTAGTCCTCAAATGGGATAAACTTAAGATTAGACCTAGTAAACACACACAATTTGATGCAACGTGGAGTGGATCGTACATCATTTTTGGGTGCAAACAACATTATATCTTTCAACTATCCAAGATGGATGAAGAAGAAATACCAATCCTAGTTAATGGGATTCACCTCAAACATTATTTTGAGGTATTAGTTTAGTTTCTTTGAGTCAATAAGTGTTGTTGCACACAAGTTTTAGGTTTCTTTTCATTCCTCCAAATTATTATGCATAGTTGATCAATACTTTTTAGTCATGTTTTGATTTTTCTTAAGTAGTTTTTAAGTGCTACAATAGTGCACAAGCTCTGATTTTTGTGTTTTCTCAACTTCTTTCATGATTCCTATGCCCAATGGACTATATAAGGTATTTGGTCACCATGTTTAGCAAGAAAAAATCTCCAAGAGGCCACCAAAAATGTTAATCTTTTTTTTAGAGCCTTTCTTTTGTTGAAAATGTTATTTCCTTAAGGTGTTTTAAAAGGTCATTTAAAGGGAAAAATGGAAAAATGACAACGTAGTGAAAAGGTCATGTCAAATGGGAAGGTGAAATATTTCACTCTTTTTTGAGTGTGAAGAAGAGAATAGCTCTCAATTTTTCTTCATCCATGTAGTAAGGGGTTTGTTTAGGGTTTTGTTGTTCATTTGCATTGAATAAATTATCATTGTCTAGCAAAGGAGAAACACTCTAATTCTACGAGTTTCATCCACATTGTAGGGAGGTTGAGAAATTTCAAGACTCCATCCGCAATTCACTCATTTTATAGGAGAAACACTAGGGGTTTTAGTTTTGTGGCATTTAATGAACATGGAAGGCTACAAACTCTTGAGGATGGTTGAAGGAGCCCTAAAATTCTTGATCTTTGGCCATGTAACAACATACACGTGATAAGAAAAGGAGGAATTAGGTATGTTTATTTTCATTTCTACAAAACCCTTGTATTGTTATAAGGAGACACCATATTCATTTTTTATATCACAAAGATTATGCATTTCTGTCCTATACATTTCATCTCTCAAGATCTTCATGATAGTTCATAATATCTAGTGAAAAGGTTTGTGAATGACTCCCTTTTCACTATTGAAGAGGGTAGTGAGTTATTAGTAGATAGTGCATGGATGATAATGCCTATGATAGTGATGAATGAAAAGTATGATAACAGTATCATCATAGGGTTTCCAAAAAGTTCCTTATAACTCTTATAAGTCTATTAAACTTATGGATCTTTGTCAAGTTTTGTTATCCATATCAAAATATGCCTAACAATTCTCTCAAATCATATACAACCTTTTAAACCCTAAAAATTTGTATATTAATGTGGAAGCCTCTAAATAATGATTATAAGTCACATACAATATTGATAGGTCTTTAGGGATTATGAGGATAATAATTTTAAAGTGATAGGTCAAGGACAACAATGATTATCATCAAATTTTGGAGGTCTATAAATGTGTGTGGAAGAAAATTATCATGTTTTTGTTCATGTGACATTAGTGTAAGGTCCTTAAATTCTTCCAATGGTATGAGGTATGTCAAAGGTTTCCACTCCATAGTTCATAGTGATAGTAAAAACACACAAGGTTTTTAGTCAGTCATGAAGAATCTATCAAATTGTTTAAAACTAATATTTTTCATTCACAACCCTGTTGAATCATCATCATAATATTCAATGTTGAGTACAAAATACTTCCCACTCAAAGGATTTTAAATATTAACAAATATGATTATTTATATAATGAAAGGATCTAACAAACCCTAGGAGCCTAAATCAACTTTATGACAACTAATAGACATATATGATTGTTATCACCATATTTGACTGTCTTTCAAAATATTATGTATCTAGCATAGTGGTCTTCAGAATACCAAAAGCATGCTAATATTATTCTTCAAGGATTTTAACTAGATCGGAAAGATAACAGTCATAATATTGAGTCCTTGTCAAGTCACAAGTGGTAGTCCTCATAGGGAAATTGAAAATGAAGAGCGTTATCAAAGCCATTATCAAACCTGCCAAGATTGCATTGAATTATTCAAGTGTCAAACACATGCATGGTGATTTTAGTATTGTCCAATTTTTTGAAAACAATTTGTACACTATTGAAGAAGGAAGTGATCTATAAATAACAATAAGGAAAGGTTTCAAAAAAAAAACATGTTAAAACCCTTACGGTCTATGCATCACTACAAGGATACCTCAAACTCTATTTTAAATTTTAGACACCTCAAAGCCATAGATATACAAATATGATAAATGTTAACATGTATGAATATCTAGTGTTAGATCATAGAAGAACACTCACAATGAAAATATACTGAAGGAGTCTTCAAGGTTAATGTTGAAAGAGGATATTCATTATAGTAGCAAGTCCATGAAGAGGAATGATAATTTAAAGATAATTCATTAATGATAGTCAAGTAAGGGAAATTTTCAATCAATAATTTTTAGTCATACTACAGTGTTTTTAAAATATGGAAGAGAGATAGTTACAGTGTTGTCAATGACTTTCCATAAGGACAATAGACTTTATTTTTGAGAGTGATAGTGAAAAGGAAGAATATAAAGAAATTGAATGATAGTATGTGGTTACTAAAGGTTAGAGTACACAATGAGCATGATGGAGGTGGGAGATGATAAGAATCAAGAATGGTGTAAGTGATAGCATAAACTCAGTTTTGTATGAATTGATAGAGTTTTCGGTGCAAGGTACATGATAGTATAGTATATGTAAAACATGGCATCCCTATGGAGTTGGAATGGGACTAGGATCAACATGTGTTTTATGCCTTGTGGAAAAGAGATAGGGTGTAGTCTACATATTCCAACCCATAATTAGCATCTTGAAGAATACCTTCCTTTCATAGGTATTGTTGTAAAAGTATGTGTAAGAAATTGTGCAATCCTTAGACATGTTCCATGTATTTCACAAGAAATAAGATGCAACAAAATTTTTGGGGAAACAAGGGAATGTGGAATGTGTGCTTGTGCTAACACATGCCATATATCACCTCGTGAAACAATTTTCATGGAAATTTCATCAAATCTAGTCAAAGATGTTCATAGTATGCTTCCTTCAAACAATGATAGGCCTAAATAAACTTGAGGAGATAGTCTAAGGGTCAAAATGAAGAATGTGCAAAGGAGTAGGGATGATAGGCAGCTAGCTCAAAATATTTATGGCATCAAGTTCAAGTGCATTTCTAAGGAAAAAATACAATGAGAAATATTTTGTGATGATAGGTCTATAATGGTAGTCTTGCAAAAGGGGCAGTTATAGTTATGAAGGACAATGCTCTAGGGAAATTATAGTCTTAACAATGAACTAGTGAAGGACAATTTCAACGTAAGTAGATAATCACTATTACAATATGATAGCCCATCATTAAAAATCAAGGAAAGAATAGATCATGAATTTTTTGGAGGGATTTCCTTTATTTCCTTAAAGAGTGGGAATGATAAAAGACCTATTAGTGAAAACATAAATAGGATTATTTCTAATTACATCCTAGTAAGAATTGGACATTTAATTTCATGTTGCACTTGACATTGATTTCTTTAAGAGGCTACAATTATCATATGGTTTTAGCTTCATGAACTACATAAAACTGGGGTTATTTGTTGATGAGTGTCATAGTTTGAAAGAATCAAGATCAAAGTGATATCTAAAATTTTCCATTGCTCTATGCAATATTATCGTTCCCCAAAATCACATACTAGTTCAACTATGTTTGGTTCCTTTGGCATTCTTTTTCTTTGTGACTAGGCATTAGCTATTCTTATCTATTTTTATGAAATTATAGAAGCTATAGAGTATGGAATTTTAAATCTTTTAAAAAGGCGCAAGATAATTTCTAAGAAACATATTCAATATATGCCAAGAGAATTTGTTTCTAGATCATTTGGACTGAACTACAAAATGAATTAAAGGAAGAGTATTATATTTGAAGCTTCCTCTACTTCATAATGTTTTTTTGGATTGAATATGTAGGAAAAAATAAGCTTTAGAAAAAAATTAGGTGAATATTTGTTGAACACACTCAGAGATTGAGAGGGGGTGAATTAGTCTACACAAAAATTTAACCCCTTTGAGAACTTAACCCTTTCAGGACAATCCATCCTTTATTAGATCAAAACCTTAAAAAATAATAGTAATAGAGAATGAATAGAAATTTGAATCCTTAGTAACTTCAACAACCTTTAAGCAATGCAAGATATAGAAATTATACTTCTAACCAAAGCACTAGTGAGAAATTAAAAAATTACACACACATGAACAAGGAGAACACGAAATTTACATAAAAAAACAAATGAGTTAAAATCCATGGTGAGAGCTAACTCACAATATAAGGCTCATTTCCAAAAGACTTGCAAGAAGGCTCATTGCATTAGAGAAAGATACAAAAGACTTGTTGAACTGAAGACAAAATGACTTCAGGAGCAAGATACAAGGACCTGATGAGATTCACTATCTTAGATTAGGATTAAATATTATTTAGAGATAATTACAATGATTTCCAACGCAACACTCAATTGATTGGGGAATTATAGAACAATTTATATTTCCTTTAACACACCTTAGCATGGCCACTACTAGATATTCAATATAATTCACACACACTAATTTTCACTTGTACACTTCTCCACTCCATTTCATTTGAAATGACCTTGCATTTATATCCACCACAACACTTCAAAACTTTAATTAGGTCAGCCAAGAAGAGGATAAAACAATGAATTCAATTGGTCGACTACCAAACATAATATGGTCCTATCCAGAAGATAGAGAGGATGAAACACACCCTTAACACTTCTTTCAATGTGATCCAAAACCATTTACATGCAGGCCCACATCAACCTAAGTCGACATAAAGGAAAGATGTGGATGAAAATTTGAAGCACATAATTAGTTGGCCCATAAACATACTTCTTATTGAATTAGTAGTATAGTTCAAGACCCAAATCTATCAAAACGCATCTTCCACTATTGGTGCAACCCCAAATCACATGGTGCAAGAAAAGGAACAAGCCATGTCGGCTATATATCCACAAATATCCCAAAAATCCAACTCAATACATAATGTGGCGCCAAAGTGATCAATTACAAACATGTGGGTCACATTGGGATGTAACCTGAACATCCAAAAATACTTTCATTCGCTTCTTCCATACTATCATTCAATCAACAACCACCATAGATCAGACAAGTACAAAATAATTCATTTAGGAAGCACAAAATACATAGCCAAATGATGTAGCATAAGTAGAACAACTTGTAGACCACTTTGAAACACGAGATTAGAACTAAGAAACTACATAGAAATTGAGTGCACATTCACAAAGCCACAAGAGAAGATATATCAATTCGAAGAAATGTGGAGAATTTCTTGGACCAGTCTAGACAACCAACAACACTTCCAACCTTCTACAATTCATAGAGATATCCTTGGAAACACAGGTGATATAAATATATAGGAGTGCAACATCCATAGAACACTAAAATTAAATACCAAACCACAAGAATAAAGCATCAATAGTGGAGGAATGTGGAGCATTCTCCTAGACAGACTTCAATACATCTTCCTAAACTAGAAACACTTAAGCAACTTGCAGAGGTTAAAACTTCCTTTCAACAACACATACTTCATTAGGAACATCAGGAGATAGCATAAGAAATACTGTAGACCTTCAACAACATCTCTCCACAATCATACATGCTTCTAATCCTCATCTTAATGCTTCTAATCCTCATCTTAGTTCTTCTTATCCTTGTATTAATATATAATTATCAAATGAACTCTGCTAATAGTAATAATGCATTGTATGAACTTCGAAAACTCTTCTTTGATAAGGCATGACATCTAATCATAAAATTCAGCAATTATTCTTTGATAAGGCATGACATCCAAACATGAACCTTAAAAATTATTCTTTGATAATGCATGACATTGAATCATGAACTTCAGAAATTATTATTTGATAAGGCATGACATCCAACCATGAACTTCAAAAATTCTTCTTTGATAAGGCATGACATCCAACCATGAACTTCATCACCAATGTTAGCCAAAACTGAATATAACAATAGTAATCAATAGAAAGGACTAACAAATTACTTCTGAAGTGTTGACATCAGTGACAACCAACAATCAATGTTAACATCAATGACAACTACTGACAACATTCTCTTATCTTGTAGCTTGGAATTTACCTATAGAACTGAAGATGAGAGAAAATAATACGAAGGATAGAGTACAATCATGTTTGGAGACTTTTAAACTATCATCTTCAAATATAAATGGTAGTCGTATTGAAGAAACATAGTCCATATTGTGAAGGTTTTCATTTATGTAGGAAGTGGATAGTTAAACTATCAAGGTAACAATCCTAGGGACAATCATACATCATAGAAAAGTGCACATAGTGGTAGTAAGGGTAGTATGGATAACCCTATGGTGAATTCATAATAAAATCACAATGATATATAATCATGGGAAAATAGAAGATGTTATAGTGGTTCCTTCAATGGTCAAGGGAATAGCATCAGAAGGTATCCAAATTCATCCTAATACTTTGTACATGAGTATAATTTTCTTTTTAAAATATCAAAACAATGACATGGAAAATAAAAAGATAGTGACAGAGAGAAACCTTTCTAATAAACAAAAATGTGTAGATCAAAAGAGTATTTTACAAGTTGGAATGACAATATTTGATGTAAAATGATGAAGGTTAATTAAATATATGGGTGTAGGGTGAAAATGGAAGGGAATAAAGAGTTTTGTGATGATGCAAAGTGGTGGAAAACTACCCTTAAAGGATTCCCATGACTTGAAAGAGGTTTTGACCATCTCAAGACTCTCTCACATGTAATATGTTCATAGAAAGGGTAGTTTTGGAATTCATGAAAGAGGTTAGACAGTTTGGTGGCCTTTATGAGAAATCAAGGACATCATGCAAGCATCTAGGAGGGGGTTATTGAGTAGTTAAGGAAATGAGGATGATAAGGATAGTAGGTGGAGTGTTTCAAAGGTAGTTTACAATAATCTAGGAGCCTCATCATCAGTTGGAGCACACTTCAAGGAGTGGGAAGAGACCAAGTCAAACAAGGAAACTTCCTACGCATGTAAATTAGTTACCATATTTTCAAGTATTCTAACTTAGTAAAAAATAGTCCCTAGATGCTCTCCTATTCTTGGGATGAGATATAGGACCCATAGGCTAGAATTTTCAATTAGATATTTCTTGTTTTTGAGCTCTGAAAGAAAAAAAAATAGCATTGTAACTCATATTTTTTCTTATTCACAACACTGAAAAGACTTATTATGTAACAAATTTTCAAAGAAAGGATACGGTTTTAGAGTTTCATTTGTTGTAAGAACACCTTGCCATCAATAAAATTCAATTATTTTTCCTTCTCAATAGTTGTTTCATTGTGTGAAAATGGATGAATCAAATTTATTTTTGTGTTTTTATGCTTAAATCCTCTAATATATTATCTCATTCCAACACCTTTAGGTATAAAATGTATGTCACAAGAAATTCATAAGTTATGTCAATGAATTTTAAACTCTTTATTTGTGAAAACACCTAGTTTTCCTTCTAAAGGTGGAAAACATTCTAAATTTATTATGAAATACTTATGTATGAACATGTTGAAAAATTGAGTTATGTAAACACTAACTGAAAAATTGAAAGATTGTGTGTCAAAAATAGTAGTGGAAGTCATTCTAATTTTATGTATCACCTTTTTAAGTCATTCCAAGTTCATTTTGATGTTTCCTTCACTCTTTTCTTAAGAGAAGAAATAAATAGCTTAGTTTAGTTGATAGAACCAAAGGGAACCAACCCTCTCTAGAGGTTATTTTCTACTTTAACTGACCCATAGCCTTTAAAATTTCCCATGTTTCACTAGTAGATTAAGTTTTACAATTAAACAAGGGTGCACTTCTAAGTGATAACAATTACCATTGACCTGAGTAGTAATGTAGAGGGTAGAGTACTCTCCATGGTAGAAAAAGTCATTAGGCGTAAAATATATGTCAAGTATATTGGCCTTCTAACTTAGAGGGTATATTGGAGTGATAGACTCCATATTCACATACATGACATCATTAGATAGTGTAGAAGAAGAAGAAGTAATAATAAAGTTGAAAGAGTCAGGTGGGAAGGGGTCTGTGTATATTTATAGTTGGTTGTTGTCTTTGTCAACAAACTTCTTGTATTTTTTATTTTTACTATCAAGGTGGATGTTACCATTGTCTATGTTGTCCTGAATTATGTGTCTCCAGTGCACACAATGCTTAGTGCCATGTCTGAGTACTCAATGGTTGTAATATCCACTCATTTTTTCCACAAATCTCACCTATTAGTGTTAGATAAAATGAAAAGATAAGAAACTAAATAATAAACCCTCCACTTTCTGATCATCTAGATCCCAACATCGAGAAGGTGAGGGCATACGACGAAAGTGGGATATTGCAATTACTGAAATAACAAACTAAGTGGTAATGAACACCTTCCACATTGTGATCACCCAGATCTTGATATGGGCAAGGTGAGGGAATATGGTGGTTGGCTAACAATATTGAGATCCTCTATGCTACCACTTCTTGAATGGGGTGAGTGATTATAATCAAGTGCATGAAACTAAACATCTGCTTATTCAACAAGAATTACAAAGAAAGGAAATGTACTTGGTTGGAAGCCAACTAAATTCTACCTATTCAATAGGTAATAACAATAAAGGAAATTTAAGAGCATGACCACTTATTTAGAGGGAGCAAGAAGTACATAAGAAAATCTTGACCACTTATTTAGCGGGAGAAACCACTTTTTTAGTAGGGTAAGTAACAAAAGTGAATACAAGAGAATTCACCAATGGTACTACCAATGGTGTTACAATGAGCTCAACACAATGATATAAAATCATTACATGCTACTATTATAAGAGGAAAATGAATAAAATATGAAGCAAAACACACTCCCAAGATGATAGAATGTAATTATATGAGAACCCCAACAAAATAGAACAAGTATGCCTCAAGATAGGTCCATTGGAGGTCAATGGTAGGACAATATAAAGGTTGCAATAGTTTTGATAATTAGAACACAGGTATAATACACATAAAGAACATGTCTGAAACTCAAATCAAGAACCTTAAAAAACTCATAACTCCTACAATGCTCATCAGAATTGACTCAAATCACTCGTAAATGGTCCCACACTATTAGGTGTCCAAACCAAGATAGAAATCTACCCCTAAAAAAACTAAATAGTACTAAAGAAAGTCCCAAGGATCCTTTAGCCAAGTGGAATGGCCTCTTAGGTAGGTCAACTAGCACTTAAAAAACCCATACTCCACCTAAAATAACCAAAACATAGGCATAGAGGTGCCCAATCATGTGAAGAATAAATAACCAACACCCACAAAAATTCTTCAACTCCTCCAACTAGTGTGAGAAAAAAGATGGATCAACAACATTAAAATCTAATATAACTAGAAGACATAAAATCCAAACAAAACATGAAAGAAATGAGATAGCCATCCCCAATATGCACTCAATTGCAACCCCTGAGATGGAGCTACAACCCTATTTAGCTAGGAGATATATCTCAATCTCGAAACTAAAGTTGAGTTGGAGGGATTTAATCCTTAAAGAACAAAGAGTTAATTCTACATTTCTATAGCAGTTCTTTATATCAAAACAACCTATCCAAATGAGAGCAAGGAGGGTGTATGAATAGGCTCTAAGACCCAAAATTTTGAATTACTTTTCCCTCCAAAAAGGGACACCACACATGGAGGATATAATATTTCATTAAAATCACTTAACACCATTACTTTAGGCATCCACTTTAGCTTGCATAAAATTATCTTTTAAAACACTTAAGTCTCCAAATTAGGCATCCAAAATCATATCCCCATTTTAGAAACAACTTAAGTTGTGATTCCTAGGCATAGGGGTTAAAAATCAAACTAGACAATATAAAACAAACTTAAGTTGCCAACCCTCCATTTTCAAACTCCAGGAATGTTGGAGAATCCATCACTAAAAATACCAAGATGCCAACCACTAAAACTACCACCAATTACAAAAATAGTAACCTTGTGTTGAACTTATAACATGACCACTATCAAAAATAACACTTACTAAAAATAGCATACTGTTAAAAATAGTAAGTGACTCTAATCTCAAAATAATCACATTTTGATAAGTTGTCATGATTTAATAAAAATAGTGATTACCAAAAATAGAAATGATTACCCACCAAGGTTCTTAGAAAACCTAGAAATACTTAGAAAGCACACTAGAAAACTCTTGCAACAAATGCCTAAAAGATGACGAGAACCTCCAAGAATCCTTGAAATCCTAAAATGCTTCTCAGTAGGCTACAAGACTCCAAAAATAGATTATAAATCACTAGAAAGCATAGGGATAAAAGGCAGAAATTATAATGGTATTGGTAGAACGTAGATGCATCATACCAATTTGGATATGGCTTGTTGTCAGGAAGTGTTCTAATTTTTGAAAGGTTGATTAAGTTATCATTTAATAATTTTTGAAGTAAACTTAAGCAAGAATTGGATAGTTTTCTAAAGACTCGAATATATTGTGACCCAAGCATATTGTTTTCACTTATTTGAGGAAAAATTACTACATTATCTATCACTTTATTTATCTTCAACCTTCTAGAAGAAGATGTGGCCCCAAAACTATCATGATGTGAGGATAAGGCAGAATCTCCATACTAAGCTTACATTTGTTGATGGTCATGCAATGTAATACACAAATGAGAAAAGGAAGGATATTTCATCAGGGACACTCATTGTGTCAATTTCAGTTGAAACTACCCATGAACATCCTCTAGATGTCATTTTCAATCAAAGCATAGGGGATTCAAAAGGAGATAAACTAGTAGTGAGAAGTAAAATCAATTAGCTTCTCATTCAGTTGTTGCTTATAATGGAAAAGGCTAGCAATAGCGATCTTAGAGCCAATGTTCTATTGGAACCATTGTAAGAATTGATTTTGAAGTTGATAGAAAGAAAAGATGGAATTGTTAGGAAATGAGAAAAAACACTCCAATGTGGTATCCTTAAGGGATCATAGGAATAATTTCACTAGAAAATGATCTTGATGTAAAAGTCACTAGATAGAGCAGTAAAGGAATTGACATGTGTATGTGCATCTCCCTTAGTATTGTATTTATCAAATTTTAGTACCTCAATCCTTTAGGGCAAGGGACATTTAGGATATTCAAGGAAAGAGGACTGCAATGATAGTGCAGTGTAAGGGTGGATTTTTTGGAAAATTTGGATAAATTAGTGAGTTGGGATTACATCTAACCCATGTTTTGCAACAAGGTATTCAAGATGGGACTAAATGGTGAGGGAGGTAGATTAGCCATTATGAAAAAAGACTTGAGGTGTAGATTCAAGTAGAGGAGGCATTTATACCCCAAAGGATTATGAGACACATTCACTTTGTGATTATTGGGAGGCATAGACACAGTGTTTGTGTTATGAGTAGAAGATGTGGGAGGTATAGTGGGATCAGTATCCACCATATTCACAAACACCTCAGGCATCAAAATAGAGTACCAATGATATCTAATTGGGAATCTTGAGGCTAACTAAAACCTAACATGTATGAAGGCACATGGTTCTCGAATATGTTGATTAGCACATAGAGAAACTCAAGGCCCTTACAATCTAAGATGAGTAAGTTTCTCAGAATAATAACAATAGGAGTAGATTGAGCATATAGGTTATCGTGATTTGGTAAATCTTCAAAGTGTTTAAGGTTTTCCTCCAAAGATTAAAATTTCTCAAAGGGGACTCTAAGAGAAGTTTCATAATATTTATAGGATGGAGAGCACAAAGGAAAATTAGCAGGAGAAGAACATCCAAATACCAATCAAGAGCTAGAAGGATCAAGATCCCTAGATGACATTGGACCAAGCCTAATAGGACTGTATCAATCTAGAGGTATGTGAGCTCTTGAGATTATTCTAAGTACATGTCTATATTTTGTAGATTGGGTTGTCAATCTCATAGAGGAGTACTCACAATGCATAGCCTTACAAGATCTAGAAGATGAGAAGATAGTACAAGACAAAACAAAAAGGTTTTAAATATTTTTTGTGATGCTTGGAAAGACTCCATGAAGGTGAGTTCAAATAAAGTTCACCAAAATGTAGGATGGAATTTTCTACTCTCAAGATGAAGAGATATCAAGGAGAAAATTGTCTCTCCCCTACCTTAGTTGACATAGCTCAAGTGAACTAGAAATAGTAGAATGTGATTTCTGATAGAGTGCATAAATTATATAAAATTTTCAAATATCAAAAACCAAAAGTGCAAGATATAGAGTTCTTCTAGATAGCTCAACAAGCTCTCTATCCAAGATGACAACAAGGCTATCAGATAGAGCCGTAATTGAAACAAGCATGTATGAGTACCTACTTACCTAGGAAATTTTTTATCATGATACCTCTACAACCCTTTACCAAAGAAACTCTTCACCAAACTTTTCATGGACCTAAGCTTTATTTTACACCTCTAATTTCAAATTTTGATGAAAAATATGGCTAGCGATCCTCATTATATTGAGAAATGAAAGCATGCCAACCATTAATACTTGAGGAAAGCTTGGACAAGCGAGCTGGTGATCAACTACTTGATTTTTGAACCTCAACCGTCGATCACACATTTATAAAAATCAATGGATAATAATAAGAAGAGTAATTAATTATGACAAAGCTAATTGCATGCACCTGATTCCTTTTCCTTAATCATAAAATCCCAAGTGGATACACATCCACTATGTCTACATATCTAATCACATACTTAGCATTAAAAAAGGGTGTCGTGTCATGTTTACCCACTCACCCATGGGAATTAATCCACTTGCAACTCATCACCATAATAAAATGGGGAACGATCATGATTAAATCTTAGAAAATCATTTTGTACCCTAGCTTACTTCAATCTCACCTTTACACATGTACCATCATCTAACAGAATTGATGACAACAATCAAAAGCATATCCTAAATCTCAATCATGTGCCAAAATAAATTAGTTCTATTATGGCAACATTTTAGTCTTCATGTCATCTTGGCCAAATTTTAGCAATACATCATTTGCACTAAAATCCATCTAAGCCCTTAAGATATTCCATAAGGAAATTGCACGCTTCCCCATTGAGAACTTGGCAGCAAGGGTGGGACCTGCATGGGACAGAGGGGAGTGGTTAGGATTGACCCATGTCATCTAATATCAACCGTCAATCCTAGATCCAAAGTAACATTTTCTATAATCCAAGACAAGCATACCCCTCCGAAAGGAAATAGGTGTCAATATTCCCACTAGCCTGTGAAATTTCCTAAATACAAAATAAAATAGGATGAGGTAGCGAGGAGTGACCAAGATGAATCCACGTCACCCAATAAAAAACATCAATGTCATTTCAATACCTATAGTAGATAATTCAAAGGAACCTAGGCCCACCAGTATAGAAGACGCATGGCTTACACCCGCTAGCCCATGACATTAAAATAATGGAAAATGAAATAGAGCGGGCGCACGGGGAACGACCCAGATGAAGACACATCTCATGATATTGGATGTTGATTTTCCTCAAAGATCTACATGCTGAGCTTTTGAAATCACTAATTTCGCTAGCCCCTGTGATTATTTAAATGAGAAATTAAACAGGGTGGGTGCATGGGGAGTGGTTGATATTTTTTCACAATGATTGAACAGTCATCACAGAACCAAAAATCTGCACATGCCGCAAATGTTAGTTTTTTAAAAGAGGGCCATCACTAGGAAAAAAATGGTCAGGGACATGAATATATGGATTAAGACCCTAGGTGAATATTAAAAATCAATCATTGTCTTAGGAAAATTATCTTGAAGGATATCAACCCCACAAAATAATGACAAAATTTTAAAATGGCTATGTTCATCGACCGACATCATGAGGACTTAGGGGCCGATAAAAGAATGAACTTGATGGAACAAGTCACAACTTAGACAACTAGAAACCTGCACTAGAAGTTCAATAACGAAATAGAATTCCAATCAGGACCCTTAGACTCATAGATTAATTTGGAAGGGTTTCAAAACTACAAACCCAAAGCACTGGTGAAGAACATAACCCTAAGCCTCAAAACAATGGTCTAACCCAAATATTGCAAGACTTAAAATGGAACAAAAGTTAATTTTGGGGGTTCCATCAATGGATCCTATTCGGGATGTCTATTCCTCAAGAATAGAGTGAGATTTCAAAATCTCCAGTGAAGTAGACCAAGCACAAAGGACCAAAAAAACCAAGGACCAACCTAGACAGGGCAAGAGAACTAGACCAAAGAGAACCACATATGCACAATATTTACATAAGTTACAAAGCCAAACCAAGAGACACAATATCCATTTTCATTGAAGCCTCTTCTGGTATACAAGATTTCAATCCGTATTCTACAATTCTACCAGAGTTCAACTTCATTGGTGGCCCTAGGCCCCCAAACTTAAGGCTAATACTTGCCCCTATCAAAAACCTTATTTTCCACTATCTTTACCATGGTAAGATTGAGAATATTCTCATGAATTACCCACTTTCCAATCACACTAAAGATGTACTGAAATCAATCATTATGTGTTGTGATACAAGGGGGATTTGATGCATATGGGTCTCTTTCTTCTAAAGAGATCACCAGAGAACAAATTGCCCTTATACATATCAAATTGAATAGATTGATGGATTCGTGAAGAGAAATGAGAAAGTGGGTCTAGGTTCTGAAAGAGCAAGACTTCTAAGTTTTTATCCCTGGCTGAGAAGCTCTTGGCCAAAAGACATCAGTGTACTTATGGGATGCAAGCGTGATGCATTGTCGTCTGCAAGATGCACTGGCATCCTAAGTTATAGAGAACTCAGTACCTCAGGCAAACAGACTAGAGTCTCATTTCTTGACTCAAATTGAAAAGTGCAAACAGTCAAATAATCAACAAAAAATTAAAGAACTGAAAGAGAATACAAGATAGCTTGAAATGAGATCACCTTCATGTGTTCGAGCCTTCATTCCAAGTTTCCTTTCGCAACTTGAACACAAAAGATCAAGGGGAAAAGGTTGGGGCTATATAGGGGCATGCCTCAGTCAAACCCCCATATTGGTGTTCCCACCTCCATGAAAAACCAAGTTTGGTAGATAGTGCAAAGGAAATGATAAAGTAGGTGGTGAAAAATAAACTTGCTTTGGAGTAGAGCCTACACCACAAAATAGTAAATGAACTACTAGGAAAGAGTGATAGGGAAAGAGAGTGTTACCCATGGGTCAAGAACCTCTTTCGGGGCACACGGGTGCACTACAATGTTCTTTCTTGAGAGCTGGTAGTTGCTGGAGGGACCTTAGTTCGACATGGCTTCACTAGTAAGAATGCATCTATTCAAGGGTAAAGTATTCCCAAGTTTAGAAAAAGTGGTGAGGATGCTTGAATTGATGGCTTCCAACCCCACAATGAGGGCCAAAAGGAGTTTTTAATGCATGCAAGGGCATGACACAAAGCCATTTCATTCAATACCTAACAACCAAGACACATGTTGCAAGGTTCAAGGTTCTATATTTGTTGTTTCAAACTCAGAAAACGGACAGGACGCTAGCATGCCACGCAGGCATCCAAAGCCTAGATTTTTTGGAAACGCTTTGTCAATATTTTTTTTCATGGGACTTTTTCATTAATATTCTTAGGTGTTATAAATTCTAGGATAGATGGTAAAATGTGGAATTTCCCCTAGGTCCAATTTTGTGACATTACATGTACATATGTCTGAATTTACTATTATCATTGTCATTCATATCCAACTGAGAACTATAGTCAATCATTGATTGGAACACATTATCAGTGTAGCATTCTATCTAATTCAGCTTACAACCATATTACATCAAATTAGCATCCAATTAGACAAGGAAATTAAAGCATTCATAACCCATCTAATCACTATCATCACATAAGCTGACACCAGATTCATTTTTCTCTTTAAATTGAAAACCCTTATACATATTCCTTTCAGGATTCCCATTTAGGGGCACATACTTTTACCCTTTTAAGTGATATTGCAATTTCATTTCTAGTATTTCAAGGTTATAATCATCTAGTTTTTGTCCCACACGAAATACACATTCACATTCTGTGACAAATAAGAAATGTTCATACACAAGATTCTTTTCAAAATGGTGTTCACATTCCTTAGAATAAGGTAAAACAATTAGGCTACCATATACTCTACTCTCTTGGGAAGATTCATCAGATTCCACAGCACTCTTTCTCTCAATTTGGTCATGGATTTCCACATAAATAAAATTATCTAAACCATCCCGAGCATCAAAGAATATCTCCATTTCAAGTTCATTAATATGGTTCATTTTACCCCTTGTATCAACAACCATCTCAAAGCAAGTTTTCTCATAAGATGGGATATATAGTTTAGGACTAATAAGGTCAATAACAAGGTGCCCAAATTTTTTCTCAATTGATGAATATGTTTTCCTTGGTATAAAATTTTTGTTACCACCTAAATTTTTCTCATTAGAAAACTATACTTGTATCTTCACCCATTTCCTTTATACAAGCCTTGTCAAATACAACCCTATCCATCTCTACTAAGACACTCACATATTCTATTTTTGTTTTATATGGACAACCATAAACAACTAGGGCTTGATCCTCTTGGTTAGTAACATAAATCTCATCACTCTCGACATCATGTTTAGGCTCTGGATACTAAACATGCATATTTCTATCTTTGAATTCATCATCAACCATACTACTAACCCTCTCTAGTTCTAATATAACCAAATTGCATTCCAAAAATTATTTACATCTATTTTATTCATTCATTGTTAAGGACAAAACCTTGTGAGTATTGATATTATTGCCCCCTTTAGGTACAAAGAATTCCTCTAGATCATTTTTTACTAACAGATTCACATTCCTCATAAGACTAATAAGAGATCTCATTTTCACTGTCTGGGTTATCAATTTATAGAGGTACACAAAAAATACTTGCAACTCTATTACTATCTTCATCTACACAGCTAGACATACATTCATCCTCTGAAATATCTCTATCCATTACCTAGATAGATATTTGATCCTTATCCATAGGGTGACTACCATTTTATTTCTAAGATTTCAAGTTTTGTATGTAGTCATACTTGGCCTCCTCAATAATTCCAACCCAACCAATTATTTGATCAAAATCCTGGGGTTTTAAATCCTTGGATAAGGTACTGAGACCCGGCTCATAAATGTCACAGAATAATTCAATACATAGTGGATCTCTATGTCTCAAATTTTGAGTAATATCTAACAAGGTATCCAAGAATCTTGCCAACAACTCATATGGTGATTCTTCCTCATGTCTTTTCATGCTAGACAATGTTTCAACAAACAACACATGATCAACATTGCTTAAACTTTGTTGAGATTCATCATGGATTTTTCTGTGATTATCATGTTGCAATGTGGAAATATTTTCAAAAGCATCATCACCTTGATCAACTCTTTCCTTATGAATTTCATTTATTTGAGGTGCTTTAGGGAAATGAACACTTGTAGCTATATATCCCTTCAACATTGAATATATCATATTATTTTCAATATCCATTGCTATTTTATATGCATGTTGTAATGTCAAGGGTTCCTTATCTCTTAAAAAATAACCCATATTTTTATCAAAGGCATCCAAATACACAATTAAACACTCTGGATCACTAGGTGTCATATCTTTAGCAATATTTATTAATGCCTTTGTAAATCTAAGGTTGAAGGTTGGGATCAGTTCCTCTTCATCTTTTTGGATTTCCCTAAAAAAATTCCTTACTGAATTAGGATTAATTATTTCATTGAATTGTTCAATGAATGCTACCAATAACTCATTCCATGAAGGTATAGAACATACTAGCAAATATGAAAACCAGTCTCTAGCATCTCTCTTCAAAGATTAAACAAATAATTTCATGACAAAGTCTTCATGATCTATCTCATAATCTTCCATAAAATATGAAAAATCGTTTAGATGGTGAGATGTTAATTTTGAGATTTTTCCCTTTGAAATTTGGAAAATGCTCCTGAACTTCATTAGGTATAGGGTTTGGGAAACCTTGAATACCATTGAAATTTAATGGTCTATATCCTTCCATAGAGAAACTTCTTTGAGGATGTGACAAGGGTTGCACACTCTTCATGCTTACATCATGCACCCCAAAGGGATGTACAAGTGAATGATACATTTTCTTACACCCTTTACAAGCTTTAAGCATCAACCCTATAGTTGATCACTTCCCTATTTCTTGCTCAAATATATCTATTTCCAAAATTCTCTCTAATAGGTAGATTTCAAGGACAAGCATACTTCTTCATTACAACATAGAAACTTGAAATTATAGCTCAAAAGTATGAAAAAATTACTACTACCATTCCATTTATTAGTGCTTAACACACTCAATATGTAATCAAAATTCATTCAAACTATCACATATTATTTTGATAACAAGTTTATGCTCTATGAAAATCCAAACAGGGGAAGTACCTGGATATCTTGGAACTACTTTGAATTGTGCTTTTGACTAGAAGACTTTACACATCTGAAGCTTCCTCCACCTCTTTATCAAGTTCTTTTGAAAAATTTGTCACATGTCTTCATAGAGGACTAAAATTAAAGCAATATGAAGCTCTTTCAAAGATGAATTCAATTATGGATCCTCTCCAACAACATAGTCACATAGATATTTCTTATCCTTTCTCTACAACTTTTGTTCTACCTTTTCTAGAGTTCTTCAAATAGTGCATACTGGTGCAGAGATCTTGGATCCACCACCCATAATTAGTGAGAGATTATGAAAATATTTAAGAATCATAGTAGATCTCCAAAACGATTTTTAGTTTCAAAAGAACACAACAAATTCATGAAACATTTTTGTGATTCAACTTACTGACATCATATCTATAGAACTCGGGGGATAAGATGCTAGCCAAATATTTGACTCTTCATAGTTTGCAATATTTGGTTACATGCTGTCATGAAACCTCAATGACTCTTTAAGGCATGAAAATCTCCAAATTTTTGTCAGGTCATCCCCAACAGAGTTGCCATTTCTGTTGGTTATTTTTTAGGAACCAAACTTAATCTTACCACTTTCCTATGAATCTACCAGAATTTAATAATTAGAAAGGGCAAGGATTCACAAACACATAAGTAAAGGTTTTGAGGCCCTTACTTCTAAACTTCAATCTTTGTGAAACCTAGGAGGGCGATCCCTAGCAATGTTTTCATAATAATATTCTTATATCATTTGAATCAATAACACTACAATATACACAGATATTTTTCACATAAATGTTCAATTAGTAACCATATCAAAGAAGTTGGCTACCTCTCAAACATAATTCTCACTTAGAGCATGAGAATGAAAAAACCTCATAACTTTGTAACCCTTTTTATAGAATTTGATTAAATGAATGGGTAATGGTTGAGTTAGTCAACACAATACAACATAACTACCTAACCTAGTCCAATGCCTCATCCTTGGAATGAAGTCAATACCAAAACCTACATAATATAATAGAAATTTTCACACCTGACATATATGAAGCTTTGAAATGTTGTATTACAATATTTCAGCATTGTGTCTTAACCTTTACTTCTTACTAGCATCCTAGCACTCATTTTAATACAAATTTAGAGCCATATTCAAGCACGTGCATTAATTATTTGAACTAATACACAAAATAGAACCATACATCCATTTGAAATTGATAAAGACAAAAAATATAACCTTGATTATATTATTCATAATCTATAAAACTGGTACATAGGAGAGTAAAATGGTATTGAACTTGTACTATTACTATTTTGTATTGCCAGTATCACCATTAAGATTACATATGTGTATTGATAGACTTGAACTTTGGACATATAACTATACCATTCAATAACCCATTTAATCTGTGTGTGACTAAAACCCAGAATAACTCACTACCCAACCTCCCTTGTAATAGGCTCTAGAATCCAATTTATAAAGATATGGGAGCAACAAAAAAGCATGTTGCATTACAATTATATTTGTATTTGAGGGATAATTTCACCTTAATTTAATAGAGTCCCCAGACGGTTATGCTTAATCATTTCAAAAAAAAGGGGGAAGCAAAAGATCAAAAAATTCATGTAGTTGGCTGAATAAGACAAGCCAACCTTCCAAAAGGAATCGTTCATTGATGCAACATAACCAAAATCCCTCATCCACGTAGACCAAAGAAGATTCTCCACCAATATCAGAGGTAAAAACTTACACAATTCCTGGAAAAGGCATATTTATCATCGAAGACATGGAGTCCAACACCTCTCCTTTACACCAGGCAAAAATATTTCCACGTCAACACCAAAGACAAAAATTGACACACATGTTGAAGAGGAAGATCCTGATGCAGTGGTGATGGTCTCATTGAAAACAAAAACAAGGTCGAGATGCTACTCTGATTCATTAGCATCAGACTATGCTCACTCGCTTCATGTTCATGTTGAAACTAGAGGAGCAACTACTCCCTCCTCATCACAACCTTCAAACAACACCATAGAGAGGAGGTAATGGTCATATTTTGGGTTAGTATCACCTCCACCATATAAAGGGATATTATTAATCTCAATGTGAGAATTGTTTCTCCCTAGTTAGCCTTACAATACTTGTTTCTTTTCTTTTCTCTCTTCATAGGCTCAACCAATTCCTTCCCATTAAAATTGACCAATTCTTTTGAAATAGTCCTACTTTTTAGGTGGTAACTACTCCTAACACAACCCTTCTTGGATTTATGGCATGCTTTCTTCTCCTTTCGTGTTTCAGGAGCTCTTGGTATCTCAATTTCATTTTCAAGGGCATTGTTTGGGACTCAAATAGATTAAGTCTCCTAGACCTTCGGATTGGCTTGACTGACTCATTTGGATTAATAATTTTTAAAATGAACATAATGAGAACAAGGATACTCTTAATTTGTATAAAAACCTTCAAGGGATTACTCTTGAAAGGACTCTTGATGAATAGAAAACTCAAGCCTCCAAAGTTCCTATTAACTCATAAATAAATTATAGACAATAAACCCTCACCACCCCAAGATTTAGAAACCCATAAATTGATATAGTCGTAATTGAAACAAGTAGGTATGAGTATCTACTTACCCATGGAAATTTTTATCATGATACCTCTACAACCCTTTACCAAAGAAACTCTTTTCCAATCTTTTCACGAACCTAAGCTCAATTTTCAGTCTCTGATTTCAAACTATGATAAAAAAATATGGCTAGTGGTCCTCATTATATTGAAAAATGTAAGAATTCCAACCATTGAAACTTGAGGAAAGCTTGGGTGAGCAAGTTGATGATCAATTAATTGATTTTTGAGCCTCGACCATTGATCACACATTGATAACAATCAACGGATAATAATAAGAAGGTTAATTAATTATGACAAAACTAATTGCATTCACTTGATGTCTTTTCCTTAATCATAAAAGCCCAAGTGGATAAACATCCACTATGTCAGCATATCTAATCACATACTTAGCATTAAAAAAGGTTGTCATTTCATGTTTACTCACTCGACCATGGGAATTAATCTGCTTTTAACTCATTTCCATAAGACAACGAATAATGATCATGGTTAAATCTCATAAAATCGGCCTGTAGCTTACCTTACTTCAATCTCACCTTCTCATGTGTACCAACATCTGACAAAATTGATGGCCACAGTCACAAGAATTTCCCAAATCTTGAACACATGCCAAAACAAACTAGTTTTAATATTGCACCATTTTAGTCATCATGTCATCTTGACCAAATTTTATCAATACTTCATATCCACTAAAATCCATCTGAGCCCTTAAGATATTCCGTATGGCAATCACTTGCTTCCCTATTGAGAAATTGGCAGCAAGGGTGGGACCTACACAAGATAGTGAGGAGCAGTCAGGATTGACCCACATTACTCACTATCAACTGTCGATCCCAGCTCCAAGGTAACATTCATTGTCATCCAAGCCAAGCGGGCCCCTCAAGGCAACAAGTGTCAATCTTCCCACTACCCCATGACATTTCTTAAATACAAAATAAAACAAGATGGGTTAGCGGGGAGCGGCCAAGATGAAGCCATGTCACCTAACAACCATCATGAATGTCATTTCAATACCTCTAGAAGATCATTCAAAGGAACCTAGGCCCACTAGTCTATAAGACACATGGATTGCACCTGCTAGCCTATGACGTTAAAATAATGGAAAATGAAACAAAGAAAGTGCATGAGGAACTACCGAGATGAATACACATCTCATGATTTGGTCATTGATTTTCCTCAAAGCTCTGCCTATTGACCTTTTGAAAGCACTAGTCCCACTGCTAGATATGACATGTGGAAACCATCCACCATCCCATGTGAGTATTTAAATGAGAAATTAAACAAGGTAGGTGCATGGGGAGTGGTTGATTTTATTCACAATGATTGAACGGTCATCACACAACCAAAAATTTACACATACCGCAAATGTTAGTTTTTTTAAAAGAGGTCCATCACTAGGCAGATGACGGCTAGGGACATGAATATATTGACTAATACCCTAGGTGAATATTAAAGCCCAAACATAGACTTAGGAAAATTATATTGAAGTATATCAACCCTACAAAATAATAACATTTTAAAACGACTACGAGCATTGACTGGCATCATTAGGACTCAAGGGTCGATAAAAGAAAGAGCTTGATGGCAGGAGTCACAACTTAGACAACTGAAAACCTACAATAGAAGGTAAATAAAACAATAAAATACCAATCAGGACCCTCATACTCAAAGATTAATTTGGAAGGGTTTCAACAACAGAAACCCAAAGCAGTGGTGAAGAACATAACCCCAAGCCTCAAAACAAGGGTCTAAGCCAAATATTGCAAGACTTAAAATAAAACCAAAATTAATTTGGGGGGATCCATCACTCTTAATGTCTATGCAATATCTCAATTTCAATCTCATGTATTGAAGTGGTCAGCAAGTTTTTCTACTAAGGCTACATCATTTGGCTATGTATTTTGTGCTTCCTAAATGAAGTATTATGTGCCTATTTGATTTGTGGTGACTATTGATGACATGAAAATATGAAATAAGTGTATGGAAGTATTGTTGGATGTTAAAAGATTATCCTCATGTGATCTACATGTTTCTAATTGGTTTCTTTGGTGTTGCATTGTGTCTTGAGTTGGTTTTTTGGGTTATTTGTGAATGTGTGGTTGAAGGGCTTACTCCTTTGCTTGCATCGTGTGCTTGGGGGGCTGCACAAGAAATGGAAGATTTTTTGTGATAGATTTGGGTCCTAACCTATCCTACTTAGGACCAAATCATGTTAACTCAATAATAAGTATGTTTATAGGTTGACTGGTTATGTGCTTCAAGGTTTCATCCACATGTTTCCTTGATGTTGAGTTAGGTTGATGTGTGCCTATGTGTAAATTTTTTTAGATCACATTGGAAGAACTACTAAGAGTTTTTAATCCTCTCTATCTTCTTGATAGGACCACATTATGTTTTGGTGTCTAACCAGTTAACTTCATTATTTATCCTTTTCTTGGCCAACCTAATTGAAGTTTTGAAGTGTTACGGTGGATATAAATGCAACGTCATTTCAGATGTAACTACATGGAGAAGTATACAAGTATTAAGAAGTGTGTGTATGAATTTTGTTGAATATCCAGTAGTGATAGTTCTAAATTTTGTTAAAGGAAAGATCAATTGAGCTATAATGCCTTAGTCAATATAGTGTTGTGTTGGCAATCATTGTAATTTTCTCTAATAATATTGTAGCCTACTTTGAGATAGTGAATGTCATCATGTCCATATATCTTGCTCTTGAAGTTCCGTTGTCTTTAGTTCAACAAGTCCTCTTTATCTTTCTCTAAGATAGCGAACCTTATATTGTGAGTTAACTCTCACCATGGTTTTTCCCTCATTGGGTTTTCCATGTAAATTTGGTTTTCTCCTTTTGCATGTGTATGTTCTCAATTTATCATTGTTGTTGGTTTGGTCAGAATTAGAACTACTATATCTTTTATTGTTCAAGAAGTGTTAAGCATTCAATCTACTATATCATTCTTTGTTACTATTCTGCTCAAAGGTTTCTTGATGTAGTAAAGAATATTGTCTTCTGTTGAAAGAGTTAGGTTTTGAAAGGGATTAAGTTTTGAGAAGACTAATTCAACACCCCCCTCTTAGTCTCTAGATGTATTCAAAAAATACATTATGATGTGCATTAGAATTTTAATCTTTAATTAAGTTTATTTTAGTGCTCTGATAATATTTCTATGCATTTTCATGACATTTCTAACATTTCAAAAACTTTATGTTTAATTCATAAAACACTAAACTTAATTACTAATATTTTGTTAAATATTTACATATTTATATGATACTACAAAATTTTGATTATATTTTATGATGAATTGTGTTAATTATAATGAATAATTATTTTGTGAAAGGAATTAATCTTTCACACCGCAAGAAGGAAGCAACAACCTATAGTTCAAGGGCTTAAATTGGTCTGTAGCTATAGGAATTAATACCTACAACCAAAGGATCACCGATGATTTCTCATCCCAGAGTAAGTTGCATCCAAGGGAATCAAATCATTGAAATTATACTTCTAGCACTAAGTGAAAACTTTTGTCATATAAAGGAACAAGGAATCTTTGATTTATTGCTTGATTCTTCCATTTTTTATGTATGCCTATAAGATTGGCTTCATCATCCTAGTCAAAATAATCACATTAGGAATTTAATTCTCATTTTTTATTTTGTGTCTTCTTGATATGATAATCCTCTTCCTATTTTATAGGAATGAGTCAAAATTTATCATTATGAGTTTCATTTTTGTACAGTAGTTATAATTAGTTAGTTTATATATTATAAGATTTGCAGATAGAATGTAGTAGTGGTTTTTTCTAGCATTTATATCTTGCTCAATTGAACAATAAGAGAAACAAATATTCTATCATACAAAATTGAGTTGATGGTGAATGAGGAATTGATTGATGGTTCAATAATTTAAGAGAGTGTAATTACCCCAAGAAAAGGCCCACTTGAGGTATGTTGTAACTTTTTATTAAGATTTAGTAATCAATTTTTTCATATGTTGCATTGAATTCTTATTAAGTTTCTTAATAATTCAAAACTATCACATGTACCAATCATTGATCGGTGTCAACTATAGAACCTACAGCTAAATCTATAGTGATAACCCATAGATGTAACCTATCATTCAATTACAAAATAGTTTTCTTGATTTTTTCCTTTAATATTAATTTAATTTTAATATAGTAGTTTTATTTGCAATACTCCACTTCTTAGGGAACTCCTAAGAACTCTTTAATTGTATATACAGTACTAGTATTATCTCATAAAATGCATCCTTGGTTTCACAATTAAATGTAATACATTATGACTTATAGTTACTTGATAAGGGATGATTCAATCCATTGGGTAGAAGTGTGTGGCATAGATACTCTAAATTATTAATTGATAAAGGAAGCCATACATTTTTGGCATCATTGTTAGGGATGTTAGGATAGGTGAAATTATAATTGCTATCTTGAGTTGATAATTGTGTGTTTCCACATTCCTTGGAAATTGTTCTAGAGGACATGAGGGGAAAAATATTTATTATTTATTTTATATAACAAATTGTAATTGTATTCAAAGTGGGGGACCTACTATGGTGACAATTACAGAGCAACCCAAGAGCATATTCCTTTTGCATGTCCAACTTCTAGGTGGGAACCACCCAGAAGTGCATGCTCTTGCATGTTATTTTCATGTTATCCTGGGTTGAGCACCCAACATTGCATGTTCTAGGTTTGAATAGTTAGAGCCATTACGGAGCACTCGATACTGACCAATTTTCATTGGCTATAGGTTTGGCACACATGTGAAGGCCATTTGAGAATTTAATACTTCTCACCATTTTTTTGGGCTATCCACTAAGGGGGTGTGGGTTTTTCAATGTGTTTTATCTTTTTGTTTCAAGATACCATTTGTGGTATTCTCTCCCGCAAATTTATATATATTGGAGCATTGAGATGGTGGTTTGTAGAGTTTTTTGCAAGTTTTCAAAGTAACAAAGTGTTGTCGAAATTCAAAGAGGATTTCTATATTGTTGTATCTCATTTAAAGATTAATATAAACATTGGATCTCTTTAGGTGTGGAGTTTTTTCCTATAAAGGTTTCTCCACATATATTGTTTCACTTGTGATTCTCAACTTATGGTATTGTTTATTCTTTCATTGTTGCAATTTCTAATCGCATATCATAATATTAGTAATACTAGATACATCATTTTATATTTTCAAACACATACTTAAGTTCGTATTGCTGCAAGTTTTACCTTGAACTTCCACATTTGGTATCAGAGCTAATAGTATCATTAAGAGAGGGACTCCTTTCTCTTCAATGTTGAAGGTTTTTTGCTACAGCAGGAGCTTGTGCATTATGGGTTTTACAAATTTATGAAGAAGATTGAAAACCATGGCTTCTACCTCTTGTTTAGATATTGAGAAATTCTATGGAACTGGTTATCATATGTGGAAATTCAAGATGGAGGATCTCCTTGAAGAGGGATATCAGTTGTTGAAAGAATGAAGAAGGTTGCCATTAATAAGTTGTCATTGATTTCAACACTACATGATGAATGCCAAATTAGTATTAAGAATGTTTCATTTTTCAAAAGGTTTTTTGGCTAAGTGTCTACACTGGAAGCTTGAGCACATAGTTTCCAATGGTATTTTGGTTCCCATTTTTTTCCCTGTCAGATATACTTATGTGGTTCTAGTATTTGTTCATGGATGCCACTAGCATAGTATTTCAATTTTTTATTTATTTTTGGATAAGTGGTTCAAAAGTTCCAAGTAACGGAAGTTCGATAGATATGGTTTATACATTTTCTTATGTACTTATTATTACCTAACTGGTCCATATTCCTCTATGGAATTTAGCTAGTTGTTGTGGCTCTAGAAGAATATTTTTAAGTGTCAATACATTTTATTTTCCAGTTGGCATGACATTTTGTGGTCCACATATCCTATAGTGATAATCAGTTGGAGTATTTTTCTTTTTCTTTTATGCTTGGTCGATTTGAGGTATGCAAAGAGTTATGAATATTAAATACGTGTTGTGAATATAAAAGGGGGTTTTTATAGGTCTATGCCAACCTATATTTATTTTTTGGTGTGAAGGAAATTTGGTTTGAATTGGGTGTCGACAAGACACATTTTGTATAATTTAAGGCCGCATCTATTTAGGCTGACCCAATTGATGTTTTTGATAGAGTTTAATATATATACAAGGTTGATTTGAATTAAGGAAGATAATAATTTGATGAATACATGATCTGAATGCATGTTCTAATGTGAATTTTTGTAGAATTGTGCGAATAAGTTGTGAGTATTGAGAAAAGGTCTACAAATACAAAGCAGAGCATAGACTTGTAATCTGAGTTGATCAAAGTGTGTTATGAGATTCAAAGGATCTGAATCCAGTATATGATTAGATGAACTTTTCTCAGTTCAAATTTTGGTTGTAAATCAACCCTTTGTATCTTTGTTTTCTCTGTGAATAGTGAGTTCACTTGTATAGTGAGCCCTCATGGTAGTGATCATTTTTGTAATATCTTATAACTAGTTATAACATATTATGAGTTAATCCTCACCGTTTTTTTTTACTACCTTGGGTTTTCCACATAAAAAATATGGTGTTCATGTGTTGTGTGTGTTATGGATTTCTTATGCTTTCATTCCTTATAATTGTTAAGTATGCTTTGAAATTTGGATGGTAAGAAATTGGATAGTTTAATAGAATACTAATTCACCCCCCTCTCAATATTCCATTTGTTAAACAATTGGTATAAGAGCTTGGTTCCTTGGAAGAGTCTTAACTACTTTGGGAAGATCTTGGAATTCAAGAACAGATGACTCTAGAAGTGATTTTTTCTATCAAATACACAGAAGAAGACTACATGTTTGACAAATATGGAGAACTCAAAGTTGTTCTTGAATACCTTGACAAAATTGAAGTTAAAAATGGAGATTTGAAGGAAAATATTAAAGAAGCAAATGACTGCATCAAAAATTTGAGAGATAAAATCAAGAAATTCATAGAAAGACATAAGGAGGTCAATGAACAATTGAAACAAGCAAATGAGAAAATCATTAGACTAAAAGTGCAAGTGGAATAAAATAAAAGAATTGAGGAATGTTTGAATGCAATGATAAAAAATAATATTGGTGAATGCATAAGGCTTGAACAAGAAGTGGTAAATCTAAAATCAGATCTAGAAAAAGAAAAAAATCATGAGGAAAAATTCAAGACAAGCTCTACAATGCTTGATGAGTTAATTGTAGGATAGAAAGAATCCAAAGATAAAGGTGTTTTAGGACTCAAAAAAGGAGAAATCTCAAAAGAATATCAAATACCTAATATAGAGAAGACTGAAGATAAGAAAAATAGTGGAAAGTTTTAGAATTAAAGAAACAATGCTAGAAGACCCCCCATCAAACAACCAAATGCTCAAAGGTACTCAACTTTAAATGCAAACTCTTATTTTTGAAAGAAATTTGGACATAGAGAAATGGAATGTAGAATAAAAATGAATCAGAATGTTCCATCCTTTTTTCGTCAATGATTTACATGAAAGAGATTTGGGTATAGAGCAATTGAATGTAGAATTCAAATGATGAATGCATACAAAAGTTGTAGAATGATTCAATATTTCAATGGTTACTATTATACATGCTATGGATTTGGACACAAAGATAATAAATACAGATTTAGAATGAATGAAATGAATAATGCTCCAAGAAATATCATATGCAATAGTTGCAATAGACCTAGACATATTGCTAGATTTTATAGAAATTCAAGAAAGGACAATCTAGAAAAAAGAATGGTTAAAAATATTGATCCAATTGAATTAAAGAAGGAAATGAAAAATATTTGGAGAAAGAAAGAGGAACCTAAGAACAAGGAAGAATCAAAGACTAAAAATGAATTTGTACTACCCTCCACTGTAGATAATTCCTCTGAAATTGAACCTAACCACTAGCTTGGGGGGGGCAAAAAATAGAAAATCATATAACCCCCTGCCGATATAATGTGTCATGGCTTGGCAAAAAGATATGAGATGGAGATGGACAAAGTGGATATTTTCAAGAAGACTTCAAAAGAAAATATGCAAATTTGGAGATTTTTGAAGCTATTTAAGGTTTTTTCTTATGTAGAGAAGGTTTTACCAGCTTTATTGTTTGATGAATTAAATGTGAATTTAGGGCAGAATTGAAGGGATTATATACCTCTCCCTTGTCAATTTCATTCACCTTTATACATTTGGAACAAGTAGTGTGAATTGAAGTGACTTCTAGAGTTTGAAGGTGATTTGAGAAGTAGAGCATCTAAACCCTAATTCTCATTGAGCAAGAAAAAGGTATTTACCATTGTCCAAAGCTAAAATAGAATTTTTTTTGAAGCATTTGAATTTAATAGAGATGGAACCACCTATAGTGGTAAATGTGAGTGATAAACCCCAACCAAAATTTAAGAAAGATCCCATGAAAGTGTTTGAGAATGAACTGCTTCGTGCATTCTCAAGTATTCGATATAGGGTTTTGCCTACTAAGGATGTTAGGGCATACATCCATAGGAGGATGGAAGAATAAAACTATACAAAACTCACAAACCCATGGACATTCCAACTTACTGGAGGTAATCTCAGCATCAAACCTGAGTATGAAAACCCAGTGAAGAAGAAATTGGATGTCTGGGAGATGTTTCCATAGTTTGTCTATGACGATGATCTTAAGTATGTGAGAATAGCATTAAGGAGAGTGCATGATAAATTCTTATGGACTGATATTCCTAGTTTGATAACTAAGGAAGTCATACAGGATATTTTTGTACTTTTTGACACTAGACCTGTACCTGTGTTGAAATCTATAAAGAACACAGATGTAATGGGGAGCCACATATGATCAAAGGGCTCTCACTATGAATACCATACAGAACCTTGCGGTAAGATATGTAGCTATGGTCATTGGATATAAGATATAATACACAAATAGAGAGAATTATATGTTTGCCACAATTATTCATGTAGCTCATAAAATGGTAGAAAATGAAAAATTATGATTTGTGTGAGTTGCTCCGTCAAAAAAAAATTGACAATCTAAAGAAAACTAAAAATGAGAAATATGCTTTCAAATCTGGTTCTTTGGTAGTTTTTTTGTTCTATTTTTTGAAGGGTCTTCCAAGAAGAAGACATATTGCATGGAGTAGAAGAAAGCATGTATCCCATCAGATGTTTGATCATCTATGTAGTATTGATGATATGAAAGCTCAAGATGAGATACTTACTACTTTCTTCGTAGTATTTCAAAGGAGAATGCATGAATAGGAAAGGATCCCTAAGTCTATAATAGAGAAATATCAAGATGATACCACATTTTTTATCAAAATTGATAAATGCATCATTGAAGTTGTGGAACCTACAACTATCTAGATTCAACCACTTAAATATGAGATCATAGAAAATGAAGATGGTTATGTTGTTATCCTATTGAATATTCGTAAGGACCCTAAACAAGATATACATGGGACATATGAGGAGAAATCTATGAAAGCTCACTTGGAACTAAAAAATCTTGAAATAAAGAAGAAGGTGAAAAAAGTGGTACATGATTATTTCAAGGACAAAGGACTCACAAATGAAAAAAATGAAAAAAATTGAAAGAAGTTGTGAAGGGAGAAGCAAGTATAACAAGTGGGAACACCAGACCTAGAAGATAAAGAATAACTTCTTCCACTATTCTCCCTAATACCCAATAGCCCTCTAGATCAGTTTTTATCTCCAGCAAAACAAAGAGAACGAAGACCAATGCTCTGGACATAGAACCTGAGGTGAAAGAGGCCACAAGGCCTAGAAAAAGAATGAAAACTATTTCAACAACCTCTATTGTTGCTACATTAAAAAGAATAAAGGAAAAGGACTTGAGTGTATAGTTTGATGAAGAATAAGAGTATGAAGAATCCCCATTGATCCAAAAAGGAAGTGACACTATTTTAAAGAAATAAAGAATAGATATTTCCAAAAAAATTGATGAAGAAGAAATTGATAAGGAAAAAGAAGCCTTTTGAATACATGTAAATATGCAAGTAAAGGAAAGGAAGAAAACAAAATCAGACAAAGAGGAGCCTTAGAAGAAAAAGAATACATCCATGGAAAGACCACTCAATCCAATGAAGTTGGACTCATTATTCAAAGGTATGTTGCATCATGATATGTTGGAAGAAACAAATTCTTTGTATGAAAAGGAAAATGAGGAGAATATAGCCACTATAATAGAAGCAATTATCAAATGCATTGTCACAATAGAGGCAGATATGCAGAACATTAAGAAGAAAGTTCCTAATATTGTGTGGAAACTATTGTTGGAAAGAATAAAAGAAGCCAAAGAAAGGGAAGAAAATCTCATATCATATGTTGAGAAAATTGGATTTTCTCTATCTGATGTTGACAAGGCCACACTAGCCCAAGTACTTAGTGAATAATTTAGATCAAATGGATCACACTTCTAATGACAAGAGATCAATATCAAATTGAGAAAATGCAAACGGAAACAAAAGAAAAAGTTACTAATATTGCATAGAAGTATGACTTGATTCCCATTTCCTCTACTAGCTAGGGACAAGATCCAAGGGATAATATTCCTTTGGATACAAGTAAGGCAATACAAGAGATTGTTTAAGAATAGAATATTATTGAGTTCAAAGAGGAAACTAAAAAAGATGATGCTCCTATTCCTTCGATAACTCAGGTGACTACAAATGAAGGCCACCTGAAGACATCTATTCCTTTGGTAGATACAGAAAAAAACACCAGTGAAGGTGAGAATCATGATATAGTCAATGAGCAAAGTCATGATGATGAAAAGAATCAAGAAGGGGAGAATGATGGTGAAAATGAATGAGATAAAAATGAAGACAATAAGCAAGGAAAGAAGGACAAGGATGAAGGAGATGAAGAGAAAGATAAAGATAAAATATTTGGTGAAAAACAAGAAAAGGTAGAATAAGAAGAAGTTTTTGATACTAGAAAGAATGAAGAAGAAGAGAACTCTATAGATTTACCTAAGCTCCTTGGTGAATCTTCCTTCGATAATTTTTTAGAAAGTTTGTTATCTAAACACTTAAAGTTTTAATTGGTCATTTCTTCTCAATTGTTGCAGTTACCCATGCAACATGGTAGTGTTGATCTAGAAAATATACCTTCTATATTACACAAATTGTAGCTAAGTGATGTATTTAATGCATCTGTAAGAAAGAAAATAATTGAAACATATTAAAAGAGTAGTGAATTAATAAATTAAATTGTAAAATAATTACAGGAGATCATTCCAGGAACTAGTGTTGATACATCTTTACATACAACAAAAAAAAAAATTTCTATTTAATTCCTTTAAGGAATATACCTCTCAATTAAAAATACAAGCATAAACAAATGTTGAGTTAAGGATTAAAGAGAAAAAGCTGATGGATATCATAGAAAAATGTGCATCTACACCTACAAAATCTGAAAAATGCTTGAAGGAAGTACTAGTCTACAAGGATGATGCAAAAACATTGTTTTTGTATTGCATTAAGTGGCCAAATGCCACACAACAGATAAAAGATGAAATGGACTCTATTGAGTCTCAAATAGCTAATGCATCAAAAGCTTATGATCTAGCATTGGATAGGAATGATAAGACCTAGACTACAATAGTGGTCTTGCATCAAATATTCTTCACTTTATAGAGCTAGAAGGAAGAGATTATCAAGTAGCTTGTGAAGCTAAGGGACTTGGTAAAACTAGAGCACAAACAAATCTCAAGTGCCCTTGCCAGTACTAATAAAGTTCCAAAGATATATCTTACACTCAATACTATAGAACAAGGAGAATAAATATTGATAGAGCTTGAGTCCCTATATAGATTGCTTGTAGTGGCAAAGAAGAGTTGGGAAGAAGAAAAATGTTCTTTGCAAGTCATTCTTCAAAAGATTTAGGGGTCAACATATTTGGGTTGACCAATAATATCTCTATATATCTTTCATCTTTTCATGTTTTTAGATTCATTGTGCATTTGTGGATGTATTAGGATTTTTTGGTTATATACCTAAAGGGAAGCTAGTTCAGTTTGTACATATGTCTTGAGGGGAGCGCACTTTTCCCTCGATGTCAAAGGGGGAGAGATAATTGTGGAGAAATATTTTTCTTTGACACATGTTGTCATTGATGAAAAAGTACTATCTCTATATATCTTTCATCTTTTCATGTTTTTAGATTAGTTGTGAATTTGTGAATGTATTAGGAGTTTTTGGTTATATACCTCAAGGGAAGCTAGTTCAGTTTGTACATATGTCTTGAGGGGAGCGCACTTTTCCCTTGATGTCAAAGGGGCAGAGATAATTGTGGAGAAATATTTTTCCTTGACACATGTTGTCATCAATGAAAAAGGGGGAGATTGTTGAAAGAATGAAGAAGGTTGCCATTAATGAGTTTTTATTGATGTCAACACTACATGATGAACATCAAATTAGTATGAACAATTTTTAATTTTGCAAAAGGGTTTTTGGCTAAGTGTCTACACCGGAAGCTTTAGCACATAGTGCCCTCTAGTATTTTGGTTCGCATTTTTTCACCCTATCACATCTACTTATGCAGTTTTGGTATGTTGTTCATGGATGTCACTAGCATCTTATTTAAGAATTTAAATTATTTTGGATAAGTGGTTGAAAAGTTGCAAGAGAAGTTTGGAAAATATGATTTACACGGTTTCTTTTGTATTGGCCATTACCTAACTAGTCTGCATTCCTCTGTGGATTTGAGTATTTCATTTCGGTTTTGGGAGAATATTTATAAGTGTCATTACATTTTATTTTCCAGTTGGCATGAAATTTTGTGGTCCACCTATCCTATGGTGATGATTAGTTGGAGTATTTTACTTTTTGGTTTTATGCTTGGCCAAATTGAGGTATGCAAAGAGTTATGAAGATTAAATATGTGTTGTGAATGGAAAATGGAGTTGTTATAGGTCCATGTTGACCTATATTGCTTGTTTTTTTGGCATGAAGGAAATTTTGGTTTGAACTGGGTGCTGACAAGGAACATTTTATATAATTTAAGGCTGCATCTATTTAGGTCAACCTAATTGATGTTTGTGATGGATTTTAATATATATAAGGTTGATTTGAATTGAGGAAGATAAGAATTTGATGAATACATGATCTGAATGCAAGCAATAATGTGAAGTATTGTAGAATTATGTGAATAAGTTGTGAGTTTGAGAAAAAGGTGAGTGAATAAAAATTAGAGTAGAGACTTGTAATATTAGTTGATCAAAGTGTGGTATGAGCTTCAAAGGAGCTATATCTATCATATGATTAGATACACTTCTCTCAGTTCAAATTCTGGCTTTGAAGCCACCTCTTTGTATCTTTCTTTTCTTTATGAACAATGAGTTCACTTGGACAATGAGTCCTCCTAGTAGTGATATTTTTTGTAATATCTTATAACCGTTTATAACATATTATGAGTTAATCCTCACCATGGTTCTTTTTGCCTTGGGTTTTCCATGTAAAAATCTTGGTGTTCATCTGTTGTGTTTTTTATGGATTGGTTATGCTTTCATTCCATAAAAATTTTAAGTACACTTTGAAAATTGGATGGTTTAATAGAATAGTAATTCACCCCCCTCAATATTTCATGTGTTCAACATCAATGGTTGGTAGCTTCAAGTGAAAAGAAACTAGAATCAACATTTGATGAAGATTGGAAGAAAATAGACAAGAAGGCATGAGGAACCATTCAGTTGTGTCTTGTATATTTCATCCTCCCAAATATTTCAAACGAATCTACCACATGCAAGTTGTGGAGGAGGATAGGTGAATTTTACCAAACTAAAATTATAACAAATAAAAAAAAAAAATCAAAAGACATTTGTATTCTTTGAAAATAAAGGATGGTGATTCTATTGCAGAACATTTAAATGCTTTAATATGATTATAAGTTATCTTCAGAAAATTTATTTGTTTCCATAAGTGGTTGTGGCACAAAACCGAAGATGGATAGTCTCATTTTTATACTACTTTCAAAAGAGATGAGGAGAAATTCAATGAATTTGGGCTCCCAAGAAGCCTTGCATGTGTGAGAAAGGTCCAAAGAAAAAGGAGGGCCTAAAGTGGATAAAAAGGGGGACAAGTCTAAAGGGAGTTCTAAAAACCCTGAGAAGAGAAAAGTAAACTGTTGGAATTGTGGTAAGAGAGGATATGTGAAGGAGCATAGAAAAAAAGAAAAAAAATTCAGAACCTTCAATGTAAAATTCCTCAAAAGATGGTGATTATGATTCTTTGTTTATAATGTTGACACTATTAGTGATGATTCTTGGCTTATTGATTTAGGTTGTTCCTATCATATGACTCCTCACAAGGAGTGATTTACTTCATAGTCAACTTATGATCGGAGAGAAGTTTTCCTTGTTGATAATAGCATAAAAAATATTGTTGCTAAGGGAAAGGTAAAGTTGTGTTTCATTGATGGGAGGGTTAAAACCCTTGATCATGTTTTACATATTCCAGGACTTGCAAGAAATATGCTTTCAATATCCAAGTTGAATGATTTTGGAATGCATGTGACATTTGATAAATCTAATTTTAGGTTGGTAAGAGGGAGTTTGGTTATTGCTAAAGGATCTCGAATAGGGACAATGTTTAGGCTTAATGCCTCCAATTTTTGTAACTACCAATGTAACTGGTATTGACAATGCATGTATTTTTTGGCACCATAGATTGGGTCACATAAGTGAAAAAGGTCTTAAGACCATTTTGAATAAAAATTTGGTTGATGGTATTTTTGATTATTTTCTAGAAAAATGATTTTGGTGAGAATTGTGTGTTTGGTAAATAGAATATATCACAATTTTTTAATAGAACTAATAAAGATAAGAGATTATTAGAGATAATTCATTTGGATGTGTTTAGACTAGTGTATGTTGACTCTTTTTGAAAATCTCGCTATTATGTTAGTTTCATTAATGATGTGTCAAGATACACCTAGATTTATTTTATGTATGAAAAACATGAGGTTTTCACTAAGTTTAAGGAATTTAAAACCTTAGTTCAGAAGAAAATAGATTATAAGATAAGGGTGTTGAGATCTAACAATAGGGGTGAATATTTTTCTAGTGAATTTGATGAGTTTTGTAAGAATGTAGGTATTGTTTAGAAAAAGACTACTACTTATACACCCCGAAAATGGGGTGGAAAAGAGAATGAACCAAACCTTTATGGAAATATTTAGGAGCATGTTTAGTGGTGTTAAGCTTGATAGATTCTTTTTGGAAAAAGTTGTAAGTATTGCATGTTATTTGGTAGATAGATCTCCTTGTTCAACTTTGGTTGATAAAACTCCTTATGAAGTGTGGATAGGTAGAAAGCATTGTGTTTCACATTTAAGGATCTTTGGTTGTGATGCTTTTGTTCATGTTCCTAAAAATAAGCATTTTAAATTGGATCCATAAGCACAAAAATGAATCTTTGTTGGTTACAATGAGCATGTAAAAGGTTATAAGCTTTGGAATCTACCAATCCGTAAAATGGTTTCCTCCAGAGATATGATTTTCAAAGAGTTTTGAGCTTACTTAGGTGAAGAACAACCAAAGAAGAAAGATAAGACAAAAATAGTGTACTTCGAGACAAATATTGAGAATCGGGAAGATTCACATATGGAAGAACAATCAGATGGATTTGAGGATGGAGAAGAAGAAGAAGAGAGTTAAAAAAAATTTGATGATGTGCAAGATGTATATATAGAAGAAGAATAATAACAAGAGACCCTTATTCCCACCTTGATAAGATCCACAAGACAACATAATCTAGTTGATATTTATATCCCATCTAATTGCTATTTTGTATTTACTTTGTTGAGTATTGATGAAGAACCTAGATTTTATAGGGAGACTCTTTCTTTAGAAGAAAGTGAGTCTTGGATGTAGGCCATACAGGAGGATATCCTGGTTTGGATAGTTGTGATACTTAGGATATTGTGAGTTTTCCCAAAGCAAATAAACCCATTGGTTTCAAGTGGTTATTTAACAAGCAAATTTGGTGTAGATGGTCGGTTAGAGCGGTACAAGACTAGATTGGTGGCTAAAGGATACTCCCAGAGAGAGGGAGCTGATTTCAGTGAAATTTTATCTCATGTTGCTAAGTTAACTTCTATTAGATTCCTATTATCTATTGTCCTTGCTTATGATTTTGAAATAGAGAAAATGGATGTCAAAACTTCTTTCTTACATGAGGATCTTGAGGAAGAAATTTATATATGACAACCTGATGGTTTTGTTATGAAAGGAAAAGAACACTTGGTTTACAAGTTAAAGAGATGTTTATATTGTTTGAAATAGTCACCGAAGATATGGTACCAAAATTTTTATGCATTTTCATTGAAGTTGGGCTTTGTTAGGAGTGAGGAGGATCATTTTATTTATATTAAGGTTATTGATGATAAGATACTAATAATTGTCTTCGATGTTATGATATGTTGTTTATGGGTAACAACAAGGTGATGATTAGAGGGAGCTTAACACTCAGCTTTCTGGCACATTTGATATGAAGGATTTGGGGGCTAAAAAATGTATACATGGGATGGAGATCTATAAGGATTGATTTTACAAAAAGCTTTGGTCAAGTCAAAGTAGGTATGTTCATACCATTTTGCAGAGGTTCAGTATCCATGACTATAACCCAGTTAATATTCCATTTCCAGTTGATACTAAGTTGAGCTTAGACATTTGTCCTAATTTTATTGATGATTTTGAAGAGATGTCTAATTTTCTTTATGCTAGTGTCGTAGGTAGTTTGATGTATGCAATAGTTTGCACTAGACCAGAAATGTACCAAGCAGTGGGAGTTGAGAAAGTTTATGTCTAACCCTGGAAGAGAGAATTGGACTTTTGTTAAGAAGGTTTTTATATATTTGTGCGGCATGTATTGATGATGTGGTTAATTCATTAGATATAAAGGGTTTTTTTATGCAAATTGGGTAGGTTATTTGGACAATCAAAGGTCCACAAGTGGTTATTATTTTACTTTGTTTGGAGGTGCAATGAGTTGCATGAGTAAAAGGTTGTCAACCCCCAGTCCTATACCTACACAAACATGAGAAACAAACACACAATTAGATTCAAATGCAAGTAAGAACAAGGATTCCCCATGAAATTCATTTGCAATTCTCAAATAGGAAAGGAAATGAATAAATAAACCAGGAAAGCAATAAATCCTATTCTAGGATGCAAACTCTTAATCCCATGGGGGAATTGGTGCCAATTATGTGTAGAAATTGGCCCTTTCCCAACTCCTTTGTAAGGTTGATGAAGAATGATCCACCTGATGGTGAAGAACAATGTGATTCCTTGCTAAAATCTGCAATAACCTAGCTATGATAATAGAAAATGCTCAAGGAAATGAATGAAATTTCTCTAAATGTGAAGATAATAGATTTTCTTTCAAATTGTGAATGAAGAATGAGAAGGAAAACCTCTTATTTATAAATGAGATTGAGAGAAGGAGAGGAAAAATGGATGAATGTGGGACTAATCTTCAACCAATGGCCAAATGTCACTTGTCAAGATGTGAATGGAGGAAGGTTGAGCACATTTTGGTAAATGTACACATAAATTCCATTAGGTGGATTTTCAAATTTGAAAGTTGGCTTGTTGAAGGGAGAAAAGAATGACTTAAATGCCACTTGGCTCAATGCACAAGGACATGTAAGAGGAGTTAAATTATTTATTCGAAGGACAAATCCCACTTGGAGGAATTTTCAAATTTGAAATAATATTCTCCTTTTATGCCATGTTGGAAGAAAATAGAGATTTAATAAATCATTTAAATGTATTTTCATGTGCAAGTGGCAAAATTTAGAGAATTTAGGGGATTAAGATTAAATTAATCAAGATTTGATTAATTTAACGAGGGATTAGCTGATTTGACCATTTGATCTAGATTTTTAGATTGAAATAAATCAAAATGAGAGGAAAATGATTTAGACTTAATTAAATAAAGATTTTGATTTATTTAATTAAAGAAGATGGTGTTAGATTAAATCAAATAAAGATTAATTTATTTAATTTAATGGAATGACTTTAGAGATTAATTAAATAAAATTAATTATTTAATTAAAAGAGGGACTATATGATTAATTAAATAAAAAATGATTTATTTAATTAATATGAGAGAATGACTTAATCAGATAAATTTGATTTATTTAATTAAGAGAGGAAATATGATGAATTTAATCAAATAAAGATTATTCAATTAAATTGATTAGTAAAGGGGATGATTTAGGAAGAAATGATGTTAGCAAGATTAGGATCAGGTGTGTAGGATCAACTTGTATAATTTTCATGTCTACATTTTTCCCCTCTTTGAAGCAATGCACTTGTTGCGTTGGTTCAAAGAATAAACAGTTGTGATCAAAAATTCAAAAATTTCTTGATTTTTTAAGATGCCCCACTACTACCCCAACAATAAGGATTATGTTGGTATATTTCCCCCTCGAGAAATCAGGCGAAAATGTTATTTTTCCTATCAAAATCACGATAAAATGCGAGAGTGCTTTTATTGATCAGACAACGAAAGATTATTATTTGATGTAGACAATTCTAATGATGTATAGACATTCATCAGCCATGGGTAGCCTCGTGTATATTTTGATACAACACACCAATTTTGGATAGAAATGTTAGTAAAGATAGAAGAATAAGAAGAATAAGATGATGAAAGGAGGATCCACAAGCCTACATTATTAATGATGATGATGGTGATGATGATTTTCTTATTAGGAGTTAGGATTTTAAAAGGGCCAATTACTTTATGTTTGATAATACACATAGGTATGATGCATCAAGGTATAAAGAACCAGGATAGCGTTGTACCTAGTGTGATGGACTTTGACTCGATAATTAGATAGGAGTATTCTTGTTCACACTTGACACATGAAACCTTATTCAGGATGTAGTTCAAATATTTTAAACATATCGGGCCAAAACATAAGAAAGCAAGCCTTCCTATGTGGTCAACAAGACATCTAGAACACCCTCCCTACAAACCAAACAAAGCATGCATGAAAAGGTTATTTTACAAGAATATCGAACAAGTACAATAGATAAAAAGATAATGATCGTTTCCCCATTCCTTTCTCTCTAAATCTTTTCGTTTAGACATCATCAAGAGGTCATAGGAATGAACAAAAATAAGATAAATCCAAAGAAAAAGATAAATTAAACACACAAAATAATGTTCTTTGTAGTGCCCCGCCAAGTGACCTTAAAGGAAGTTGCAATTAACGTCATAAGTAAACCAGATTTTTTTTATAAAATGCATTTAACATACACATTCACTTACTAATTAACAACAACCTCTAAGGCTACAAGGTTAGGATTACTTAAACCCACACATACATATTACATATAACCATAGCATTATAACTTTATAAAATAAACATCATACATCATAAGCATACCACATAACATAGTAAGATAATCAACCAACATACAATCTCATAAATATTAACTTAATCCAATAGTTACATCACTCATTCCCAGAATGAGGCAATAGTACTCAAGGTTACAATTACAAAATTCCACCTCATAAACATAAGAGGGATAAAATAACTTATACAAGTTAAAATATTACAATGCAAGTAATTACAACAAGAACCGCGAGTTGTCCATCTGGATGTCTCGCCACCAAATACTGAAGATAGATGGGGACCCAACGGTTTTAGTGCATGTTTCACCCAACCAAGTGGTACCCGAAGGCCCACCCCCCATGCTAGGAGATAGTAACAAAGTAACATGGACAAAGATCTACAATCCACTAACCAAAGGCAGACTCATACTGACTCAAACTGACATAACCAAATAAATGCCATCAATAAGTGCAAATCCAATTCAACTCAAGTACAACACAAGTACAAATCAAACATCATTGACATAGGTCACATTGCTTCCAGACATAATAATTATCAAGTATGTTCAGAGAACCATACACATAAAACAATTAACAACAGTTGTCCTAGATAGAGTGTCATCGCATAGTAGTCATGAGATCTCCTCTGGGCATCCTTCATAGGCTCCGATAATCCTGGTAGCCTCAACCGAATCTCAACACTCATACTCACTCATGCAGCATCAAATACCTCTCGTACTGACAAGATAAATGACTATGCCATTCCGGGCCTTCTCACTCATCCCAAGTCTAAATGAGCCCTTGTGTCTATGACTGAGGATTGAATTATCTTGATTAATGTGAACTGCATCCTAATCATCTAAGTACATTAATTTAATTATCACTTGATTAACTCACTTCTGAAGGTTACCCAGTTTACCACTTTGGGCTCCGGCCCCTAACAAAAGCCACTTTTCTATTCGACAACACACCCAAACAATCCACCAAGGGAAACACAAGTGCATATGAACTAGGCATCATGATCCACTCCAAAACAATGAGGAAAAAAAAGATAGAACTCACTCCAAACATCTTGGAGGCAACAATCACATAGTCCACTCCTTTCACAAGAGGTACAAAAGATCCTCGTTCAAGGAAACTGAGTAAACTGAAAAGATGCCATGCACTACCCAAGGGAAAACAATTGGATGACATAAAGATTCAACAACCCTTATCTTCTAAGTTCTTCTAGAAGACTTATAATTTAGGACTAACACCAAATCCCAACACCCACAATACAACTTGACGACATAGCAACAAAAGCATTCAAGTCATTAATCAAATCTAATATTTGGATTTCCTAAATCCATACTCATTCAATAGGTAGTGTTGACAAAGTCAAAGACATGATAACTATATCATCTAAAATAATCATAACCCCTATTTCCCCTTTCATTATTGGAAATCTAAAACAATTAAACTTACTTCCCTTTACTGAATACAGAGAATTAAATCCTTTAAGATAATCATAAGGAAGATACTACTTTTGGATATACTAAATCCATATCTCTTTCATAATCCAATCACAATGATTCAATTAATCTAAATAGAAATTAATAAATAAAATAATTGATTGCTTCATCAATAAAACTTCTTAATTTACTTTTAAATTGACACAAATCCATGCAAGTAAACTCTTTCCATTTCCTAACCAAATCTTACATTTCATTCAATTTCATATTTAAAACATGCAATCACTTTAATATAATAAAATGTCATTTCTCTACCCATTTACCCATATATACTAATCAATCCATTTTAAATCTTTATTCAATTTTCTATTTAGAACATGTGATCTCTTTCATATAATAAAATATTGTTTCTCTATCCACTTACCCATATACACTAATCAATCTATTTTAAATCTCTATTCAATAATATATTGCATACATCTTATTAAAACGAAATACGATAATGAATTTACCCTTAACATATTTTTATATGCTCCATATTATATATACACCAAACATATATATTAATAAACTTAATTATACAGATTCTTTAATATTCCAATGACAACGATTAATTTGCTCTATGGAAATAAAACATAATAACTATTTCCCTTTCAAAATTAATTGAAAAAAAAACTAAATAAGTGCCTTTATAATAAAGGATAGACTAGTTCAAATAATTTAAGTCGAATCCATTGTTTTCCTTTAAAATTAACATAAATCTTCTACAATAATTCTTTTCAATTTCCTAACCCAAACCTTATATTTCTTCTAGTTTTCCAACAACACCCTATGTTAATCTCATCTAAAAGTTTCCCTTTCCAAACTCTTATTACATACATCCATTTATTCAAACCATAAAATATACATTTTCAACAAATAAATTGTTCAAATAGAAAATGATTAAATTAAAATAATTAATTGTCTCTTCATAATAATCAATTCCTGAATTTACTTTTAAAACAACACGATCCCATGCACTACCAAGAGAATTCACAACAGGTTGACATCACAACAACAACCCTCACAAACAACCCTCACAAACAACAGACCATTTGGAAGACTTATAAACTAACAGGTATTCAACCCATTCTTAAAGCATAAACACGAAAGACATAATCATTGAAGGCAATAGAAGAAACTACATTTCGATACTCTAAATCCATTTCTTATTTCATTATGTAATTCATTATATCGATAAAACTGAATTAAGAATTCATCTTTTCAGATAGGGGAGAAATTACACTAATATTTTATTCTCTAATTGTTCTTAACAAAATAAGTATTTTCAACTATAACTCAAAACATTTCACTTTAAATTAAATAATCAATTGCCCTTGCAAATTAAATCATTATAAAATTAATCAAATTAACATTTGGTCTCTTCCATAACTTATTGTGTTAAAATAAAATCAATATTTGGACTATAACCCAATATCATATATATATTTTTCCAATTAAATCAAATTAATAATTGAACCTTTTACACATGAATTTAAATTCCACAATTAAAATTTAAATTATGCATTTTTTAAATCAAATATTTAACTCCTTCAATTAAACTTTTACATGCCATTTTAAAATAAACAATAATTTCCCCATATGTTTATAATTTTAATTCCACTAATCTAATATACAAATTTTATTTAAAATAATATAAATAAATATAATACTTTAATATTATAAATTATAATATAAAATATTATTAAATAATATTTTAATATTATAATAACAATACATAAAATATTAATATTTATAAATATTAATTTATTATTATTTTATTATCAGAGCAGCCATGGGAAAATAACTTAACAGCAGTCTCGTGTTTCAATCATAACTCAAAAACTACGATCTGGGTATTTGCGATTTTTTGACAGGGATAAGAAAATTTCAAGGTGCAAAAACCGTTTAAATTTCCTGACATCCCAGTTTGTGCGAGTGGAGTTATATGCGACGCAACCAGACCATTTTACTATGAAAAATATAACTACCTTGCTGATTTTAAAATCCGATTTTTAATAATAAACAGAGGGTTTCATTTTTTAAAAACATTCTAAATGCATTGTTCAATCTTTATGTTTGATTTCAATAACAACATAATCGATTTGCCCAAATAATTTAAATTCAACTGAGGTTTTCACAATTTTCACAAGCAAAGGCTATAAATTTATTTAATTCTTTTATTCTAATATCAAATTTGTATTCTAAAACAAATTTAACAAACAAATCTTTAATCACTACTATTTAAAAAAAACAATCAAGAACAATAGAATACAAAGAGGAAAACCTAGTACAAGAAACTACAAGAAGAGATGAATTTCTGATGCAAGCCTCCTCCAAAGATTTCTTGAATTTTCTTCAATCTTCCAATAAATCCAATCCAAAACCCAACAAATGCAAACAATCTTTCTTTCAATCAATTTTACAATCAAAACTTTCTTCAAACCCTTCTTGTACATTTTTCCAAAGTTTTCTTTCTACTGTAAAAATGTATTTTCCTAAAGATTTTTCTGCCCTAAAATTAAAACATGCATTCCTTATAAATCAAAAATACCTAATACAACCTTAATTCACATTACATGCAAATTAGATATTTCAATTTCAATTTCAAATTTTAATTTCAATTTTAATTTCAATTTCAATTTCAATTTGAATTTTCGAAAACCCACTTTCAATTTAAAATGCAATTTCAAATAATAAATTAATTTCCAAAGTTGCAACTAATTTCCGCAATAAACATTTAATTACAATTTCTAATTTAATTCCCACACGTTGAAATTAAATTCCAAAATTTATTTTAATTCGTTTATTTCTTTTCATTCTCTTGCATCATGTTTAATTAATTAATTTAATTATTTAATAACTAAATTCAACCCCCTTGGATTAAATTTAATTAATTAAATAATTTAAATATAATTAATTAATTTAAATATAAAATTTTATCCACATTGCATTATTTAAATTAAATAACCATCAACATGATTTAAATACAATTATTCTAAATATCTATTTCCAAATCAAGAATCCTTCAGAAGTAAATAACATTAAAAGAAGACAGACAATGATTCGACACACACGACTGACGACACACTAAGGCTAGGGTGTAAAATTGACACATGTTACCTAGCTACTATCTCCCGTTCAACTTAACCGTTGGATCGACACGCTCAAACCTATGAAACCAGGTGGAGTCGATATCATGTACCTACAATCTTGCAACCAAGTAAATAACATCATACAATATATCCATCATATAATACATACCGTGAAGAAGAAATTACAGATTCATAGGGCGCTCGCAAGTGAGTGATGTGAAACCGTCCTCTTCACCAATACACTCATCAAAACTGACATTTCCATCATAATCTAGTAATCTCATAATAACATCTCATGTTAGCTCTACAACATCATTAATCCATAATGCATGTGAAACAATAATCAAATAACTACATCCCACAATAATAGTTGCCGCTCAATAGTAGCGATCAAAACATCATAACAAAATGTATCTAGTATGAAAGTAACTGCAACCAAACATAGCATAAAGCAAACCGAACAAGAAGCAAAATGGAGGGGTATTACATTCTTCTTATTACTAGCCCAGACTAAACTACGGTGATGCCTGATGTTGATGTCCATTATTGGAAGGATGAATCCTAAGACATGTTGTGATTAGGTGACGATGAGATTGATTGGATGATAAGCTATTGATACTCCGAGTTGATTAACTTATTGACTTACTAACCTAGAGTTGAGACTTTGATGATTAGGCGTTCACCTTTGAACCTGCTAGACTTGCTTCCAATTGATTTACCAAAGGATGAAAATGACGATTGATTTATTAAAAATGATGATTATTATAGGTGAAAGCAAGATGAGATGAATGCACCATTTTGGGTTTTTTCAAATGTTCTGAGGTTGTTTTTGGTATTTTTAAAATTTTTCAATTTTTTTGGTATTTTTGAGATTTATGACCAAGAGACTAGCTTAAAGACCTATCCTAGGGGTCTCGAGAGTTGATCAATAGATTATCCTTGCCTACATTATACAGATAGAGACCACATAGTTTGATTGATAATTGACTTGACTCAATGATGAGATAGATGGGCAAACAGATTGCCATTCCAACAGACGCCTAAAGGACTGACCTAAAATGTCTTGAGGGATGATCAAAGATCAACCTTTCCTATGTTCAAGCTCAAAGATGACGTAGTTTGGTTGGATGACTCTATTTTTTATTTTTCAGATTTGATTTGAATTTTTTATATAATTTGGATGTTTTTGGATTTTTTAATTTTTTTATGTTTTTGATTTTCGATGTTTAAGGAGGATCCCAAGAATATACATGAATCTGATTTGATGCAGGTCTAGGGACATACCCCCAACGTGATGTGATAAACTAATTCGATACAGGCAAGAAAAACTAACCTTAGGAATATGCCAAGTGGTACTATGGTGGAACATGATCCGAGCACAAGATCAAGCTATCATACAACGTGGATGGATGATGGAATGTACAGAGTAAGCCGAAAAGACCCCGGTGGATGGAGAGAGCTTTATTTACGCTTGGTACCTATTTTTTAGGTTTTCACCAAAGTACTTGTCCAAAGCACCACTAAAGTGGTTTTCACTAGAGGATGATTATTTTCTTTACTGTTTTGTAATCCTTTTTCTGATTTTTTTGGATTTTTGGATTTTTGGATTTTTTTGTTATAACCAAGATGTCTATTTACCAAGTTTTCATCAGGGTGACCATTTTCTTAGGATATTTTTTTGATTTTTTTGTATTTTTTGGTTCCATACCTTGATATATTTTAGGAATAAAACTTTTTGAGATGGGACTTGTTCATGGCCTCCTGAAGGGGTTCACCTTCAGGTGTTGATAGCTAATATGCCCCTGATCTATAGCTTGTCATGATGATGAAAGTTCCCAACTAGTTGAGCTCAAATTTTCCTTTTCTTTCTATGTTTGGTACGTTCTTTGGTTCTCCTTCAACACAAGTTCACCGACTTGGAAGGTCCACTTCTTGATCTTCTTGTTATAGCTCTGCTTAAGTCAGTTTTGCTACACTTGTAGATGGTTTAGAGCATGCATACATCATTCATCCAGTAACTCCAACTCATTCAATCGTGAGACTCAGTATTCTTCATTTGTAATGAGATTTTTCATTGATATTCTCAGGTATGGGAGCTCGATCTCAATGGGTAGGATGGTTTCTAATCCATAGGCTAGGAAGAATGGGGTGGCACCTGTTGGTGTGTAGATGATGGTGCGATAGGCCCATAAGGTAGGATTTAGCTGCAAATGCCAGTCATGACCAGTGTCATTGACTATTTTCTTAAGGATTTTCAAGATGGTTTTATTGGTGGCTTTTGCTTGGCCATTGAATTGGGGATAGTACAGAGTGGAAAAGAAAAGTTGGATATTGAATTTTTCACATAAGTCACGAAAATCCTGATTTTTGAAAGGTGTCCCATTATTTGAGATAATGGCTTCAGGGACACCATATTGAAAAATGCGGTAGTTCAAGATGAACTTAGATATATGATTTCTAGTTATGTAGGTCATATGAATGGATTCAACCCACTTTTTAAAGTACTTCATGGTGGTGATGATGAATTTGTGGTCATTGGAAGAGGTGGGGGTGATTTTCTCGATGAGATCGAGCCCCATTGTGAAAATGGCCAAGGTGTAACAATGGGATGAAGCTCCTGAGCTGGTCCATGGATGAGTTCCCCATACTACCAACACTGCAAACATCTTCTCATGAAGTCATGTGTGTCTGTCTCCATTGTGGGCCAATAGTATCCAGTCCACAACAACTTCTTAGCCAAAGTCATACCACCTGAGTGTGATCCACAAATGCCATTGTGTACCTCAATTAAAGTAGTCAGGTCTTCTTTAATATTTAGGCAATGCAACAAGCTTCCTTCAATGCTCCTATGATAAAGGGTTTCTCATAGCATGACAAAGTAGGTCAACTTCTTGATGAAGGATCATTTAAGGTTTGGGGTTATATCAGCAGGCAAGACTTTTATTCTTAAGTATGTGTAAATGTCATGATACTAGGGATCACCGGGACCAACGAGTTCACACACGAATTGAGACTCTAGTACCTTGAATGATGGTACGAGAAGCTGATCTACAAGGAATTCTTGCTTTGGGATGTTATGCAGGATTTCCATGAGTGATCCAATTGTAGCCATTGTGTTCGCTACTTTGTTGTTTTCTCTACGTAGTTGCTCAAATGTGATATCAATGAATGAATCTTTGAGGTTTTTGACCAACTTCTTGTATGGAGTCAGTATATCATCCTTTATCGTATATTCATTGTTTACCTGATTGATTATGAGTTGAGAGTCCCCATATACCTTTAGAGCCATGATTTTCCATTGTACTACAATTCTTAAACCTATGACAAGAGCCTCATACTTTGCTATGTTATTTGTGCATGGGAATGACATCTTGAAATATTTGGGTATCTAGTCTCCTTGGGGAGTTATGAATAAAATTCATGCTCCTAACCCATCTTACATGTAAGATCCATCAAAATACATATTCCAATGGTCTGTTGCACTTAGGCAAAAAATTGATTCATCAGTGAATTCTGAAATAAGTGGGTTTTCTGCATATATAGGTGCCTCTCGTAGTGGATCTACAATTTCTTGTCCCTTGATCGCCTTGCGCTCCACATATTCAATGTCATGTTCTGTCAATATCATGACCCACTTGGTTGTCTATCATGTGAGAGTGGCTCTAGAAAGTAGGTACTTTAGAGGATCTATCTTTGCAATTAGCTTGATTTGATGAGCCAACATATAATGTTTAATTTTTTGAGCTGCAAATACAACTGTCAGACAAGATTTTTCAATAGGAGTATAGTTTAGCTTGTGTCCCACCATGGTCTTGCTAATATATTAGATATCTCTTTCTCTTATGCTTTCATCATGTTGGGCTAAAAGAGCACCGAGAGCTACCATTCTTTCTGAAATGTATGGGATTAGTGGTTTTCCTAAGATTGGCAGCATCAAAACTGGTGGCATGAGTAAGTATTCTTTGATTTTGTTAAATTCCCAATCACTTTTGTCATCCCATTTGTATGCTACTCCCTTGTGGATTAGATGAGAGTATGGGATTTTTTAATCTGCTAGTTGCGTTATGAATCTATGGATGGACTAGAACTTGCCTTGTAGACCTCTCAGCTACTCTAGTGTCCTAGGTGCTTCCATTTCAAGGATCACCTTGACTTTGGCAGGATCCACCTTGATTTATCTCATCTACATGATATATCATAGGAGCTTTCTCGATTGCACCCCAAAGACGCATTTCTTTGGGTTGAGGCAGACCTTATACTTTTTCAATGCATCAAAAATGGAGCTCAAGGCTTATATGTGGTCCTATCATTTTCTAGATTTAGCCAATATATCATCTACGTAGTCTTGTACCATCTTATGAATCATGTCGTGAAAGATCAATGTCATGGCTCTTTGATAAGTTGCACCTACATTCTTTAACCCAAATGGCATCATGTTCCAGTAGTAGGTCCCCCACGAACATGTGCATGTTGTCTTGTGTTGGTCCTCCTTTGCAATCATGATCTAATTATATCCAAAAAAATTGTCCATTCGTGATAGCATCTCATGTCCGGCTGTCATATCCACTATCATGTCGATGTTGGGTATTGGAAAGTCATCCTTAGGAAACTCTTTGTTTAAGTCTCTTAAATCAGTACAAATGTGGATGCCCCCAGTTGGTTTTGAAAGAGTTTTTGTAATTCCACCTTGAGTAGCAAGGCTATTTGGGGATGCATCTTTCTGAGATTTTGTCTGATAGGTTTTGCCTCAGGATATACTGCCAAATGATGAACCACTACTTCTGGGTCAAACCCAGGCATATCAACATAAGTCCAGATGGATTTTAATTTTATTTCTTTTAGGAATGTAACCAAGAGTTCATGTTCTTCAAATGGAAGTGATTTGACATAGAAGGTTATGTGTGGTATCTCCTCTATTTCCAGGTTGACAAGATTGCATTGTTCTGCTATTGTCAATTTTTCTTGATGAATTAAAGTGAGGGGAAGATTGAATCCTTCATCCTCTGGCACCTCAGAGAGGTTTTCACCATTAGATGCATTCTTTATTTTTACTATTTTATGGTCAGAGAGTTCTATAGTGTGGTTTTCACTCAAGGACCTTGAGATTATTCTCAATTTCTCATTTTTGGGACTAAAGGATTCAATTGTTTCCCCGTAATAGGCCTAAGTGTCCAATGTGATAGCAAATATAGCCTTATTATCTCCACATGGTACCATATCCCTTAGTCCCATGAATTCCAAGAGTGACTCATCATTTTCAAACGTGTCTAGAATCGGTGGTCCTCATTGGTCATAATCGATGAGTTGGGGGTAGACCAAGTTTATTTTGTGAGCTTGGTGGTCTAACTCAAATGATAAAGTATTAATCATGAGTCGGGAGGAGTCTTCAAAAAGAATGGGTAAGCCAGTTATAGTATCCTCATCATCACTACTACTATAGACCTTGGTTACATCAAAGGTGAGATTATCTAAGGGTAGACTTGTAGATACTGTTAATCAAAGGGAGGCTTCCATTGATTGAGGGGGAGTCTTGATTGCTTTCATTGGGGGAATCCTAGCACATATGGTTACACTTGGATGGGTACAACCAAGGCCAATATTCTTCATTCATTTCTACACAATAATAGGTTCTGATCGATCATTTTTGTTCTTTCCCATACTTTCATTTTTGTTATAGCCCATACCCAACATTAATTGGAGTTATTTGTTTGCATTGTCCATAGGAAAGGTTGGTATGGGTCTTTTGTCTTGATAGAGGAGATTGGATACGTCTCTCTCATCTACCACTTCATGGCCTAGATCTCCCCATCTCTAGAATTAGAAAGGATCTACCCTAAATTTTTGAGGCATTGTATTGGTGGGTTGCGGTTGTCCATGGGATCTAGGGAATTGGGGTAACTTCTGAACTACAAAATCTCCCTTCTTCATTCTATATTCAACACACCCATTATCTTGGATTATGAGCTTGATATTGGATATGTTGGGAATGGAGGGTATCTTTGTCCTAGAAGTGGAGGTGATATTGGATGGGTTGATATAGGGAGTGGAGGGGCCTTCATCATTATTTGAGACTCTGGGAACTTTATACTACTTGGCTTCCAGATTCTTGCAATAGGTGAAGGGTTCAGGATCACCATAAATTGTGACCTCCTAGCTTTGATATGAAAATTTGATACATTGGTGGAAGGTTGATGCAACTGCTTGCATCCCATGGATCCATGGGCATCCTAGAAGGATATTATACGGTAGGTCAAGGTCAAGCACCTAACATGAAGTTTCCATAACGGTTGTGTTGGGGATACAAATTTGGGTCTATCATCATATATTAGTATCTAATACAATAGTGCCTTAGTGATTTTCATTTTTATCACTTCAAAGACACAAAAAACTATGCCATAAAGTGGAAACAGGCACAATAAATCCCCCATTGATCCTCTGAGAGAAGTAAATGCAAAACTTATAACATATTCAACACAAGCATAGATTCAAGATACAGAATCATACAACATGAAAGAAAAACATGTGTACACAAAGATTTACGTGGGGAAAACCCTTTCCGGTAAAAAACCCCACCTCCAAAACACTTAACTCACTTGTATTATTCAGTAACAAAAAATGGTTACAATCAAAACATAGAGCTATGCACTTCAGAAGATTACATCATGTCCATCTAGAGAAGGCAAGCGACACAAATACAAAACCTTCACATAGTTTCAATGTCTCCAAAGACATACCATGTAGATTCCCTTTAGCTCCTCAGTTGACTCTCTTAGCCAACCTCACGGCCATCCCAGTCTCAAGGCATCACAGGTTCACATCGATCAGAAACAAGAAACTAAGTGTTCAGAGTTAAGACTATTTGAACACTTTTTTCCTCTCTCTAATCGCTCATCCCCCAATCTGACTTCACACAAGATTACATATCATCTCTTACCATGTGCCAACCTGTTCTTCCTATCTCAGATTTCAACGGTCATCATGATAATCAATATCCCACCTAAAAGCTTTAACCATCTTTGATAACATGCACTGACCTGACAAATGCATCGAGCCACACACAGCATTAAATCGGCTTAAGACGCTTCTATCAACCTTACTTTAATAATGGAGCTCTATCGTAATCAAGAAATAAAAATTTTGGCCAATCAGATCTTAAAGATCTGCCACGTTTCGACATTCCATTCGTTGAGATGTTGTTGGTGCTTGTTAGCATGGTATCTCCTAAGGGGGATGCATAGATCATGGTGTCATGATAAGTTCCTAATTCAGTTGGTTTGGAGCTTTGATAGTGGTCTGGTGTTTCTCTTTGCTTTGAGTACCTTGGTCATATGCTGGAGGACTTCATGTTTATTGTAGTAATGCAGTTTGGAGTTAGCATGAAATGACAATTTTCTGGTGCTTATGGATGCATGGAGAATAAGGTGAGGTTTGGAATTCTTTTGAGAGTTTTGTTGTTATAGCTGAATGTCCAAGTAGCCTACACCTTGGTTGAACATGAGTTCAACAGAGACCATGAAGGAAATTTCTCTTGGGTATGTCACAGTGACTTGTATATCTTGGAGGAGCATCTTTTCATTTCTTCTTGGTCTACTCACCAGTGAAGTTTATTTGAAAGGTATTCACACATTATATCTTTCAGATGTGTGTTATGCTTGCTTTCACGATATGAATCTTGAGTTGTTTTGAGATTCTGGAGGATTCATTATGAAAGGTGGACATCATAGTTTATCTCCTTGTGCTTTTGATGACTGATAGGAGATATTAATATGGGTTAGTTTGATCTTCTTTGACGTACTTACATCCATGGAACTGTTTGGTGTTGTTATGGATTTTCCCTTTGGTATGTGAAGAATATCTTTCTTGACAAAACTAGCATTTAAAAATGTATGTAGGAGGATGCTACATGTTATGATTTGTTGTTTCTCGCTCATATAGTTTTTTCTTCCTGAATGTTCTTGACTTTAGATGTGAGATGTCTTTGTGGAGCTAGGTTGGTCACTATTTTTTGTGATCTTGTGTTGCCACTTGGGTGATGACACAAAGGTTCATGTTCTATCTTCTTCAGTCAGATATGGAACCTTGGAAGAACTGTGAAAGATTGATGAGAGAAATGTTCCTTGCAGCAGGAGGTTGTAGGTTGTGCATATCAGTGTAGGTGTTCCTCATAACTACATGGTGTCTCATTTCTATGTTCAGGTTTGGTGGACTTGGTATGCATGGATCACATGTGATGGTGCTATGTTTTCATTCATCTAGACAATACCCTTGTAGTGGGAGTACCTGAGCATGTTGGGTCGTTTGACTGGTTGATGCATGGTGCTTGTTCTTTGCTATTGATGGGTTGGTTATGTGATGGAGTGAGTTTAATGATGTTCATACCTCTAAGGTATGCATGGTTGGATAAATTAGCAAAAGGTGTTTGTGCTATTTTCAGTCATGTGGGTTTGATCAGTTGGATGGGGGTAGTCAGTTGTTTGGTTGCAGCTCTAGCTGATGGTTTCTTGTTCTGGAGAAGGGTTTCTCTTTTGGTGTTAGCGTTTGTTTATTGTTGTGGTGCCTTTGTTTTTGAAGGATCTGATGTCTGCATTCCTGAGACTGGTGCATATTTTCCTTGGCATTTTCTTGTGTTTGGATTTGTTTCCTAAGATGGTGTCATTGCAGGTGTCTTGGTTGGAATGTGAAGGCATGGTGTTGGTCCTTGTTCGGGATTGGAGGAAGCCTCAAATTCTTTGGCAAGTGGGAGATTGTTCGAAAAGTCTGCCTCAACTTTCTAGTGTTTTCCCTAGGAGACTTAGGCGATTTCTTCATGATTTTGGCCTTTACCGCCATACCACTTATTTATTTCCTTGGTGGCATTGTTGTGCAGTTTACCACTTTACCGTGGGCCACCTTGCTTGGTCTGGTGGTTGGGAGGTGTTGCCGCCTTAACGTGACAATCTTATTCATGTCTGGCGGTTGCGCGGTTGGTGGTGGGATTATAGAGAAAAGGCTTACCTCCTTACCGTGGAGGTTGTCCATTGGTGGCAAGGTAGCATGGTGAGCGGTAGAGAGGTGGCAAGCTGGCGGAGGATAGTTATCGCCTTATCATGAGCGGTGAGTTCACTCACTGCGGTGGTGAGGTAAGGTCGCCTGCGGCCTGTCTCGATGTTTACCACCTTATCGCAGATGGTGGGTCCACTCACCGCGGTGGTCACGGTGAGACCATCTACGGTCAGTCTAGTGGTTACCACTCCACTGTGGTCAGTGAGTTCACTCACCACAGTGGTTGCTATGAGACCACCGGTGGTCTTCCTGTGCACTCACCACTCTACCGCGGTGAGACCTGGTGGTCTCTGTGGTAGCGCGGTGAGACTATTGATGGTCTGGTTGGTGGCTACCTCCATACCTTAAGGAAAGTTCGATAGCAAAGCAATAGCAAGGTTGGAGGTTGGGTGAGCTTGGGTGAGCTCACCGCTATACCGTGACTGGAAATGTTGGGCTCGATAGTTACACGGTAGGAGCTCAGGCAAGTTCGAAGCTCGATTGACTGAGTTGGACCGGTTGTCAGAAGCGATAGAAGAATTGAATTTTGACACGTGGCAGATCTTTAAGATCTAATTGGCCGGAATTTTTATTTCCTAATTATGATAGAGCTGCATTATTAAAGTAAGGTTGACAAATGCGTCTGAAGCCGATTTAATGTTGTGTGTGGCTTAGTGCATGTTATTAGAGATGGCTAAAGTTTGTAGGTGGGATATTGATTATCCTGATGACCGTTGAAAGCTGAGACAGGCATAACAGGTTGGCACACGGTAAGAGATGATATGTAATCTCGTGTGCAACTAGATCGGGGGATGAGCGATTAGAGAGAGGCAAAGAGTGTTCGAATAGTCTTGACTATGAACACTTAGTTTCTCATTTCTAATCAATGTGTACCTATGATGCCTTGAGGATGGGGTGGTCGTGAGGCTAGCTCAGAGAGTCAACTGAGGAGCTGAAGGGAATCTACATGGTATGTCTTTGGAGACATTGAAACTATGTGAAGGTTCTGTATTTGTGTTGCTTGCCTTCTCTAGATGGACAAGATGTAATCTCCTGAAGTGCATAGCTCTGTGTTTGTATTGTAACCATTTTTTTTTACTGAATAATACAAGTTAGCTGAGTGTTTTGGAGGGTGGGGTTTTTTACCCAAAAGGGTTTTCCACACATAAATATTTGTGTCCACATGTTTGTCTTTCTTGTTGTATGATTCTATATCTTGAATCTATGCTTGTGTTGAATTTGTTATAAGTTTTTCATTTACTTCTCTTAGAGGATCAATGGTGAATTTACTATGCATGTTTCTGCTTTATGTCATAGTTGTTTGTGTCTTTGAAGTGATAAAATTGAAAATCACTAAGGCATTGTTGTCTTATATAGTGATCTATGATGACAAACCCAACTTCGTATCCCCAACAGGTTGGCCCTACTTGAATAGGAAGTTGAATAGCGCCTTGAGACACTCTTTCTTGGTCATTGTAAGCTCTAATTCTGAAACCTTTACCCTTTTCAATATAATCTTCATAGATTCCCAGATTCTTGATAAGCTTAAGTGAACAAATGTTAAAGCTTGCATCTCCATCCACCAAGACCCTTTTGACTTTATTTTTATGAACCAGGACTTCGAGGTGAAGTGCACGGTTATGAGATGGTTGGATGAGGACTTCCTACTGGGAAAATGTGAGGAGGTTGGGAGTGGTAATGTTACCGACCATAGCCTAAAACTTCTTTATATCAAGTTTGGGAGGGATGGTAGACGAAGCTAATGCTTTCTCAAGAATTTATCTATGGGTAGCCAAAATTTTCAGTACTCCATGATGGAGATCTGAGTAGAGGTTCTTTTTAACTGGTCCATAACGTTGTAACCATTAGGGATGCATTTTTTATTGGAGGTGTGGATCTTTCGTGGTTGCAGTGCCCTAACAATAGTGACCTTTTTGCCATGTGTGCTAACTCACAATCCACTTTGGCTCCCTTAATGCTGACAACAATGACCATTTCGTCTAGGGAGGCAAAAACTCCATCATACACATGATTTATATTTCCATACTTTTTCTTCCCTTTGTTATTTCCCTGATTGTGATCGAGCATCATATTTGTGTATATTTTTAGATCTTGGTTACCAGCCAATTGCTCCACACTTATGATTTTATCATCAATAAGATTTTGGATGATTTTTTTTAATTTCATGCAATTAGTAGTCATATGTCCCTTGATCTTGTGATAAACACAAAGGAAATTTTCATTGTACCAGGGTGGCTTCACTTTGGGTTCATTATACTTATCATGAGTGTGGACCTTGATGAGGTTCTCATTAACCAACTTTTTCATGATGTTTTAAATTGGCTCCCCAAGGGCTATGAATTTTGGCTTGAGGGGATGCTTGTTTCATGGAGGTGGTCCTCCTTGATTATTGAAATTATTTATTTTATTATGGGGTGGTTGTTGGTTTACCACATTTTCTTGCATCTTATTTTTATTATTTTTCTACAATTGATGATGATGTGTTTGATTATTTTTCTTTGGAGCACTAATGAAAACCTTGGCATCGACCACTCCATCGTTGGTGACATTCCTATTCTTTTCCCATGTGTGAGGTTTATCATTGTAACTGGTGGATGGACGACTATCTTGATGTTCAAGATAGGTAGGTGTGCCCCTTGTGTAGCATGATCCCATTTAATATTTAGCACCTTAGGGATCAATTGGTTAAACATGGTGATGGATTGCATCTTCAAATAGAATTCCAAGGTCTTGTCCAAATTGGAAATGATAGTACAAACATGTTGTTCCTCTTGCATGGCCCACTTGCTCTAATTGGCCTTGGATCGCCATCATCGGAGAAAGGTGGAAAATGACTCCCCTCTTCCCTAATTAAGCACTGAAAGGTCTTCCAAACTAACATCCACACAAATGTTGAATGCATAATTTTGGAGGAATGCATCTTTGATTTCTCAGAATGTTTTGATGCCAGTAGGTAGACGAGAGGACCACTCCATAGTGGTACCAACCAAACTTTGAGGAAACAATCACATCAGATATGTGTCATCATATGCGACCTTCATACAATGTACCTACAACTCCCTGATGTGATCTTTAGGGTTTCCTATCCCATGATATTTATTAAATTTGGGGATTTTGAATCCCTTCGGGAATGGTACCATTACCAAGATCCTGTCAAATAGATAGGGACATAAATTGTTGGGTGTCCTTATTGTTTTTGCTAATTGAAGATCGACCAATTTCTGTGAGAGTAGTTTTATTTGTGTCGTCACATCACCTTGCAAATCAGGGGGTGGGGTGAACATGTTATGAGGTGTTTGATTGATGAGCGAGATGTTGGTAGGATTTTTTTCAAGATTTTTTGTGCGATTAATGCTTGTGTTTATTGCTGAACCAATAACGCTGGTTGTTGGTCATGTTGTTTTTGTGCCAACAAGGCTTGTTATTGGGTTTTCTATTAGGCATCTTGCTATTGTACCTGATAATATTGCAAGGATTATTGGTATGCCTCTTGCTGGGTTGCTTGCAATTGTGCCTAGTATTGTGTTTGTGCTTGCGCTTGTTGAGATTGAAATTGGGATCGGGCTTGAGCATGCGCTTGTTGGACTTCTTGTGCAATTTGAGCGACTTGTCCAGCTTGTGTAGCTTGCATGGCTTGGGTTGCTTGAATTGCTTGCACAGCTTGGGTTGCTTGAGTGGCATGTGCAGCTTTAGTAGCTTGAGTGGCTTTTTTTTTGTAGTAAGTCTTGGGTTTGTGCAGCCTATTGTGCCTATAGTACTTGTTGTGCTGCCAATTGAGCTTGTGCTTAATAAGAAGCTAGCTGTGTGGCTTGTTGATTTTGGAGTGTCTTTTGATGGGAAGCTTGTCAGTAACTTGTAATGTGATGGTGAATGAATTGGCCGTGTTGTGCTTTGGTGGTGGTGGAAGTGGATTGGGAATGGCGTTGACCTTTGTGATGAGTGGAATGGTCATGTTGATGATCGGGGTTTGAGTTATGGATGGTTTAATTGAGAAGATTGGTCCCTGGGAAACCATGCTTTGAGAGACTTGGGATGTGTTGACTGTTGGGGTTGCTTGGATGGTTGCCATCTATTGTTGTGACATCGATGACAAGGTAGGTGTATTTGATATGGTTCTCTAATTTGATTGATTGATGGAAGGTAGAGGAGGAGGTCTTATCCCAAGGGGTGATGGAGATGTAAGTGGTAGGGGTGGAAATGGTAGAAAGATGGGAAATGAAATCCCTTGACATGATGGTGAGGGGACAAAGATTCCCCCTACTCCAAACAAGTCACCTTCTGCTTGTGAGGTAGGAAGAGAGGTTTGTGTGTCTAGAGGATAAATTTGTGTTGCATTATAAGAGCTTGCATTAGCAAAATCATGGAATGTGAGAGAGACATATAGGTGTAATGGATTTATCAGGATGGATTGATCTAGTGTGGTACTTTCATTCAACCCTCGATTGTTCACAAGGGGATGTTTTTGGAGTTCTTGGAGCATTGTGCTTCCCTCGTTAATAATCGATGGGGTTGAATCAATGGATGGTATGATTTGTGGGATGTCTTGAGTGATGATTTGAAGCGGAAGCATGGATGAGGTTGAAGGCATGATCCCAAGAATTCTTTCCACAATAGTGCTCACATCAAATTTGAAAGGGAGTTTAGCCCCTTCTTTTGCTAACTCAAGCAAGTATTGGGAGGGATATATCCTCGTCATAGCATTGAAAATTTTATTATTTTTAGGGTTTTGCACCATCTCTAGGACTTCTTCTTGTGTCATCTCATTGTTTCTGATGTCCTCTACATGACCATCTTCCTAAGGATCTTGCAATGATCGAGGGAAACTGCTTGCGGATTTTCTTGATCCAACCAGATTCATCTTAGGAGAAGTTTGACTTAGATCACTTTAAGTTGATGTTTCCTTGGTGATTTCCATATTCTTCTTATGTTGAGATATTATTTGCACCATAAAATAGAGATCAATTGATCTAACTTTAGGTACATAAAGAGAATAACTAGGATAGATTAAGCATCAAAGTGATGATGAAAACGAAAGAAGGATGACACGGATGATGAAAACTATTGAAGAACCATGGGGGGAGATGCTAAACCTTAGGGCTTGATTTGATTTGATTTTGATTGAGGATAATTTGACTAAGCGTGTTAAGTCAAAAAAAGTGATTTTGGATAATGAACTTGTAAACTCTAGGAAGTTGTGTTATCCTAGAGTAAACTCGTACACAAGAGGATAATTTGACTAAGTGTGTTAAGTCAAACAAGATAATGAAATACTATACCCCAAGATGTTGGGTTTTATCAAGGGGTAAATTCGTTCACAAGGATTGATAATTTGGTCAAATTATGTGAAGAAGGATTCATCTACACATATCTGACGAAACAAGGTGATTTTGATTTTTCCTAGAAGTTTAGCATAAATAATGTTTTCAAAGGTCCCAAGAGTTTTTGGGTGAGATGATTTTTTTATTTTTATGGTTGAGATATGGGTGAGAATGATGATTTTGATCCTAGACTTGACCTAGATAAAAGAACTTCTTACAAGACCTTAGTTTTGAAGAACATGACATACTTCCTATATGAGAAAATAAAACCTTTGAAAGAGATTAGGATTTTTGTGATATTAAAAATCATACAAGTTAGGGTTGCTCCTTGAAGCTTTCTTGTAGTAGTTGTAAACCAACCTTTCTCTTACCTCATGAAGCCTTGAAAAACATTCTTCACGGTCCTTACGATTAAGTTTTTTGAATTTGGGCTTGCATATTTTGTTTTTGCGGGAAATCATTTGAGAGAAAACATGTGCGGGGTCAATTGTCCTTATCTTTTCTTAATGAGTTATTTTTACCACAAACAATTTATTGATTAAAATTTCAAACTAAATATCTATGTTTCAATTCCTTTTCATTCCACAAGATCCATTATGCAAAAATAAAGGTTTTAAGAGCATAGTTTCCTAGGTTGACTTTAGAGAGAGAAAATTGTGATTAAACCCAAATACTTAGAAGCCTCTAAGGACCAAATCCCTAGGGCGAGAAAGAGCACTTGAATTCGTCAAAGGCATTTGCTTCCTCCAAAGGGTTTGAAATTTTGAAGATCTTGTTGAATGTTGGTTTTCCAATATTTTAGATCCAAGAAAAGTGTTTTGATTCCAAGGACATACACAACCCTAGGATGAAGAGACAATATTTGTTGGATTCCCACTTGGATAAATCCAGCTGTGCATATCTAGTGCAGATGATTAGATGCTTGACCACACTGGCTCCCTTCCACAACACACACTTCTTGGGTCAACCAAGCATCAATACCCATGAAACTCCCATGGCATACTTTTAATCTCTACAACAAAACTACATGTTACGTGGGGTAGCTTCAAAGGACATGACCTTTTGCACCAAAAAATAGAAAGGATTTTGGCCTTTCCTAAATAAGGGGTTTTAATGCAGGCATTCCATTTGTGGAGGACTATCCATGCAGCGAGAGACCATTTTTTCCCTTCTCATGAGAATAATCCTCGTGATTCTCAAACTTTCCTTGAGAATCCACACTTATATACTGATTGGAAGTCACTTGGATTTAGTGTGTTAGCAGTTGCGTCGTCCCTGGGGTGATTAATTTTTCCCACTAGGTAGGCCCTCTAAGATAAACAAAAGTGAGAAAGCATATCTCATAGTTCGATGAACCTTCGCTAGAAAAAAAGGGAGAAAAATCATGATATGCCACACTCACACTCGCAAGATTGGTTTAATTTCTTTAATCCCAAATGAAATGTGAAGGCAATAACGTACACAACTTAAGATCACCAAAAATACTTTTGATTCTCAAGATCGTCATCAGGTGCGAGAGAAGTGCATACGTCTTTTGGATGATAGTATTTTGGATAGGTTATTACACAACATAGAAGCACATGTTCATTTTAATCCTTCAAATTAATAATGAATTCTTTTTAAGCCCCAAAAGGAAAAGTGAAAGTTGCTTGTTCAATTGTTAACCTTTAAACAAAATATAGTAAATTTTCCTAAGTTTCTTTTTAATCCTTTTGTCTTATTCTTTTTACAGCCCAAATTGAAATCTATTGAGTTCTAAAATCTTGAAGAGATAAAATCCTTAAACTTGGAATTATAATTGCTTCCAAGAGTGTCTAAAGACACTTGATACAATAGAGATGATTTCATAAGAATCTTTTCTTTTGTTTCCTCCTCCCGTTTTTGATTTCCTAATCTACAAAAGTGCTCAAAATTTTAGATGATATCAAGAAAAGAAAAAGATATAAGGGTTAGATGAATCATTAAGCACAAAAACCCTAAAACTTAGACCAAGTTATAATGTGATTTGAATTTAAATGTAAAATTGAAAATTTTTAACTCTGCTAAAATTGAGAAACACTTACACCATTGCATAGCTTATGAAACTCTACCCCATTTCAAAAAAAAGCTTCAAAAAAGACCTTTGTATGACTCATATATCATCATTTTAAAACTAACTATAAAAGTGATAAAATAGATATCTATGCACTAAAACAGTTGCTAGATGCACTAAAACAGGTGTCAGATGCTCTAAAACAGTTGCCAAATACGCTAAAACAGTTCCTAGATGCGTTAAACGGTTGCCAGATGCACTAAAACAGCTGCCAGATGCATTGAAACAAAGGTTGGATGCACCGAAATGAGGGTCAAATGCGCTGAAATAGATAGTGGGTGTGTTACCTCATGATTTCCGAGTGGACCTATTGATGAAACCTGCAAAAAATATTAAAAATAGGAACTTTCCCTCCTTCTAGAACCAAAATCTGAACCCCAATCCTATACCTACACAAACATGAGAAACAAACACACAATTAGATTCAGATGCAAGTAAGAACAATGATTCCCCATGAAATTCATTTGTAATGCTCAAATAAGAAAGGAAATGAAGAAATACACCGAGAAAGAAATGAAATCCTATTCTAAGATGCAAACTCTAAATCCTATGGGGGAATTGGTGTCAATTATGTTTAAAAATTGTCCCTTTCCCAACTCCTTTGTAAGCTTGATGAAGAATGATCCACTTGATGGTGAAGAACAATGTGATTCCTTGCTAAAATCTGCAATAACCTAGCTATGATAATGGAAAACTCTCAAGGAAATGAATGAAATTTCTCTAAATGTGAAGTTAATAACATTTCTTTCAAATTGTGGATGAAGAATGAGAAGGAGAGCCTCTTCTTTTTAGATGATATTGAGAGAAGGAGAGGCAAAATGGATGAATGTGGTACTAATCTTCAACCAATGGCCAAATACCACTTGCCAAGATGTGAATGGAGGAAGGTTGAGCAGATTTTGGTGAATGTGCACATTTTGGTGAATGTGCACATAAATGCCATTAGGTGGATTTTCAAATTTGAAAGTTGGCTTGGTGGAGGGAGAAAAGAATGACTTAAATGCCACTTGGCTCAATGCACAAGAACATGTAAGAGGAGTTAAATGCTTTGTTGGAAGGATAAATCCCATTTGGAGGGATTCTCAAATTTGGAAAAATATTCTCATTTTATGTCATGTTGAAAGAAAACAGAGATTTAATAAATCATTTAAATGTATTTTCATGTGCAAGAGGAAAAATCTACAGAATTTAGGGGATTAAGATTAAATTAATGAGGATTTGATTAATTTAATGAGGGATTAGCTGATTTGACCATTTGATTTAGATTTTTGGATTGAAATAAATCAAAATGAGAGGAAAATGATTTAGACTTAATTAAATAAAGATTAATTTATTTAATTTAATGGAATGACTTTAGAGATTAATTAAATAAAATTAATTATTTAATTAAAAGAGGGACTATATGATTAATTAAATAAAAAATGATTTATTTAATTAATAGGAGAGGATGACTTAATCAGATAAATTTGATTTATTTAATTAAGAGAGGAAATATGATGAATTTAATCAAATAAAGATTATTTAATTAAATTGATTAGTAAAGGGGATGATTTAGGAAGAAACAATGTTAGCAAGATTAGGATCGAGTGTGTAGAATCAACTTGTATATTTTTCATGTCTACAAAGGCAACCTTGTAAAGAGAGAAACTCTTTAATTCCAAATAATCTATAATTCCTTTAATAAATTCATTTCCATTCCATAATATATTGTAACTCCATTCAATTAAATTTGTTAATCCAAAAGATTCTAAAATATCGACTTAAAGTCTACCATAAGATTCATAATACTTCCAATTGATTTCATAAACGTTTCATCTTACGCGACATTTAATGATACAAAAATATTGTAAGAGAAATTTATGATTCAAGACTTAGGAATTATGTCACCTTAATTTCTACAATAATCATACATGAATAAAATATAATAGATATATGAATAAATCTTCATTTGATCTTCAATCCAATTGCTTATCTTCAAACATGAAGACAAGAACAAGGTTCAGGCACTTTTTCCGCCGAACCTTGAAGCTTACACTTCCCTAACATTCCTTAATCATTCAAAGAATACCAGACCGTACACGAATCGCTTAGCAAAAAGAAGTCGACAGGAAAGATGGAATCTGATGCGTGCCTAGTATAACTAGTAAATCCACCAGAATTTTCATTTTTCTACTTCATTTAAGAAACAAGCAAGTTTGATAATAGGATATGGTAGAGATTTATTCATATTCCATCTATTTCAATGGTCCTTAAGTTACTTGGCCAAGTAAAATGTCATGCATGACAAATAATAGTAGTTTTGGAAAAGCAAAACTATACTCTCTAAAAACCCATATTCAGCACCCATCCCGGAAGGTAAAATTCTAAACACATGTCACGCACATTCAATTATCAAGCATGCATGGTTCCATTCAAAAATTAATAAAAGAAGGTGTAACACGCATATGTAACTAAGTACACATAAAAAAAAAATGAATAAATGAGCACACATTCTTTTGGTTTGTTTACTCATAAAATTCATCTACACTTCAATATAATCCTCTTCTAATTCGTTTCATTTCAAAGTAATTATATTTTTATTTTACTTTCTTTCTTTTCTATTTTTCATATTTCCCTTAAAATATTATCTTTTCAAAAACATAAAACCTCATATTTAATTCTTACTTTTCAGCAAATTAGTATCATTCCTCGAGAATTATCAAATTTAACTCTTATTTTTCAAGCATATTTAAATACACAAAATTATTTTTATCTTATCATTTAAATAATATTATTCTATGATATTTTAATGACTTTCAGGTTTTTTTCTGGTAATTTCAAATTCTTTGACTGTACAGATAACGAATACTATATAGATTATGAATATAGTTTTCTTTTGGGGGTTTGTTTAATCTAAAAACATAATGTTTTTTTCTGCTTATCTTTAAATCTAAAACATCCTATTTTCTGTGCAAATCTTTAAATATGCTAAAACAAAATTCTCTAAACAACAAAATCTATTGTCTCTTAATTGTTTTTTATTCAAGTTCGTTCTTTCTCTCCATATGTATTACATTCTGGTGTATAAACTTTCTCCTAAATTCGATTAAACAGTATTATGTTTCCTTTTGATAAAATTAAAAAACAAAAGAAAAAAAGTTAAACTCATATATTAATTGACTATGAATTTGGTAAATAATGTTTTCATTGGATATACCTGTCAATCTCCTGTAGCTATGTATTTTCCTAAATCTGGAGATGAATCTTGATCTTTTGTGCTTTCTATGAGTATTTTATCTTCCAAGCTCTCTGCAATGTAGACCTTTGTCTATTTTTCCCCTGATGTTCTTGTGATCTTCTATTTTTTTTTGTGTTTGTGTGCCTCTTCCTGCACTTGCACATGTATCACATGCATCAAAATTTTCTTCTTTTTATGCTTGAGCACCCTTCCTCTGGTCTGCTGTTGCACCTCTTCTCCTTACCTCCCACACACCTCTCTTCCTACTTCCCACGCCTCTCTTCCTTACTTCCTTTCTGCTCTATATTTCCTCCTCCTGTTGGCTATGCCATATGTAGGGGAGTTTTTTGTTGTCCCATTTCCCTCCCTCCTTCTAGCCATGCCTTGACTCTTCTCTTCCTCTGGCCGCCTCTCCTCTAAACTACTTCCACATGCACATGGAAGATGAACAAAAATAAAAACCAACTCTATTTTTTTAATGCTTTTCTCTCCCTCTTCTCCAAAAAAGGATTTTTCTTCCCTCTTAATTCATGTGAATGGTGAAGTCTTCAATAAAGTTTGATCCACAATATGTGCTAAATTTTCAGTAGTGATGGTCATAACTCCCAGTTCTGATCTCTTGGATTGCATGTGAAAATTGATTGAGAGGTAATTGTTTTCAAATTGTTTACTAATGTTCAGATTCAATCCATTTTAAAACGTATTGCATTTATTTCAAATTTCCATTACATAACTAAATTTAATATATAATTATTTATTTAAACATTTATTTCTACTCTCTTTTAAATCTATTTTTCCACATAATAACATAATATACTCAAATTGATTAAAAATTTCGTAATAATCATCTTTCCATTTCAAAACAAACATACTCATTTTCACATAAATTTGAGCAATCAGATAAACTTATTAAAAAATTCCAAATAATAATCATCACGAAAATACATAATAATAACTAAGTGGTGTGTGAGATTCCATCATCCTTATTAACATCTAATGGCTAAAAAAACTCTACCTAATCAATGTTCTCACCTCCATTCTCGTTCACCTGTTCCTGCATTCACGTGCACTCAAATTCTCATCAGTAATGATAATACCCAAATTTCATAATAATGAATTCAAATCATTTCTTTTTTCATTTAAATTTCAATTTCAATTTCAATTTAAATAATCATCTAACATAAACATGCAAATCTCATGATTAATAATTGCAATTAAATAATTGATAAAATTAGTATGTGACATCCTTCCCCTCTTGGAAGAGACATTGTCTTGATGTCTTATTAATCAATCAATAAGAATAGTATCTCAATCAATAAAATATGGTATCTCAATCATAATGAAATAATAACTAACATCATAGTTCTCAAAACATAAGCATAAAAAATTTATAGTAGCATTAACGCTATCCAAGTTCACATGTGAATCAAAAAAAAAAATAGAGTATCAATTATCTCATGCATTAAGAAAATACTAATCTAAGAAAGAAAATGAGGAAAATTACAGTCAATCATCCCAGAATCCTCCCATGTAGCACTATCCTCAGTATACTAGTCCCACTGGACCTTGTACTGAGTACTATCCCTATTACATAGCTTAATGCTATGTTTGTCTAGGATTCGGATGGGCTCCACAAGCACTACCCTTGGATCATGTACCTATAATGAATGCCAATCAAGTATATGATATGCATCAAGATGGTATGGTTTCAATAAAGAAACATGGAATACATTATGGAGTCAAGCTAGAGTAGGTGGTAATGCTATTCTATTAGCTGCTGGATTAATGACTTCCAATATATCAAAGGGTCCCATAAATCTTGGAGCCAACTTTGATGATTTCCCAAATGAGATAGAGCTCTTCTGAGGCTTAACCCTCAAAAAGACTTTAACTCACATAGAAAACTATTTGAAAGTCTTGTTTCTATCAGCATAGATCTTCTGTCTATCGGCTACCTCCTTCAACCTACCCTTGATCAACTCCATTTTCTCATCCATTTCCTTGAGCATATCTGGACCAATGATGATCCTATCTTCCATCCTATCCCAACTAATGGGTGTGCGAAACTTTCATCCATAAAGTGCCTCAAAGGGTGTCATACCCAATGATGCATGGAATGAGTTGTTATAAGAAAACTCAACCAATGGAAAATATTCCTCCCACTTGTACTGCTGATCCATGTAGTACATCTTCGGTAGATCCTCAACAACTTGATTGACCCTTTCTATTTGGCCATAAGTTTGTGGGTGATATGCAGAACTAAAATTCAATTTAATTCCTAAAGCTACATTCAGTGTTGTCCAAAACCTAGATGTCATCCTGGTGTCCCTATCTGATATAATGGTCTCTGGTACACCATGCAAACGGAATATCTCTTGCACAAATTTCTCTGCAACTGTCACTGATCCATCTTTCAAATTCCCAGGAATGAAATGTGAAACCTTCGTTAGCTTATCAACAACTACTAAGATGGTATCATGCCTATTCCTGCTCAAAGGTAATCCTTGGATAAAATTCATACTAATTACTTTCCACTTATACTCAAGTATATCGTGGGGATACAAAAGTCCTGCAGGATGCACATGCTCAGCCTTGACTCGCTCGAATTCAAAACATCTTTCTACATACTCCATAACATATTTCTTGAGCTTAGTCCAAAAATACAAAGTCTTCAACTATGCTACCATCTTCATAACTCTTGGATGCCCTGAGTAAGTTGGATCATGTACTTCCTCTAGAATCAACCTCCTCAAGTCTCCACCCTCAAGGATATACATCATTCCCTGATATCTCAAAATACCATCATACTCCATCACGTATCCATCAAATCTATGATCTAAAGGATCTGCCTCTAAGGCTTGCTTAACCCTCTCATAATGCTCATCTACTGCAAGATGTTGCAACACTTGTTGTCTCAAATTTGACCTTGTGGTCAGCATAGCAAAGAGATGTCTTCTCCTGCTCAGAGCATCTGCAATTCTATTTTCCTTTCCCTTGATATACTCAATACCAAAATCATACTCACTTAGGAACTCAAGCCACCTTCTCTGTCTCGCATTGAGGTTACACTATGTAAAGATATACTTAAGTCCTTAATGATCTATCTTTAGTTCAAATGGTTTCCCTAGGAGGTAATGTCTCCACATCTGTAATGCATGAACAATAGCTGCATCCACATAGCTCCTACACCTTCACCTGAAGCATCTGTAATCACTATGAAGTTCCCATTAGGATCTGGTATAGTCAAAACTGGTGTTGATGTCAACTTCTATTTTAGAAATTGAAATGCCTCCTCGCACTTATCAGTCCTATTGTGCCTTTTGCACACACACCCCATTCGGAATCGGGACCCTCTCTTCCCTCTTTGGATTGTCGGGCCCTTTTTTGCTTTTCCTCATTTTGCATGCTCAATTTTGTGTCCTAAAAAGGTCAGCACGTTCCCCACTGTCATATCTTTAAGCTTGACCAAAACTGCCCCTCTAAAAATTGTTAAATCTAGGGTCAATTCGGGTTTTCCTTGTCGGAATGCCCTTTCTGGCGTCTGTGGCTCCTTTCAGACCCGGACCCCCGGGTTTCCATTCTGGGTTTGCTGTCTCCAATGCCCGACGTCCTACATCTTTCCAGCCTCAGAACCTAGAAGTCGGGTTTCCCCCTCTGGAATTTCGCGTTGAGTTCGATGTTCCAAACGGTAGCGGCTGGACAGCTTCCTGGCCCCTAGACTCCGGTCCTCCCACCACCATCCATGAATTTAAACTCACCAACCTGCCCCCACTGCCGTATGAAGGAATTGAATGCTGCATTAATGGTGAGTGTGGCTATAAATTCAGATTTTCTGACTATCATTGTCAACTAACCAAGTGATAGCGAATTTTGGAGAGCTCCGAGCACCTAGCATTTTCAGCCCCACAGTCTGAATTCCCTTTTTCGGTGTCCTCCACGAGATCAACAGCAACCATCTTCGAGATATTGAGGTACGCAGGCCGCTTGTGCCACTTGCCCTTATTTTGTGAAATTCACAGCTTTAAGAGAAAGTAAGATGCAAAATCTAGCTAAAACTAAGTAGGAATATGCCCTCTGCTAAAAACCCACAAGTTAAAATACAAAAAAACAATCATTTAGGGCCTCGAATTCAAAACTGAAACTTCACCTCTCCGCGGCCGTTCTTTGGAACAGTCACCGATGTATCCCGAGCTCGGACTTTCCCGTGGCTGTCCGCTCGCAAACTCAAAACCGAACCTTCAAATTTCGGGCAGCGAAATTACCCCCAGACTCCGACATCCGGATTCCCCTTCGCAGGTTTCCATGTCACTCTGGTTGTTCCAAACGGCCATCCTAGGACAGCTTCTCGACCTTCGCATCGAAATCCAAGAAGTCAACAGGGAATCAAGTTCTCCTCAGGATCGGACACTTGGACTTCCCCTTGTGGGGTCCCTCTATGTCGTCATTGTTTTATATGGCCTCACCTGAGCACCTTCCCGACCCCCGGACCGCGGACACATGAAGTCCGAGTGAAAACTTGGAAAAGGTCAAAAACCAATTAAAAGATCAAATCAACCCTGAGATTCGGCACTCAAAATTCCATTCCCAGAATTCCATGTTGATTTCGCCGTTCCCAACGGCCTTTCCCATGCGACTCTCTGGACCTCGGGTCCCGACCACACCAAGTCTGTTCCAATTTCCAACTGGTCCCATTAAAATCCGAATAGCCCGGACCCTGGGCTCCGGAATTCCTTCCTTGGAATTTCGCGTCAAGTTTGCTATTCCAAATGGCCATCCTGGGACGTCTTCCTGACTCCCGGACCCCGTTCCGCTACTTGCCAAAACCAAAATTCAAGCACCCTTGGGCCCATTTTGGAGTCCGACCACCGGAATTCTCCTCTTGGGTTTTCGTTTCCATTTCACCGTTCTAACAGAAAATTCGGGGCGACTTTCCAACCTCTGGGTCTCGACCCTTTGTTCATCGCTAGACTCCCACAAACCTTTAAACTACCCCTGGCAATTGTCCTTCAAAATTCCCCTCCCGGGACTCCGCTTACATTTCGTCATTCCCAACGGCTAACTCATAGCCACCTCACACAGACGGCAATCCGAGACCCGGATTCTGATGCCCAAAGTTCCTTCTCCCCTACGCCATTTCCAATGGTTGTCCTACATCCGATGCTTGAACTCCCAAATGAAGGATTGAATGACCTCCAAATCCAAAACAGATTTTGACCCACTTGCTAAAATTAGGTTTTCCTTCACACCAACCTTCAATTGACCAAATCCAACATTGGGCAATGCCTTTGGGAGTTCCATCCTCAATTTTCCCTTTCAAACGACATTCTGCGAAGGGAATTCCAACCCTGGGAGCCCGAATTTTCTATATTACTTTCTAACAATGAATTATCAAGTGTTATGTACTTATTGAATATGGATAATGATGGAAGAGCTAATCTTGATGTACAGGGATTTTTCTGAAGCTGTTTCGGTCATAATTATTGTTACTAATTCATGTCCTTTGTGCAGGATTTATGGAATCTAGTGCGAAAACTTCTGGTGCCTCCAAGGAGGAAGGGAAAGGAATAGCCAAGACACCTCGAGGCAAGGAGTACAAGGACCTAATGAAGTACAAATTACAAGGGGTCCCCATACATTCCAGAGTTACCTCTCTTTGGAGAGATGTCACAGATACCAACATCGACTAAGTCGATGTTGACGAATTCATACAGAGGGTCAAGATGAACCCCAAGACCGAGAACACAAAATTGATAAAGAGCAATGGAATTACTAAGGCTGCAAGTTTTCCATCGGCCTTAGTGGCCCCGCAACTGGTAATAGCATGTGTGGAGGCATATCAGGAGGAGACCCAAACTATAGTGGATCAAGACAGAAATATCCTAGCAGACATGTCCCCGTCAAGTATAACAACTTTCCACATTCTTGCCTTCAAAACCATGGAGACCCCCACCATGGAGGAATGCAAGGAACTATGGGTGCAGGATCCACTGGGGTGCAACAAGCTAATCAGCTAGTACTGGTTAAAGGACAAGAGGGGTAGTGCTAGTAAGTTGCCTCAAGAGCTTTTCCGCAGCTATTTCTTCGAGGATTACCATGACCTCGTAACTCTGCTAAGCCGAATAATGGGCCTTCTGGCTATGGTATTCTTCTAGGAGTGGATGTTCTACTTCGTAGAGCAGATTCTCCATGGCGATGGCGTTGCCTTCTATTGGGGAGAGATAATTAGTGACTGCTTCCACGAGTAGTTTACAACCGTGAAAAAGACCTCCAAGTTCTTCATGACCTCCTACTTGGTGTATTCCCTCACTGATCGATGGCATTATCAGGGATTGACGGTGGTACCCAGTGATCCATTAGGGGTAGAGCCCAAAGCTTATGACAAGTACCCTCAGTTTTAGTTCTAAAATTTCAAAAAGGATTACTGTCAGGTGAATGATGCATTCATCGCCCACATCATCCAGTCCCTAGCAAGTGACTTTCAAAGGAGAGTTTCTCATAGTGCCAGAGCCCTCCTCAGGCAACATGCCTTCCTCTACATTCAATTTCCAAAGTTCACATACATTCGTGCCCAGGGATTTATGGAAAGGCCAAACAAGCTGCCCCGGTACCCCAACGACCGGATTATTCCTTTGGAGCTAACACGGTAGCTGAGGCACATTCATAGCATTTTAAGTAGCAAACATCTAGCATGAACACCATACCCCATTGGGCTCGGTCAAGGAATGTACAAAATTCATACCTCCCAGTGTGCGGGGTATTCAGAAAGGGAGTTAGTCAAGTACAACTTCCATCAATATATAGCCCGACCTTGAATGGATTCATATGGACACATCAGGAAGGCACTAGGATGAGAGTATGCCCACCTCCACAACATTGAAGAATTTTGGGCCAACTGCAAGGATGATATTGAGGTGCAGTTGAGGCAATACATGTGCATGACTGCCATCTATGTGCAGAGGATAAACTTGTGTCCAGTCCCTGACCAGCTTGAGGAGGATGAGAACACAGTGATCAATCCAGGCTACGATGCCATTGCAAATTTTCCACTGCCTGCAATTGACTGGAATGAACCAGAGTTTGATGACATCAGTGTACTCACTAGGCCTGTTGAGATCCGAACAAGGGCATGGATCGACCGAAAGGTAGCCCAGCTAAAGTAGCAGGGAGTCGCCTTGACATTCAAGGGATTGAAAAGTGAACCAAGTGGCTCCGATGGAGGGGCAGCTACCACTGCAACTGGGGAAACATCTAACATGCCACCATCGGTCAAGACCAGAAAGAGAAAGGAGGCTAGTGAACAGTTGCCGAAACCAAAGGTCTATGCCCGCAAGGCTTCTAAACCCGAGCCTTCGAAGAAAAAGAGAAAAACAACAGGGAGCACGGCAATGACTGTAACGCCCAAGGCTCTGCCCTACAAGATAGAGGGAGAAGGATCTAAATCACTGAGGTCTCCTCCTACTATGATCACTGTTGCTACTACTGCTACCCCCGCCCCACTTACTTCGCTTGCAGTTTCCGCTTCCTCCCCACCTGCGGTGGACATCTCCGTCCACCTTGCTTCCACTCCTCCAATCTTGCAGATTATTTCCATGGATTCATCATCCACCATGACCTCGCAATCTCCTCCTCCTCTTTGTCTCCTTCCCTTCCCTCTATTTCCATTGCTATGACACCTGCTCTTAGCCTCCCGGAGTCCTTTGCAAAGTACATGTAGAACGTACCATCTGAGCTTTCGAGAATGCTTACTAACCCGATGGTTCAGGCTGCAATAGCTCAGGCTATGGCCAAGGCTCCATCTCCCTCGCCCTCTACTGAACCACCAAAAATGGAGGCGATAATGTAAATATCAGATGAGCTTGAGCGACGGTAGCTAGAGGCTACAACAAGGTTGGAGGATGAGGAATTTGAGTACCACAAACATCCACTATTCGAGCACCGAGAAATAGATGAGATAGCTTATGAGTCCTCTAGTGAGAGTGGCGAGGAGTTGGATGCTGAATTTATAAGAGAATGAAATGACCCTGAGCTCAATGCAGAATGGGGCTAGCAGCTCAAAGAGATAGAAGATAAAGAAGCCGAGGACCGGCTTGACTGGGAAGAAGAGATTGTTGCTTAAGAGGTAGAGGGTGGAAAATCCCTGACTAAAGGGTGTCACCAAACCCTAGAGCATGACAAGGAAGCATTCCTCCACAAGGATGAACAAGAGGAGAACCTTGAAGAGCATGCATATAATCAAAATGAAGAAGAGGGGGATGCTAAAAAGGAAGATCCACCAAAAAAGCAGTTTCACACTAAGTCCTCCACTAGACACGAAACGCTCAAACAAGACTTTGATGAGGAGAAAGAGGATACTGGGACTAAGGAAAAGGCTCTTGTCATCAGAGCCACTAAGCTTGAAAAAGGGGATAGCGGGAGTCAAAGTAAACCACCTAGGGAGGAGCCCCAAGTACCTGATTGGCTACAAAGATAGCTAAAGCAAAAGACTTCCACCTTAAAGGATCCCAAGGAAAGGCTGGAAGCCATTATGGCCAGAGCATAAATAAGCACCAAAAAGAAAGAGAAGAAGCTAAAGATCAGATCAAAGGTAACCATGGATGCCTCCAGATCTAGGGCAATACAGATAGCAACACCAGTGGTTGGAGAAAAAGGTATAACTTATAACGTCTCCACCATCGACTTGGGGGTGGCCACGAGGGAGAAAAAGGTTGATCACCTCCAGGAGTCGGTCGCCACAGTAGTACACTTTATCTAACAAGATAAGATTTCAAAGGAGGAGCTCGAGGAACAGGTGGCCGATCTAACGGCCTATATTCAGCAGTGGTCATCCTCAGATGAGCAGCCCATGATGTCATCCGCCCCACCTCAGTTGCTATCTTAGGAACAGATCAACAAGCTAGAAAAGAGAAGAAACCTAGACAAGACTATGGAAAATTGGTTCCGACAGGTCTTGGACATGGGAAACATAGGCATCAATTTGGCTGTCCGAACAGCAAATAAGTTCCTTAAAGTACAAAGGACCCTTGAGGGCATGAGGCAGATCTGCGAGGAGTTCCCAGGAAAGTATGAGGCAACCTATCCAAAGATCGAGGCCATACTTGCATTACCAAGCAAGGTTTGGGAGAAGGACCTTGCCTTCAAGGATGATGACCACTGGTTAGTGGATGTTTGGAAGTGAGATTTCAATCATAGAAGGAAAAGGCTAGAGCAGATCATTGAGCAGATAGTGCCGGACATCGAATGGGCTAAGCGTTCCAGAGAAGAATGCTCTTGGTACATCAAATTGATGATGGGGTATGAGCTGCCCTCAGTCGAGATCAATCCTGAGAACATAAAGCCTCACTTCTTAAAAACCATGGAAGATGGGATGTCAGTTGAAGTCACCACTGACTTCATGAGTTTTGTAGCCTGTGCCTTCGCCTAGTCAGAGCTTTTTAAGGATAATGCAACCAAGTATGAAGAGGACTAGAAGAAAATCGTCAGCAAATCCCAGGAATGGAGCTACCAAGTGCTACGATCAAACATCATGGAGATGGATAGGCTCCAGCCACTAATCCTGAACTTCATAGAGTATGCGGCTTTGAAGAAGTGTGAAGGCAACCCTGTCATCGACGAAGAATTCCTCAGAGAATAGCTACAGCAAAGGGCAAATAGCTAAAGGATGAAATTGCTATAGTGCTATCACTAGAGGACAAAACAGGGAATGGACAAAAATGAATTTATAAATGTAACATATTTGGGGGTAGGTGAAACCCTATTGTAAAGTGAATCTTGGCCACACAATAGAATTGAATCTTGGCCACTCGTTTTGTTTTTTGGAAACTATAAATAGGGCTCTCCTCCTCTCATTTTAAGAGAGTTGAGTTGTTGTAAGGGCATGCTGCAGAAATTATAATAGAAATATAGTCATCTTCTTGTGTATTTCTGGGTTTCTCCATATGTTTCATGATTCTTCTCCCTTTAGTTAGAACTTTTCTTCAAGTTACTTTGTTGTTTTAGTCTCCTTAGATTAGTTTTAGTAGGTTTAGTATGTTGTCTCTAGTTCTGAATATTACTGTTGTGTGTATGCTTTCCTTGTCCATACTTTTGATCATTTGCTGCTGGTAGATGACTATATAAAGTTAGCCTGGACTTTAATTTCATTGCTGCTCATTAAACTTTATCTTTATTCACATTTCCATTACGAATGAATGATGAATATCTATAGTCCTTAGAAGATAGCATAGATTTCATGATATTGTGAGAATTCAGATTAAGTGAAATTCTATTTAAGGAAACTCTCCATAGCAAGAACCTCCATGATCATTTTTCATTAGTAGTTGTAGGTCCAAGAACCATCCTTCTTCCTCACCCTTTTTTTCCTTTTTTTTAGAAACAACTTGTGTTAAGGTTCATTACGCATTGTAAATCCAAATCTGATGAAGCAATGGAGTCTAGGACTACTGCCTGAACCTGCAGCAAGGTGCAACAATTCCATATCCACAAAACTCTATTCATTGACCCAATTCTCCTATAGCTTTGACCATGTAAGACCGCCTTGTGATTCTAGAAAAATCACATCAAACAATTGACTTATTCCAAGCCTCGTCATGACCTGACATCCGAGAGACCTTGGGATAGTGTTCTGCATTTTGATTGTGTAAAATTGTCTTTCAAGAGAGGTGATGCACCTATGCATTACCTGTGTTGAGAAGTGCATAAAAACACCATCAACAAGTCCGCTCAAATTTCATTCCCTTCTTCTGAAGAGAAGTAATAGGTGCTACTATCCTGGAAAATCCTTCCACATATTTCTTGTAATACCCTACAAGCCCCATGAAACTACGAACTTCAGTAACACTCTGCGGTGTTGGCCATTCCACTATTGCTTCTATCTTCATAGGATCAACTGAGTTTCCCTCAGAATATATGACATGCCCAAGTAGTGAACCTTCTTCTGAAAGAAAGTACACTTCAAAAAATTACCAAAAATCTTTCGATCTCTTAGTCATTACAAGTCTATCCTCAATTGCTTCTCATGCTCCTCTTTTGTCTTAGAGTAAATCAAAATATCATCTATGAATACAAGCACAAAATCATCTAAACAATCTCTAAATATGTTGTTCATAAGATTCATGAATGCCGCTAGGGCATTTGTTAGACCAAAAGGTACCACTGTGAACTCGTAATGTCCATACCGAGTTCAGAAGCTTGTCATTGGAATATCCTCCTCCTTAATCCTTAGCTGGTGGTAACCTAATCTAAGATCAATCTTAGAAAACATTGTGGCCCCTTTCATCTGATCAAATAACTCATCTATCCTAGGTAAAGGATACCTATTCGTAATGGTAACCTTGTTCAACATTCTGTAATCAATACACAATCTCAAGGTCCCATCCTTCTTCTTCATGAAGATTACTAGTGCACCCCATGGAGATACACTTGGTCTAATAAATCCTTGCTTCAATAACTCTTGCAATTGAACCTTCAGCTCATATAACTCTATAGTAGTAATTTTGTATGGAGCCTTGGATTGAGACTCAGTTCTAGGTAAAAGTTCAATTGAGAAATCAAATTCTCTCTTCAGTGGTAACTCAGTAAGTTCTTCAGGAAAGATATCCAAGAACTCCTTGAGAACTGGATAGTCCTCTGGACTTTGTTGGACATTATCCAAGTCACTCACCAATATAGCATATATGGAACATCCTTTTTGATGTGCTTTCTTTAGCTGCATGTCTGAGATATGTCTCAACTCAAGAGGCTCTTGAGATCCAAAAATATCAACTGGATGTCCAAAATCATCAAGACAACACACAATCTTATCCTCGCAGTTCGTTATAGCTTTGTGCTTAGTTAACCAATTGATCCCTAGGATCACATCATATGACCCCAATGGTGCTACATATAGGTTAACTTGGGTTTGAAAATCTAGTAGCTCTAAATCATTGTAAGATAGACATGAATCTACCCTCTTCTCTACTTGGTTTCCATATTGAACCATCCATGCATGTGACATATAACTAGGTCTAATAGGTAACTTAGCAACTAATTTAGGATCAATAAATCATTCAGTAGCTCCTATATCTATCAAAATGGAAACTGATTGACCAAAAAGCTTACCCGTCATCTGAATAGGTGAAGCCTGAAAATCTCTTGATGATTGTCAACCGCTGCATGAATCAGGTGTTGCGGTGCTCATCGATCATTCCCTCCTTGCTGACCTCCTGCATGATGTGTGAAATTGGAGTCTTAGTGATCTCCTCCACAATTGTAACATCCACCTCATGGCCCTGGGTGACCACTTGTCCTATTCCTAGTATTAGAGAAGTTGGTGTTATTATTATTTACTTTCTTGTTTCCACCAAACTTTCCTTCTCCTTTTTCCTGAGAGTTTGTTCCTCTCTTTAGGTTCCTTATATGTTGATTATTGTTACCCTTCTGGTTATTACTGTTTTGGAACTTCCTGTTTCCAAATCCAGATTTAGAATTCACATTCTTTCTATAGTTTGCTACCTATTGCAACTTTTGTTCCTATTTTATGGCCTTCTCAAAGACCTCATCCTGGATTATGAATATCCACATCAGCTCCTATCTATGGGCTCAATCCTAGGATGAATTTCCAAATACAGAAATGCTCATCCATCTGATATTGTGGTATGTACTTTAGGAGATTAGTAAATCTCTCCTAGTAGTGAGTAACTGTCAAACCACCCTATGTCATATTTTGAAACTCTGCCATTTTTCTATCAAAGAATAGTTGTGGAAGCCATCTCTTCCTGAAAAGTTGCAAAAATACTTCCCATGTAGTTCCACTTGGTAGCAACTTCTTCTCAATTTTCTCATTATCCCACCAAGTAGCAGCTTCTCCAATAAGCTGATATGCAACCCAAACTACCTTGGTCTCATTAGACATATTCCTGAGCTCAAAATACTTTTCCATTTCAATTACCCAGGCTTCAGCTCCATCACCAATGGTCTTACCATCAAACTTGGGTGGGGCTACCCTTTTCAAGTCTTTTGGCAACTCTCCTTCAATCCTAGCTTGAGGATTTGGTAGTTCTTCAACCCTTGGATTTTCATTGGTGGGTTGCTCCTGATTTTGGGGAATTTCATTACGAGGGTTTTTTTCTTCTCTCACTCCTCAAACTTCTTGTTCGAGATTATCCATTCTAGTACCTTGCTGATTCAAAAGATTGAGAATCTGATCCAACATGTCATTCTCATTAATTGCAGCAATTCCTTTTCCTCTTTAACCCATTATGTATCAACAATTCCTACATCAAGGAATGTTTCTTTAGCATAATGGACAAAGGACCCTAGTGTTCAAACCTAGGGCTCTGACACCAAATGTAAATAGCGAAACTCTTTAATTCCGAATAATCTATAACTCCTTAAATAAATTCATTTCCATTTCATAATATATCATAACTCCATTCAATTAAATTTTTTAATCCAAAAGATTCCAAAATATCAACTTAAAGTCTACAATAAGATTCATAATACTTCCAATTGATTTCATAAACATGTCATCTTACACAACATTTAATAATACAAAAACATTGTAAAAGAAATTTACAATTCAAGACTTAGGCATTATGTCGCCTTAAGTTCTACAATAATCATACATAAATAAAATATAATAGATATATGAAAAAATATTCATTTGATCTTCAATCCAATTTCTTATCTTCAAACATGAAGATGAGAACAAGGTTCAGGCACTTTTTGCACTGAACCTCGAAGCTTACACTTCCTTGGAATTCCTTAATCATTCAAAGAATACCCGACCTTGCACGAATCGCTTAGCAAAAAGAAGTCAACAAGGAAGATGGAATTTGATGTGTGCCTAGTTTAATTAGTAAATCCACAAGCATTTTCATTTTTCTACTTCATTTAAGAAACAAGCAAGTTTGATACTAGGATATGGTAGAGAGTTATTCATATTCCATTTATTTCAATGGTCCTTAAGTTTCTTGGCCAAGTAAAATGTCATGCACGACAAATAATAGTAGTTTTGGAAAAGAAAAACTACTCTCTCTAAAAACCCATATTTGGCACCCGTCCCGGAAAGTAACTTTCCAAACACATGCCATGCACATTCAATTATCAAGCATGCATGGTTCCATTCAAAAGTTAATAAAAGAAGGTGTAACACATGTATGTAGCTAAGTACACATAAAACAAAAATGAATAAGTGAGCACACATTCTTTTGGTTTATTTACTCATAAAATTCATCTACACTTCAATATAATTCTCTTCTAATTTGTTTCATTTCAAAGTAATTATATTTTTATTTTACTTTCTTTCTTTTCTTTTTTTCATATTTCCCTTAAAATATTATCTTTTCAAAAACATAAAACCTCATATTTAATTCTTACTTTTCAGCAATTTAGTACCATTCCTCGAGAATTATCAAATTTAACTCTTACTTTTCAAGCATATTTAAATACACAAAATTATTTTTATCTTATCATTTAAAATAAAACATTTAAATAATATTATTTTGTGATATTTTAATGACTTTCAGGTTCTTTTCTAGTAATTTCCAATTCTCTGACTGTATACATAATGAATATAGTTTTCTTTTGGGGATTTTCTGAATCTAAAAACATATTGTTTTATGTGCATATCTTTACTAAATGTTTATATTGGAAATAAATCTAAAACATCTTGTTTTATGTGCAAATATTTTAATATGCTAAAACATAATTCTCTAAACAAAAAAATTTACTGTCTCTTAATTGTTTTATGTTCAAGTTTGTTCTTTCTCTTCATATGTATTACAGTCTAGTGTATAAAATTTCTCCTAAATTCGATTAAAAAAATATTATGTTTTCTTTTGATAAAATTAAGGAACAAAAGAAAAAGAGTTAAACTCAGATATTAATTGACTATGAATTTGGTAAATAATATTTTCATTGGATCTACCTGTCAATCTCCTGCAACTGTGTGTTTTCCTGAATCTAGAGATGAATCTTGATCTTCTGTGCTTTTTGTGAGCATTTTATCTTCCAAGCTCTCTAAAAAGTAGACCTCTATCTATTTTTCTCCTGTTGTTCCTGTGATCTTCTTTTTCTGTTTGTGTTTGTACGCCTCTTCCTGCACTTGTGCATGTATCACATGCATGAGAATTTTTTTCTTTTTGTGCTTGAGCACCCTTCCTCTGGTCTCTTGTTGTACCTCTCCTCCTTACTTTCCACACACCTCTATTCCTCACTTCCCACGCCTCTCTTCCTACTTCCCACACCTCTCTTCCTTACTTCCTTTCCGCTCTGTATTTACTCCAGTTTTTGGTCGTGCCCTATCCTCTCTTTACATGCATATGTAGGGGAGTTTTTGTTCTCCTATTTCACTCCCTCCTTCTGGTCACGCCTTGACTTTTCTCTTCCTCTGGCTGCCTCTCCTCTAAACTACTTCCACATGTGCATGGAAGATGAACATAAATAAAAACCAACTCTATTTTTTTAATGCTTTTCTCTCCCTCTTCTCCAAAAATGGATTTTTCTTCCCTCTTAATTCATGCGAATGGTGAAGTCTTCAATAAAGTTCGATCCACAATATGTGCCAAATTTTCAGCAGTGATGGTCATAACTCCCAGTTCTAATCTCTTTGATTGCATGCGAAAATTGATTGAGAGGTAATTGTTTTCAAATTGTTTACTACTATTTTCAATTCAATCCATTTTAAAACGTATTGCATTTATTTCAAATTTACATTAAATAACTAAATTTAATATATAATTATTTATTTAAACATTTATTTCTACTCTCATTTTAAATTTGTTTATCCACATAATAACATAATATACTCAAATTGATTAAACTTTTCATAAATAATCAATCTTTCCATTTCAAAACAAACATATTCATTTTCACATAAATTTGAGCAATCAGATAAACTTATTAAAAATTTCTAAATAATAATCATCATGAAAATACATTATAATAACTAAGTGGTGTGTGAGATTCCATCATCCTTATTAACATCTAATGGCTAAAATGACTCTTCCTGATCAATGTTCTCACCTTCATTCTCATTCACCTGTTCTTGCATTCACTTGCACTCAAATTCTCATAAGTAATGACAATCCCCGAATTTCATAATAATGAATTCAAATAATTTCTTTTTGCATTTAAATTTCAATTTAAATAATCATCTAGCATAAACATGCAAATCTCATGATTAATAATTGCAATTGAATAATTGATAAAATCAGTATGTGACAAACCTACAGTTTCATTGCCCACCATCGAAGCAAAGTATATGGCTGCTACACATGCATCTAAGGAGGTGGTTTGCTTACAAAGAATTGGTAATGGCATTCGTCTTGATTGAAGGAAAATGAGAATTGGATGTGACAATTAGTGTGTCATATGTTTAGCGAAAAATCTTATGTATCATGCTTGTACTAAGAATGTTGATAGTCAGTATCGCTTTGTGCGAGAGATGGTTTGTAATGTTCCTTACCTGATCCTGTCTTGGACCAGATTGGATAAAGGTTGGAATGTGGTTAGTGGCTCTTCTAATATAGGGAAGGTGGATCGGATTTCTTGCAACCACAAAATGAGCCATATTCCACAAAAGGCACAAGTCCATTAGCATTAACAATTAAGCAATCATTCACATAAGTAGAGCATGAAACATAGGAAAACATATGATTGGTGGAAAAGGTGGATCCTCTCGTAGCCATGGCTCATTGTACAAATGTTGTAATCTACAACCCTCCTTACTTGGTGACTTGTAACTGCATACTCTACCCTTAGGGTAGATCTTCCCAAAGCCCTTGTCCAAGCTCGAGGGGCTGTAACCTACAACCTCCCACTTTAAGTGACTAGTAACTACATATTCCAGTTGTGCCACTTCTTCGGAAAACACATGACTCATTTGGGGGAAGCCAACAGAGCTTATGTTTAGCCTAGATCTCTTACCCATCCATATCCCAACCCTCATCCTAGGGTACTAGGGGCTAACCTTAGTAGTGTCTTAAGACACCACACTTCTCAGGCCCTTCCTCTCGAATGAGTTTACAAGCACTTAGCAGACATATTAGAATTAGAGAAAATATAAATGCATGAGTAATGTAAACAACATCAAGTGATCTTGCCATAAATGTGTTTTTAATTAGAGATATCAATTTCTTCTCCTTCATTAGTATGTAAGTGTATTAGTTCTCAAATATTGTTACCCAAATTGCAAGGAGACCCATTGATTAATCCAATTGATTAAGTGAGCTTGCTTTGTGAAAGAATCTATATTAAATTGAATTAATTAACTATAAATGCCTTTGGAGGAGTTATATTTATTAGCTTTACCAATTTGTATGTGGCTTAGTAGTGAGTTCATTTCATTGCCTTAACTAGATAAATGAGTGTATTATTAGTTTACCATAATTCGAGTATATCATGGGATTACCAGTACATTGAATAATTATGTAAATGATTACTAAATTAATTTGCAGTTGGCTACTACCTAGTTCTACTTAATTGTATTTTTTCTTATTTCCATTAGCTTATTCATTTAAATATATTGAAACAGCATTGTATTTCTACGTTTAGGCTCATAGAAAACCGACCCTTAGAATCTCGTACCCCTTCATCCTAAGGGATCGTTATTATCGCCTTTTCCTGTTTTGTGTATACTAAGCAGTGAATCCGATATGAACATATTAAAAAATGAGGTAAAGAGGGGGGTCGACCTCTGTTTATCATCTCTGGGAGAAACCTAGTTCACCCCTTATAAAATTGATATCCTCTATGTGCACTTGAAATTATCTTGATTTACTTATGGAAATGAAAGACTCAAGTTGTCCATGCTAAGTAACAGGGTTACCCGGGGTGTGGCCAAGTTCCTCCTCCTTACACGTTTTTCTCCTTCCCATGATCCTCCCTTAATGACCATCGGTGTTCCATATTTCTATTGTGTGATAAATCACGACTCTCAACAAGGATGCGTCTTTGGTGAAACAGAGTATCTCTTCCTAGGTTTCATTCTAACGATTAATTGAAGTTGACAAGTGTATTGTTTGAATTAAAAATAGTCATGTAAAATACATGTATCCCTCTTATTAATAAATTATCTAGTGTTGGAGGTGTCATTATTTAGTTCCATAATTGCATTTTTATCTTAAGTCCTTCGTTGCATATTTATCATCTAGTCTATTGACTCCTCGCTTATGAATCATCACTCAAGATTTTATAAATTCAGCCATTGCATTCTTTAAAGTGTGAATCTCTACTTGAGACTTTAAATATGCATCAACTATTTTAAGCCACTGCCTTACGTCTAATTGATGTCACTATTGTAGAGACTTTATATAGCCAGATAATTGGGCATGGATGTTCATATAATTGGGCTCTTTATTTGCTCGATGTCATTTCCCATCCATCCTACTTTCATCTATGGGATATTGTGAAATAAGTAATTGCAATGTTTGAAGTTATCCAACAACACAATTATCTTTTACCCTATGTTGGCATATCTCTCTTTTATTTAATATAGTGTTGTTTATATATGTTATATATTATTTCATGCTTACATCATATTTAAATGTATACATTAGAATAATAAATTATAATTATTTATTTATTTATTTTCCGGCTATCTCCATAATTTAATTAATATTGATGGTGTAATATTATTACCATATTATCTATGTTAATGGTAATAATATTTTTAAAAAAAATTGATATCTATTCTATTTCATCGGTTGCAATGTTGGCGACATGACATGGTTGAGAATGGTAAGGTATTCATTGATAAGGTTGACACTTTAGATAATTTTATACATTCTCTCATGAAGCCACTAATCATGAATAAGTTATCTTGGTGCAAGAAGGCCATCGGCCTTGATCACTATACTTGATTATATTTTATTTGTATCTCATAGATGTAATTGAAATGTATAATGTCACGTGGGCTAATCTTAGAATAGATGAAATTATAATTTCTATCCTAAGTTGATAATTGTGTCTCCACATTCTTTGGAAACTGCTCTAGAGGAAATGAGGGGAAAAATATTTATTATTTATTTTCCTATGAAAATTTGTAATTGCTTTCAAAGACGTGGACCCATTATACTTATCCTACGTTCAACACCCAAGCTTCCATGTTCTAGGTTTGATTCATTGAAGTTGTTGGAGAGTTATGTAGCACTTGGTATTGACCAGTTTTCATTGGCTATGGGTTAGGTGCCCATATGAATCCCATGTGATCATTTAATATTTTCACCATGTTTCTAGGTTATCCACTAAGGGGAGCGTGGGTTATTCTAGGTGGTTTTACTTGTTGTTTCGGTATACCATTTGTGGTATTCTCTCCCACAAAATTATATATATTGGAGCATTGAGATGGTGGTTTGTAAAGTTTGTTTAAAGGTTTTCAAAGTAACGAAATGTTGTCAAAATTCAGAGAGGAGTCTTGTATTATTATATCTCATTTGAAGATTAATACAAACATTAGATTTCTTTAGGTGCAGTTTTTTCCCACAAGGGTTTCTCCATGTATATCTAGTGTCACTTGTGATTCTCAACTTGTAGTATTTCTAATTTTTATTTTATTGTTGCAATTTCTAATCATATATCATAATATTAGTAATCTTGAATACATAACTTCAGATTTGCAAACACATACTTAAGTTCATATTGTTTTAATTTTTACTTTAAATTTCCAACAAGGGATGGTGCCAAGCTATGAGAATTTTTAAGTTCTTAAAATTTCTTTCATGTTTTCTTAGACATAACAAATTTTATTTATAGCATTTAGGATTGTTATACATCACATCAAATACCAAATCTCCTACTAACATTGTGTGGGCAAGGTGGAGAGTGGTACATAGTTAGTGGAATATTCCCCCCACTATCACCACAAGAAAAGAGACTAGTAATGTAAGAGGATGGAAACAATTGAAGACTAACTAGAATTCAAGGTTTTGGAGGATGAAGATGGAAAATTATTCTACCTAGCACAATAAAAACCATAGATTCAAAGACAACGTTATCCTTATGATTCATTAACTTATAATATTCCATTTTCAAATAATTTTCCATGGTACAATAAACCTCCTCCACCATGGTCCAATTGTATGCCATGTGGATGGACATATTCAAAAGGAGTATGGTCTCAGTAGCCATACCAACCACAAGCCCAAAAACAACACTAGAAACCACCCCAATCTACATGGAAACAACAATGGATATGGAATCAACCCTAGTCTAATCCTAGCATAGGGTATCTAGAGAAACCACAAGAATTACCCCAACAACTAGATATTCTATCACTTCTACTCTTATGCCACCAGGAGCCACACAATTTCCATCCCAATACTAACAATAATCCTATTCATCAGGCCTATTATAATGAAACCCTCTAGTATCCAACTTAAGCAATTGAGATTAGAAATGTGTAGCTACACTCAAGAAAAATGTTATCCACTCCTACATCTCTACTTATCATGGAAGTTCCATATAAGGAACCTTCCATTGATACTAACCCTTAGCCAAGTGATATAAACTAGCATCCTAAGAAAGAGGAAATAATTATTAAGAAACCTTCATTCCTAGAGATATTGAATACTAAGAAATATGAACCTAAACCTGAATTTGGCTTCCTGAGTCAATTGAAAAAAAATTGTGTAAAATTCCCTTGTTTCAAGCCATAAGAGATGTTCTTATATATATTAAAATTATAAGGGATTTTTTTTTAAACAAGCTATGCCAAAATTGAAAAGATACACAAATTTTTCAAGTGATTGGATAATTTATGGATATCATGTTCTGCAAGGTAATTGTTCCCAAGTACAGAAATCCTGTAAGTCTAGTAGTTGATGTGTATATTAGTGATATCCTTATACATAATAATCTAATTGATTATGAGAATCCATTAATATTTTGACTAAGGAAACCATGCAAAATCTCCAACTAGTATATCTTCAACCAACCTCAATAGTTTTGCAATCAACAAATAGTTAAATTGTCAAACCTAAAGGAGTTATGGAAGATATAGTCATAACACTTGATTCCTAGGAATACCCTATAGATTTTATTGTCCTATAGTCAAAGGCTAACCTAGGAGGATATCCTCTCTTATTAGTGTGACAATGGTTGGAAATAATAGATGCTTTCATAAGTTTTAGGTCAAGTTTCATGATCATTTCTAATGGGAAAGTAACAAAGAAACTTGTATTGTATCCTCTAGCATAACCATTCACTAAAATAGAACCAGTTTGGCCCAATCTAGGGGATAATTTCCTAAATTCACTCTAAATGTTAATGATAATTAAGAAAATTTCAGTGGTTAAGTTACAAAAAAAAGATATTATCCTTTCAAATATTGTCTAAAACAATTTTGGAAGGGGCTCATAGTAGAGATTTGGTATGGTGTGCTTATCTTTCTTACTGCACAATATTTTTCCTACAACACACTCACCCATGTACACTTGTTTTGCACATATATTCCACGATCTAATACCCTATAATTTCAACCTTAACATATCATGTTTAAATTTTATTTTTATGATAGTAATGACTAAACAAGTTGAAATCTCACTAGGTCAATTGCTTAATATTAATAATCAATTAAGCATGCAAAAATAGATTGATTTGATCTTTATGTTATGATATCATAAAAAAAAATTTCTTGGGACTATAATGGTATTAAACTAATTGATCCCAACTTGTGTATACACTAAATTTTTATCAACGAGGGATGTAAACCCATTAAACAACCTCAATGATAAGTTAATCCTACTATTCAAGAGATTGTGAAAAATGAATTAAAAAAGCTCTTGGACGTCAAGTTCATCTATCATATATTAAATAATAAGTGGATATCACCCTTAATGATAGTACCTCATAAAGGAGGAAATTGGTTTGTTTGTGTGGACTATAGAGAACTTAATGAAACCACTAAAAAATATCACTTCCCTTTGCCTTTCATTGGTCAAGTCTTAGACTCTCTATTAGGGAAGAAATACTTTACCTTTCTAGATGGGTTCAATGGCTATAACCAAATCAAAATAGGGCTAGAGGACCAAGAAAAAAAAATTACTTGTCCTTGGGGCACGTATGCTTACTCAATACTTCTGTTTAGGCTACATAATTCCCCCGCCACATTCCAACAAGATATATTAGAAAAAAATAATCTTCCCCATGAATGTATGGAGGTTTGAGTATATGGATGACTTTACCACATATTACAAGACTTTTGATGAGGCATTGAAACTATTGAGATGGTACTACAAAGGTGTGAAGACCATAATTTATCTCTCAATAATGAGAAGTGTTATATGATGATAGAAGTTGGGTTTGTCTCAAGATATTATGTCTCATGGAAAGGCATTCAAGTAGACCCCAATAAAGTTGAAGTGATCATAATCCTACCAATCCATCAGAAGAAGAAATGTGTAATAAGTTTTCTTGTCTATTTAGGATATTATAGAAGGTTTATTAAGAATTTTAGTAAAATTATAACTCCTTTATTCGTCCTATTCACCAAGGATTTTGAATTTTAGTCAGAAAATTCTTGCCAAGATGCTTTTTAGACCCTTAAAGACTCTTTCACTAAGGCCTCTATATTGAGAGGACCCAATTGGACCATACCTTTCCATATTAAAATGGATTCATCTAACTTTGTTGTAGGAGTTATTCTGGGCCAGAAAGAAGGAATGCTAGAATATGCAATCGATTATAGTAGTAACAATATTAGAGAAGTTGAACTAAAATACATTGTCAATGAAAAAGATATGTTTATTGTGATCTATTCTATAAATAAACTTCGCCATTATATCACAATCTATCTTATTTTTCTACATTGATCATTCAGCCATTAAGTATCTAATGAAAAAGCTAGTTTTCAATGGTCATCTACTTCATTGGTTGTTGTTGCTACAAGAATTTGATATCACCATAGTGGAAAAGCCAAGTAAAGATAAATTGGTTATTGATTTTTTTCAAGGTTGACTACTACTATAGGTTATTCATTATTTATGACTCCTTTCCATATGAGAACCTGGTCACATTAAGTATAAAAACTCCCTAGTATGTTTAAATTGTCAAATATATTGTTATAGGTAAAAATCCTCCCCACTTGTCACCAAGAGAAAAATATCATTTGGTGGAAAGAAGAATTCCATTTGCATTGATAGTTGGATACCTTTTCTACACTAGAACAAATAATGTTGTGCACAGATGCACTAGAGAGGATGAAGCGTTTTATGTTCTATGTATGTTTTCCATGATGAGCTATGTGGTGGATATTTTCTTGCTAAGATACTAACCCTAAAGATAATTACTATTGCTTACTACTATCCCACACTACACAAAGCTATAGTTAATAAACTAAAATGTGTGACAAATGCTAGAGAATGGACAATCCCACCCATGGAAATGAGATGACCCTTCAACCATGATTGGTCCTCTCACCTTTTGACAAGTGGGGCATTGACTTAATAACCCCAATTGATCCTCCTAATCAGAAGGAATATATATTTGTTTTTATTAATTAACTACCAAAAGGGGTGGAAGTTTGAGCTATGAAACATGTAAGGGACAATAAAGTGGATGATTTCCTATATGAGAAAATATTTACTTGGTATGGAGTACCCAAATGTATTTTCATAAATCATCCCAGTTCACATCAAATTGATTGGATAACTGGTTAATGATTACAACAGCAAGCACAAGAAGTCCACCCCATACGATCCATAATCTAATGGATGAGTCAAAATTAACAACAAAAAAATGAATCAATCTTGACTAAGATAATTACCTTAAATAATAAGGATTGGGTGGATCACCTTCTTGAAGAAATTTGGTCATACAAAAAAAACTAAAAAACCACTGAGGGTTTTACACCATATGAGATGCTTTATGGCACAAAATTTATCCTTCTAATTGAGCTCAAATATAAGATTTTATGAACATCACGTCAATCTAGTAGGGAGATATTTGTAGAAAAAAAGAAAGCATCATGCAACTGAACACCCTTGATTAACTCCAAAGAGAAGCTATTCACCATACCAAAATAATTCAAAATTAGAGAATATAAAGTGAAATGACCAATTTATCAAATCCAAAATATTTCAAAAAGATGATTGAGCTCTCCTATATGACTCAAGGTATAAGGATAACAAAGGGAAATTACAAACTATATGGTTAGGCCCTTATGAGATTAATGAGGCTTATCAAAATGGTATAATCAAATTAACAACCATTGATGCACTCATATTTTCTCTAATCATAAATCAACACCATTTAAATTTATATCAAAAGTAATTCAATAAAGAGACTTTCCTATAGTAGTTTTGATCTTCAGCTAAATCTAGTTGTGCATAATCTATAATACAACTACATGTAGCATCAATGAATGAGCTTATTTGATTATATCTCGATTCGTTTCAAGTGTGATTTGTTTCCTTCTATTAAAAAACATCTAACAAAAACATTCAAGTGCTATAGGATCTATCACTTCAATAAAAAAATTAATTTTGTAGTAAATACAACCACTACCCAAGGGACTTGTAGGGTAAGTGCACAAATATGGGAGATCAAAATGTGGTCTCTCTCTCACACACACCTTCCCTCTCTAATTCTCTCTAATATATCCCTCTCTGCCCCTCTCTCTCTCCCTCCCTTCTCTCTCTCAATCTCTCAACCTTCCTCCTTCCCCTATCACTCTCATTCTCTCTATCTCCCTCCCTCTCTCCTCTCTCTCTATCTCCTCTCTCTCCCTCTCCCTCTGTACCTCTCCCCTATCTCTCTCTATCTCTCCCTTCCTCCTCCCCCCTCTCTATCTATCCTTCCCTATATAATTCTCTCTAACCTATCCCTCTCTACCTCTCTCTCCTTCCCTCCTATCTCTCAATCTCTCCACCTTCCTCCTCTCTCTATACCTCTCCCTCCCTTACTCCTTCCCTCTCTACCTCTCTACTTCTCTCTCTAGAGGAGAGTGAGAGAAAGAGGGGGTGGGAGAGAGGGAGATAGAGAAGGGTAGAGAGAGGGAGTGAGAGGAGAGATAGAGATTAGAGAGGTTAATATTTAGGGAGGGAGACATATGTGAGATAGAGAGAGGTGGAGAGAGAAAGAGAGTGTGATAAATGTAGAGGGGAGATAAATATAAGTAGAGATTGAAGGAGAAGTAGAGAGGAGAGATAGAGAGTAGAGAGGGAAGGATGTAGGGAGGGAGATAGAGGGGTGTGTGAGAGAGAGAGAGAAAGAGAGAGATACTTGTGAGATATATAGGAGAGGGTGATAGAGAAAGAGGGGGAGGGAGGGAGGAATGGAGAGAGAGATATGGAGTGACAGGAGAGATAGAGAGTAGAGAGGGAAGGAGAGAGAGAAAAAAAAGGGGGAGGGATAGAGAGAGAGGGGGTGAGATAGAGAGAAGTAGAGATAAGTAGAGAGGGAGGAGGTAGGGATAAAGGGAGAGATAAGTGAGATAGAGAGAATTAGAGGAGAGAGAGAGAGAGATAATTGTGAGATAGAGAGGATAGAGTGAGAGGGAGGGAGATATAATGGTGATATAGAGAGGAGAGAGAGAGAGAAAGGGGGAGGGGAGAGTGAGAGAGTGAGAGAGAGAGAGAGGGAGAGGGAGAGGAGAGAGTAGAGAGGGATAGAGGTAGGGAGGGATACATAAGTGAGATAGTGAGATAAAGAGACAAAGGCAAAGAAATATAGAGACATAGAGAGAGTGATGGAGGGAGAGGTAGGTAGAGAGAGGGAGAGGGGATATAAATATGAGTTTAGAGGTAAGGAGAGGTAGAGAGAGAGGAGAGATAGAGAGAAGTTGAGAAGGAAGGAGGGATGAAGGTAGATGGGAGGGAGATAGAGGTGAGAGAGAGAGACAAAGGAGAGAGTGAGAGAGAGGGGGTAGGGAGGGAGGAAGGGAGATAGAGAGAGTGTGTGTGGTAGGGGTTATGGAGGGAGAGGTAGGTAGAGAGATAGAGAGGGGAGATATATATAAGTAGAGAGGGAAGGAGAGAGGGACGGATAGGCAAGGAGGAAAGGAGGGAGAAGTGACACAAAATTATATAGGGAAGGAGGGAGAGAGGGAGAGTGATATGGAGAGAGAGAGAGAGATAGAGAGTGAGAGTAGTGAGATAGAGAGGAGTAGAGAGGGAAGGAGAGAACGAGAAATAGAGAGAGAGGGGGGAGTTGGAGGGAGTGAGAGGTAGAGAGGGATAGGTGATATAGAGAGAAGTAGAGAGATAGAGAGGAGGGAGTGTGGGAGAGAGAGGTGGGGGAGGGATATATAAAGAGGGATAGGTGAGAAAAAGAGTAGAGAGAGAAGTAGAATGGTGAGAGAGAGAAGAAGAGAGAGAGTGAGGGAGAGATAGAATGATGAGATAGAGAGAAGAGAGTGAGAGAAAGAGGGGGATAGAGGGAGGGAGGGGGAGAGAGAGGGAGGGAGAGGAGAGGAGAGGAGAGGAGAGATAGAGAGTATAGAAGGAAAGAGATGTGGAGGGAGACATAAGTGAGATAGAGAGAGATAAAGAGAGATAGATAGATAGATAGCGAGAGTGATGGAAGGGAAGGTAGGTGTAGCATCATAAATTGTCATCTTTGACAATTTCACACTATTTTTTGCTCCATTTTAAGTCATTGGACCTAATTAAACACTTAACTTCCAAAATTATGTATTCCATTAATTATTTTAAATATTCTCTAACAAATTTCAAGCATAAAACAAATGCTCTCATTTAATAATTTATCCTCGACACTTTAATTTTTAGAAAATAGGGTTGGGACACTGGTTCCTAGGGAACCTATGTATTTTGGCTCCAAATCCAAGTATATCAATGTCAGCATTTTATTATTTGAAATCCAAATGTCTAAATTCGATTGTTGGGATTTAATTTTTGGGAAATTACAATAATTGCATATAAATATCTAGTTATTGTATCATTTAAAAACAAACAAGAAATATCTAGAAATTATTAGAAATTTTGGTGTTCAAGAGCATTATTTAGCAATTCAAGAGTAGTATTTCAATTTTTTATTTTAGCAAGTCAAGATCCAACATCATGTCAAAGTGTATGTGAGTTCATGTTGTCATATTTCCATTGTTTTGTGAAGGTTAACCCTTGTTGTAGGTCTCCAAAGCATTCAAGAAAGATCAAGGAAGCAAGATCCAAGACCTTGAGGTGATGTGTATGACTTAAAACCTTCAAGGAATCCATTGAAGGGTGGTGAATTGTAGCACTTTGTGATTTCATCATTGAAATTTCCATTGTGGAAGTGGAAACACTTACATGATGTTTGACTGAGGAAAGCCCCTAAATGGCACAAATATTTCCTCTCTTTGTGAATGTAAAAATTTCAAGTATTTTGAAGATTCAAGGAAGCTTAAATATAATCTATCCATTATTGCATTCAAAACCCCAGGCCTTGAAAATTCATGAAAAATCAATTATAGAAATATCTTATAGTGATCTGAAAAGTTAACAAATGGGAAAAAGAAGCCTGGATCCAACATTAGATGATTGTGAAAATAGATCTAAAAAATACCTAGTAGGATAGTGACGCCCCCGAAGGAAATGTCCTCAAAAATCAAGGCTCAAACTTATACCATAGGTGCACAATTTCCTTCTCGATCTATTCCTATAGTCTAATTTTTCATGTGACATTTCAAATATGTTGTTTCCATGTTAAATTGGTTATTTACATCATTAGGTCAATTAAAACATCACATTTCATCTTTAGGAAATTTCAAGATTTGGTTAAGGGTTGGTTGACTCATGCCTATTAGGTTATAAGTCAATCACACACCTTGTCCAAATCCTTCAAACCCCCATTCCACCTTTGCATTTTCAATCCATTCCATTTCCATCCCCTTTATTTAATGAAACATCTAGGGAAAGGTGTCAAACCCTGAGATGAAAATTCAAAGTTTTCCCTTTCCCTACATTTCATTTGATGAACTCAACATGTTAACATTATATACCTTATAAAACTTCACCCTAAATATAGGATTTTCTTTGCATTGATTTGCATTTCTCATTTAGGGTTGAATTCTTGCATCATAAAAGGCATAAAATTTAAAAAAATGCATATCATATTACATTTTAGGTTACAATAGGGTTTATTTCAATCATTTTAGCTCAGATCTACATTCAAATTACTTTCATAATATTTCATTAGATCATTTAAAATCTGAAAAAAGAAAAGTGGCATTTGTATACATTTACATATCTTGCATATTGCTAAAAAGTGAAAAAATCATTAGTTCCTTTCAAAAAGCATATTCATATCATCAATTTCAGATTTGGCATATTAGAATCAGTTAATTTTTTCATTTTAGATCTAGGAATTTAATTTATAATTGTCATGTATTGTTCAAGAATTTTCAACATTACTATATACTTGTATTTTCAATTACATTACCTTAAATTGAGAAAAAACTAGAAAATTATTCACTATTAGACATGTCTGCACATAAACACATAAACCCTAAACAGTATAACAAATAGTTAAAAAAAAAAATTGCAAACTCCTACCTAGGACATAGGCACCCTAAGCACCATAGTCCTGCCCTTTTTGCCTCAGATTTATGTGAAAGAAACTTTTCAGAATTTTCTATCTAGATTTATTGTTTATTTTTCAATCACCTATTGCATAATAGTTTGAACCTTGGAAAATCATCATATCATCATGATGGCTCAATGTTTTGGTTAGATTTTTAGCTCTTTGAAATCTTTGGTGTATGTTTCAAGTTGTGTGTTTGGTGATGACCCTAATTTAAATGAGGATATTCATGATCCTTCACCTCCCAATGGATGTCCTCGTGAGGTATATATCTGACGAAAAGATGAGGAGAGCATGAATGAATTCATACACAATTATTTGTACCAACTTGGGAATAATGCATCCTTTTATCCTTCCATGATATTTTTTAATCATCGATATCAATAATCAGCACCACCTACCATGCCACCACTTGAATTTTTTTCTATCTTACATCCAAAAAGTAACTCACAGGGAATATCTCAACAAAATCTCATGGAATCACCTATTGATAAAAACCACAAGGAGTACATGCCACCTAATTTCCTCCATCTTATGAGAATAAAGTCACAAATATACTTGTTAACTTGGAATAGAGCTATTGACAAGGTTTTAAGATATTGAAAAAATAAGGATGTGACATAAAGAATGAACATGATATCCACTCTCTTTTGGAATAAACAACATTGGAAGAAACTAAAGGAGTAGGGTGACAAGATCCTCCACCTTTACATCGAACATTTGTTCCACCAGCAAACAAATCCAAATTCCATGGTCCTCTTAAGAAGCTACAATTATCGCATCTTATAGCCAAGACTGAATGGACCTTAGACACACTTCTCAAACTAGGACACATTACACTACCACCCATTCATTATCACGAAGATAAGAAAGGAAAAAGTACAAATACATCTTACTATGCATATCATAGAATAATAGAACATCTTACTGACAGATGAAATGCTTTAAAGAGGAAATTAAGAGAAATTGATCCTTATGGGGATCAAATTGAACGTATGATAGATTACTATTCATTTTCTTTGATCATTGTCATGTGCTAGTTGTATTATCACATATTACTCACTACCATCCATGAGAGTATAAACTTAGCTTTATACAATCATCTTTTATTTTGCAAGGAGTGGCATATCATAATCCATTTGGCTCACCTTTGTCCCTACACTTGGGGGAAAGTGGTTACATAGCCTTGTGTTAGGTGCATTCCTTCTTGGGATCCCTTTATTTATCCTTAAAATGTTAGTGTAGAAAGTACACTAACATTTTAAGGGGGGTCGTATAGTCCCACACTCATCGTTGGCATAAGAAATGGTCCCTTCTAGTGATGATAGCATACATCTCCTAGGAAGTGTGGCCTTTTAAATCAAAGTTTGACCTTCTTGGTCTATGTGAGTGTCTCATTGGTGGTGATATTAGGCTTTATGTCCTTTAAGAGTGTGATCTTTCTTGGCATACGATGTTCCCATTTTAGTAATACTATGGATAGTAATCCCTAAGGTGTGTTTTTTTATTCTTGGACATGTCCTTTCTTAGTGGTGATGTCATGTGTGATATTCCCTTAGGTGTGACATTTCATATATTAAGCAAAGTCCCTTTATTGTTTTTTGTAAATTACCTTTTGGTGTGGTGTTGTTACAAAACCCTTTAAGGTTTTGGCCTTATCTTGTCATGGTTTTTTTGCCTCCTTAGGTGAGTTTGTGCACGCCCTAAGGTGAGTTTTTTTCCATCCTCCAAGACCTTAAACCTTGTACACCCCCTAAGGTGAGTCTTTCTTCATCCCCTGAGATGTTAAACCTTGTGCACCCCCTAAGGTGAGTTTTTGTTCATCCCTTGAGACATTAAACCTTGTGCACCCCCTAAGGTAATTTGTGTTTATCCCACAAGGAATTCTATCTTGTGCACCCTAAGGTCATTTTTTATTCATCCCCCAAGATGTTAAACCTTATGCACCACCCGAGGTGAGTTTGTGTTCATCCCTTGAGATGCTAAAATTTAGCACCCCTTTTTTAACATGGCAACCTAGCATAACAAAAATTTATTTCTAGTGGATACATGTTTCATCAGTAATGTAGCACAACAAAACTTGTTTGTGCTCATGGGAAAATTTATTTATTTGATGGATGACATTTGGTATTCGAGACAAGTTAAGACTGAGGTCTCTTTGCCTTATCGACTCAAATCTTTTAGTATTAACCTTGTGTTTTTTGGTGTGTACTTTATGTGTCCTCTTTATGTTTATGTTGTGTTTATATCATGTTTGTATTCATTTCATCATCATATTTATGTTCCATCATGCCATGTGTATTCATCATGTATGCTTCATGTTTTCTAACATGTATGTTTGTGTAAGTTTTCTTGCTTCATATCATACATGTGTGTTCCTTTGTGCTTATGTTGTATTTCCATAGGATCTTGAATCCTGGGGGTTTGATCCCCTAGATTCATTGTCATCCTATCTCTTTAATCCTTTTATAATCAGACCCCTCTTGACATATTTGCTACTTTAGTTGAGGTTGAGAGTAAGTGTTGGCAATATGATTATCATTTATGTCTAAGGGGATATTTTTAGCAATATAGTGATCATTAATGTATGAGTATGTCATTGATGTCAGAGGATCAGTCACAGGTAAAATGGTGAAGATTGATGGAGAGAAAATGATGTTTTTGGCATGTTTTGTAAATTTGCAATATTGCATTAAAAGTTGTAATGTGGTCATGAAAAAATGTCATGCTTTAGTAGAGATTGTTTTCGGCAGAGTGTGGAGGAAACATATAGCATATCTATTATGGGTTTCTTGAATACATTTTAGAGGTATGATCCACAAGTTCAAAAGATAATAATTAATCTCAAAAATAAATTATTTCTATTCTCTGGTCTAGTTAAGGTTTAGAAAAAAAACCCTAAGGTTTTTAAGTCACAATGCTTCAATTTTCTATTTATCAGTTGACTATTGATAGGGAGTTACCAATTTCTTAACTTATGACTTAAGCCTTCAACATCATTGTATAACTAGCCGATCATCCCAATATAAACTGGCTCAACGGAGGATCAAAGATATTAATATATCCTAAGTCTGGAATTTATACTTTAGTCAAGCTTGATTAATAGTAGTGATCAAATCTTAAAGATCAAAGGGTTTTCCAGTCATTCACAAGACTTGTGGTAGGCCCATTATTTTTTATCATGAAATCATGGAATCTCACATGTCTGGTCAGACCAAACTCATGACTTTCTTTCTTGGTGATATCGATAGACAACACAAGAGACTGAAGAGTTCGATGACTAATGTAGCATCACATTTCCAAGTCTTTCTAACACAAAAATATATGTGATAATGTGAAATGGTGATAGGTGTCTAAATTTTTTACAATGCACAATTTGTTCACAACACGATTTCAATTCTAAAAGTGCAAAGCTAAAATATGCTAAGAAAAATAAATGCAATGAAGATCAACGATGTGCATTGAAGGAGAAGATCATATGGTTATTTTGATAACACATTTTTTCCCACTCTGATAATGCTAAGTTTGTGATGATTCAATATGAATTTTGTGTCCCTAATGAAACCTATAAAATAAAGGCTAGACAATGTTCGTTAAGAGTGACAATCAATACAAGAGAAAGTAGAGATCAATGGTTGTTGGAGCATCATTTTTTTGATCCACTTTGAACAGTGATAAAACTGTGATGATGAAAAATGATGACAGGTGGCAATCACTCATTTCATTGCATAGGTTATACACATCACATATTTCATTTTATAAGTGAAAATATAAAATGTGCTAAGCTAACAGTATGAGATACAGATCAATAATGTATATTCAAATAAGATATGATCTAATGGCTGTGTTTTAAAGTTGGGACAAATCAATGGAGATCATCAGAATATGACATGAAATTAGATATCTATGGCCAATATTTGGAGATATGATTTGCTTAATGGTTAGGTGGTGGAAAGCATAGTCAAAGGATGGAAATCAACACAAAAGATAAAATATATTTTCATGACAACTTAAAGATGAATTTTTATTGGATAAGAAATTTGATGAAATTTTAGATGGTTATAAGATTATCTATCAGATCAGTAATGTAGTATGGTCCTTTATTTAGCATCAAACCATGTGTATCAAATCTAGGGTTTGATACAAAGAATTCAATAACTTATACAAGACATATAAAAAGAAGACCTATCATTAAGAAATTAATCTTTTTGACTATGATGAGAGAATGTGTAACTAAGGAATGAGTATGTATATGGCTCAGAGAAAAGAAAGATAAGTTCAATAGAGCTCAGGCCAAATAATTGAAGACCTGGATCAAATTCAGATATACATCTAAGATACACATTCAAAGAGAAGAGAAGATAGGGATGTTGATAAGAGTTTAAGAAAGAGAAGAGGAATTTCTCCTTTAGTAGACAAGAATAGAGGATGTTCTAAAGAATAGTGGGCAGAGTAGAGAAGAAGATTTAAATGAATAGTTACAAACTAGACATGTAACATGGAATTGGATTCATTAGAATCACTTTTGTAAACTAAAGTTGTAGCTCCATAATTTTGATTCATTTATGCCATTAGAAAGATGAGTTGGTGATCAGTTAGGAAGTAGGTTCTTCCTTAGAGTTGGTGATCTTAAAACAGGGGATTGGTGTCTTCTTAGAGTTGGTGCCCTTAAACATTGTAACTAGTGAGGTTTTTATTGTGAGGCCGAATTAGGATAATAAATCCTAGCAACTATGCTCACCATGGTCTTTCCCGTATTCGGATTTCCACATACATCTGGTGTGATGTGTACTTGTGTGTGTTTGATCTCTACATATTCTTCCAATTTACATTTGAAGTGATAAAGGACTCATTTTAATTAGCTCTACTAATTCATCCTCCCTCTTAGTAGATAGTCGTGTTCTGATAATTGGTATTAGAGTAATCATTCCCTTGAAGAAGATTAATCAACTCATGTAGATCTTGAATAGTTAACACAAATGGATAGTCAAGAAGGTTCTTCCCCAAACAAAGAACCTCTCTTTAATGGATCAAAATATTCTTTCTAGAGTATAATTGGATGGAATCCTGTTTGTCATATTTAAGGTTTGATGTTTTGGTGTTTGTAGTAAATGCATATGTTTTTCTTGCTACACCTCCCACTATCCAATCTGGAAAGAAAGTGTATAAAGCAAATGCAAAGGCTAAAAAATCAATTCTCTGTGAATAGGAAAATTCAAAGTTTTTCAAATTTATGCACTATCAAATATCCCATGACATTTGGAGTAAATTGAAGATCGTCTATGAAGATGATGATAAAGTAAAGTAGGCTAAGTTACAAACTTAAAAAGGTAAGTTTGAAAGTCTTAAGATGAATGATGAAGAGAAAATTGTAGACTATCTTCTTAGGGTAGATAAAATAGTCAATGCAATCAGAGGCCTTGTAAAAGAGATGAAAGAACCTTTTATCGTCAAAATTGGTTCTAAGATCTTTTCTATCTAGGTATGATTATGAAATCTCTACAATAGAAGAAGCAAGAGATATAGATAAAATCACTATTGATGAGCTACATGGAACCTTCACTACCTATGAGATGAAAATGGGAGATGGAGAAACCTTCAAGAGAGAAGCTCCATTCAAAATATCCAAGAAGGGAAATGGAAGAAACATTGACATTTGGATCTGAGCAGACTGATGAAGAAGAAGCTAACTTTGTTAGAAGATTAAGAAGAGGATCTACAAAGTGTAGAGTTAAGTTACCCTTTAAATTATTTAATTGTGGTAAGATAGGTCATTTTGCAACTAAATGCCCATATATAAAAAGGATAACTCTGAACAAGAAGAGGCTAGTAAAAATATGAAACCCTATTATTCTAAGAAGAACGATTTCTTTAGAAACAAGAATAAATTGTACACCAAATAATAAAGTGATTCATCTAATGAAAGTGATAGCTCAAATGAAGACCATGATTATACCTTTGTGGTTGAGGGACATGAATCCCAATTCATGAAACTAGGAGAAACATTTGAGGGTCAAGAAAAATAATTCGTAAATTAGTGTGTGTGTGTGTGTGCGTGATGTGAGTGTGGAAGATTAGTGTGAATCCTAAATACTAAGTCTTCGGATGTAGTGAGGAGATGGTATACTCTATCATTCATGCATGTCTGCAAGTGGTTGAGAAAATTATGGTGGAAATTTCTTTTGCATTGAGATTATCTTCTCTCTGTAATGTATCGCTTCTATCTTATTTGTATCATTGTGGTAGTGAGACCTCTGCATGGTTAACCCTATTGGAGAGTGATTCTTTATTCAAATAGTGAGTCCTTGTTTTTGGCAGTGAGCATTTCTCAAGTAGTGGGCCTTTGTAATCAATTTTGATATTCTCTATAGTGTAATTTAATCCTCATCGTGGTTTTTTCATTTTGTGTTTTCCACATAAATCTGGTGTTACTACGTTTGTGTGATGGTTTTTAGTTTCTACACTTGCACTTAATGTTTGATCATTTAAGCAGAGTTAAGAATTTGTGATTGATCTAAGTTCCAATGAATGCTTCAAAATTTTTAATTTGGTACAACTAATTCACCCCCCTCTCAACTGTCTTGCTCAAAAATTAGTGTCAAATCTTGGTTCCTTAGAGAAGAGCTTAACCACTTAAGGAGGGTTTGGGATGTATGGAAAAGTTACTCATGACTACCCGAAGTTTGATCAAACTAATTATGCTATCTGGAAAATATTGATGGAAGAATATCTGGAGTATTGTGGATATGATGTGAAGAAAGCTTACAAGAATACTTACACTCCTACTACTAATGGTCCAAGTACGGCTGATGAGATTAAGGCACATGAAGTGAACAATAAGGTGAAGTACATTTTGAAGAATAGTCCCGTACACTCTTATTTGCTTAAAGTTCAAAATTTGAAGACTGCTAAGGAAGTCTGGGATGCTTTAGAAAAGGCGCATAAAGGATATGAAAGGGTCAAAGAGGAAAAGTTTCAAAATTTGGAGATGCAATTTGAGCTCCTCCATATGTTTGAAAATGAGAATGTTAAGGCATATGTACAAAGATTGGATGATGTAGTACATAGAATGAGAGGAATTGGTGCTATATTAGATGAATCTAGGATTGTAAAGAAGATTCTTAGAAATCTCCTTGATTCTTATAATGAAAAGATATTTTCTATTGAAGAACATATATATTACAAGACTTACACTAAAGATTATTTGTTGGGAACTCTGACATCTTATGAGATGAGAAAGTCAAATTTGAGAAATGGATCCAAATCAAAAACTGCTTTTAACGCTACAAGAGTTGAAGATCTAGATGATGAAAATCTTGATGAAGTAGAAGCTAACTTTGTGAGAAGGATGAATAAATCCCCTTGAAATTATGAAGGTAAGTTACCCTTTAAATGCTTTAGTTATGGAGGAATAGGTCATTATGCTTCGAGGTGTCCTAAAAGGGCTAAGAGGAACAAACAAAGATATGTGAAAGAAAAGAAACGTAAGAATATCAAGAGATATTATTATGTGAATGAGGATGCTACCATATCTAATGAGGAATCTAGTTATGGAGATCTTGATGTTGATGAATGCTTATTTTTGAATATACAAGATGAACCTAATTCTACTAATTCTGAAAAAATAGGTGAAGGAATTCCCTACGAAGAAGGAGAAAAATGAAGATACTGTAATCTTTTCCCTACATGCTAAATAAGAAAAGAAGTATTGGGTTTTTTATAGTGATAAGAGTAAGTTTGTTAAACTTGAAAAACATGATAAAGGATATAATCTTGTATTTAAGGATGAAATATGTGAAATCAAGAAAGATTTTGGAACAAAGATTGTTGCAGGACAGAAATATGAAGGAAGTATCTATCAACTTAAGGGTGTTGATGGATGATGCTTTATAATTCAGATCAATGATAGTTAGTTGTGGCATCAGAGAATGTATCATATGAATTTTGATAATATATAAAGGATTAGTGTAGTATAAGCTATGAGAGATTTACAGAGGATTATGAAGCTTATTAATGTTATTTGCAGGAATTGTCAGTTTGGGAAGCAAGCAAGAAGGAATTTCATATCAAAGGAACAATAAACTACTACAAGAGTGATAATTCTACAAGGTGAAAGGTACTTTATGCTTTTGATTGATGATTATTATAGGTATACATGTGTTACATTTCCTAGAGAGAATTATTATGCATTACATAGATTCAAGACATTCAAAGCTATGATTGAGAATGAAGTAAATTTGAGGATAAAATGCTTAAGGTCTAAAAGATGTGGTGAATTCACCTCCCATGAGTTTAATATATTTTTTGAAGTGCACTTTTAAAAATATAGTTATATGCTTCGAGAACTCCTCAGTGGAATGAAGTTGTTGAAAGAAAGAACAGAAAAATTCAAGAGGTTGCTAGATCAATGATTATTGAGGCTAGTCTACTTGGGGTTTACTAGAGAGAAGATATTCACACTGCTGTTTATGTATTCAATCAAGTTCAAGCAAGATCAAATAGTATAAATACCCCCTATGAGGTATGGTGTGGAAAAATTCCTACTATTAAGTACTTCAAGGTATTTGGAAGAAAATGTTATATTAGACGGGATGAAGAAAATTTAGGGAAGTTTGATGCAAGAAGTGATGAAGGTGGTTTTATTAGATACTCTACCAAAATAAAAGCTTACATATGTTTTAATAAAATATTGAGAAAGATTGTTGAAAGTACAAATGCCAAGGTTGATGAAGGAATGAAGAATTTAATTGACGTTGATGGATATGTATCTGATGAACTTGATTGCATAAGGATTGAAGAAGTTGTGAATAATAGGAAAAGGATGAGAAAGAAGAAAAAGCTCTGGTGGTGTCCCCTAATACACCTAGATATGTTTAGAAAAATCATTCAGAAAGTCAGATCATTGGAGACAAGAAAAAGGGAGTATTGACAAGAAGCAGAGCTATTGTTGGTGAGGTAAACTCGTGTTTACTTTTTGAGATTAAATTGAAGACTGTAATTGAATCATGTAAAGATGAGAATTGTATGGAAGCTATGAAAGAAGAACTAATGTTTATTGAGAAGAATAAAACTAGGGAACTAGTCCCAAGACCGGTAGATAAAAACATTATTGGATCAAAGTGGGTGTTCAGGAATACGTTGAATGAGAATGGAGAAGTGATAAAAAATAAAGCAAGGCTTGTGTGTAAGGGTTACTCAAAAGTAGAAGGCATAGATTTTCAGGAGACTTTTTCTCTGGTGGCAAGAATGGAAGCTATCAAGATGTTTTTAGCATGTTTTTCTTGTAAATATTTCAAGATATATCAGATGGATGTTAAGTTTGCATTTTTGAATGGTGAACTAGAAGAAGAGGTCTACATGGAACAATCAAAAGGATTTATGTTATCAGATCAACCAGATATGGTTTGTAGATTGAATAAATGTTTATATGGATTGAAGCAAGCTCCTAGAGATTGGTATGCAAGGTTAGATAGATGCTTGGTTTAGTAAGGTTTCAACAAAGGTATGGCAGATAGTAATCTGTATTTCAAAATTGAAAATGAAAAAATCCGGATTGTGGTTGTATATGTTGATGACATTATCTTTGGAGGAAATGAAAATTTCTAAGATGTTTGTAGAAGAAATGCACAAATAATTTGAGATGTCTATGTTTGATGAGATGAATTCCTTTCTTGGGCTAAAAATTAATCAAACAAAGAAAGGGATTTTTATTTCATAATCAAAATATGTGAAAGAGATGTTGAAGAAGTTTGGGATGGATGGTTCAAAACTAGTATGCACTCCTATGGTGGCTGGTTGCAAATTAGGTAAAGATTATGATTGACCTAGACTGGATATCATGCATGTTGTCTATCTTGTGGCTAGATTTCAAGAAGATCCTAAGGAAACACATGTTGTTGTTGTTTAAACAATATTCAGATATTTGAAAGGCACTCTGGATTATGGCTTATGGTATCCTAGGGATACTAACTTTACACTAAGTGCTAACACAGATGAAGATTGGGTTGGATTTGTAGATGATAGAAAAAGTACAAGTGGTGGTGCATTCTTTCTTGCTTGCAGTTTGGTGGCATGGTCGAGTAAGAAACAAAATTTAATTTTTGTGTCTACTATTGAAGCTGAGTATATTTCTGATGCATCTTGGCATACACAAGTTTTATGGATGAAACATACATTGAAAGATATCACAATTGTGTATGACGGTACTATTTCTATCTTATTTGATAACACAAGTGCAATTAAAATTTCAAATAATCTAGTGATGCACTCGAGGACAAAGCATATCTATTAGGTATCACTTCTTGAGAGAGAAGGTTGTGGAAAATGAAGTAAACCTTGAGTATGTACCTACGAAGGATCATATTGCTAATATATTTATGAAGGCTCTTCCTAAATATAATTTTGATTAACTCCAGAAGAAGTTAGGGGTCATTGCCCCACATTTCTTGAACTAGATGCATATGGTGATGCATTAGGATGATGGTTCTATGGATCTATCTTTCTTCTAGACTGATGTTTTGGAGGCTACCTCTCAAGGGGAGTAGGTAGTGTCATTTGTTTTTATTATATGACTATTATGTTTTTAATGTCAAAGGGGAAATTAATGTAAAATATCATTTTCCTTTGTCATTGATATCAAAGGGGGAGAGGAAGAATATGAGTTGGAGAAAAGTATCATATGAAAATTATTATCTATTAAGGGGGAGAAACAAAAAGAAAAATGATAAGTGTGTTCAGAGCTAGTATGTTGTCTTTGATGTTTTTTCACATCATGTGTTGCCATTAATGACAAAGGGGGAGATATTTGCAAGAATGGAGGTGTTGTCATTGATGTCAACTGGTCAATTTTGTTAACAACTGGTTGTTGTTGTCATTGATATCATGGATGCAAGTTATTCGTTGTATATGTCAAAGATATTGAGAAAATTATAATGAAGGAAAGTTGCAAGTGTTCAGTGGTTGCTCCAAGTTTTTCTCAAATATTTTCTCCTATATATGTGTTATTCAAATATGTTGATCATGGTTGTTGGAAGCTACTATATCTAGATTCTTGGATTCTTATTCATTGTACAATGTGAGTTATGTTAACCAGTTTTGAACTATGGTTTTTTGTGTTTCTGGCTGATGTATGGGAGAAATATTGTTGGTCTGGATTTATTTTTGGTTGATTCTTATGACTTGTGGTTCTAGAGTTAAGGTTTTTTTATCGTGTTGAAGATAATTTTTGTTTTTGGAAGGATTTGATTGTGCTAAGGGTTGCATGTGCTTAATTTTTCTATGTGTTACGCTTGTTTGGCTGACCTTATGTTGAATACTACTTTTGAAGTTGATGAAGTGTGTTGGGACCTATTTGGGTCCTCATAAAGTGTGTGTTTGATTTTCCCTCATTCTAATTCCACCCTAGGATGTTTTTTCGCCAACCTAATTTGAATTTAATGTTGGATGGCCAACTTTGGATATGTTTCAGAGTTGAAGATGGTATAAATATAGGATGAGTTAGTGGTGAAAAATCAAAAGGTAAGTGCAAAGAAATAGAGTAGATAGATGCCAAATATATTTGAATCATTGTTTGTGTGTGTGATGTGAGTGTGGAAGATCAATGTGAATTCTAAATGTTGAGTTTCCAAATATAGGGAGCAGAAGGTGTACTCTATCATCCATGCATGTCTAAAATTGGTTGAGAAAATTGTGGTGGAAATATCAATTGCAATTAGATTTTCTTCTCTCTAAAACATATCTCTTCTATCTTCTTTATATCTTTATGGTAGTGAGCCCTTCAAGTGGTTAACCCTATTGGATAGTGAGTCCTAATTCTAATAGTGAGTCCTTGTTTTTTGCAGTAACCCTTTCTTAGGAAGTGAGCCTTTGTAATTGGTTTGATATTCTTTATAGTGTAAGTTAATGATCATTGTAGTTTTTCCTTCATTGGGTTTTCCACATAAATCTGGTGTTAGTATGTTTCTATGATGGCTTTCAGTTTCTGCACTTGCACTTAATGTTTAATAATTTAAGCAAAGTTGATAATTTTTTATTGATCTAAGTTCTGGTGAATTCTTTAAAAGTTTAAATTTGGTACAACTGATTCACCCCCCCTCTCAATTGTCTCGTTCAACAGTTTATACTTTATTCCAACTTGATCAAGGATAGTGATCAAAGCTTAAAGATTAAACGATTTTTCAATTCAAAAGACTTCTGGTAGGCTCGTTCAGTTTGATCATTAAAGCACATAATCTCACCACATGTTTGATGGGACAGAGCTCAAGACTCTCTATCTGTCTAAGATTTATAGATGACACAAGATATTAAAGATATCAATAGTTGATGCATCATTTCATTTCCAAGTCTTTTTGACATAATAATATCTACAATAATGCAAAATGGTGATAGGTGTCTGAAGGTGATAATAGTGCACATTTTCTTCATAGCATGATTTTAATTCAAATTGTGCTAAGAAAAAGAAATATCATGAATATCAACGGTGTGCATTGAAGGAGAAGATCCTATGGTTATCATAATAGCACATTTGTGTCCTTCTCTGACAATGCCAAGTTTGCAATGATACAATATAGCTATGTGTTCCCTTAATGATGTTTGTAAATTAAAGGATAGATAATGTTCATTAAGATCGATGATCAGTGGAAGAGAAAGTAGAGATCAACATTTGTCAAAGCATCAATGTTTTGATACCCTAAGCTAGGGATAAAACTACGGTGATGCAAAATGATGACAAGTGGAAATAGTTCATTGAATTGCATAGGTTCTATATATAACATAATTTACTTTACAATCTTTAATCCAACGGTATGTGATAAAGATCAATAGTGTATATTTAAATAAGCTCTTATCTAACTATTATATTTTAAATTTGAGACAAATCAATAGAGACTATTAGATCATGTGTGAAATTAGAGATCTATGGCCAATATTTGAGGATATCATTTTCTCCACAGTCAAAAAATATAGTCAAGTGGTCAAAATTGGCATAGAAGATAAAATCAAATTTTCCATAATAGCTCAAAGATGGATTTTCAATGGACAAGAAACATCATGAAGGTTCATATGTTTATAATATTAAATATCAGTTAAATAATACATTATGGTTATTTATTAAGCATTAGAACATGCGCATCAAATATAGGGTTTGATACAGAGAAGTCAACTGATCATATAGGGCACATAAAAAGAAGACCTATCATTAAGAAAATAATGATGTTGAGAATGATGAGAAAGATTTTGTAGCTCGATAATGATTCTATATATGGATCAAATAAAAGAAAGATTAGTTCAATAGAGCTAAGGCCAAATAATTGAAGACCTAGATCAAATGTAGATATACATCTAGGACACACATTTAGAGAGAAGAGAAGAGAGGGATGTTGATAAGAGTTTAAGCAACAAAAGAGGAATTGGTTTGATAATAGAAGAGAATAGTGGGTAGAGTAGAGAAGAAGATATAAATAAAAAATTATAGACTAGACTTGTGACATGGAATTGGATTCATTAGAATCACTTTTATAAACTAGAGTTGTGTTGGAAGTATGCAAAAGATTAGTCCTATATTGTCATTGATGTCACCATGTTGGTCTGGTACCTTGAACTAATGTGTAGAATATCTAGTATTTGATCCGATATTTTGGTCTAGATATTCTCTTCAGTAATCACCGAGGTTTAAGGTTTTGGGAAATGGATTATGATCACTAGAAGCGTGTATGTATGCATTCTCAGATGTTCATATGATTGGGTAGTACATTGGCATCGATTTTTGTGATTGCATTTTGCTATTAGGTTAATCATGGTCAACATAATATTGCATGACATAGTTATATTACTTTCAGAAAAGCTATATATGAAGTCGAAAAGTTATCTTTTTGAAAATATAAATTGCATCCAATTAGGATGACCTAATTGATGCGTGTGAGTATATCAGGTATATATACAAGATGGTTTGAAGAGGAATGTATGTGAAAAAGAAGAAGTGTTTGTGTATGTGGTGATAAGTGAAGTGCATGAAAAGAAGGATAAAGATTAGTCTATTGTCATGTGAGTGAATACTCTGAGCATCAATGGAGCTGAATTTTCACTTGTCGTGTAACTTCATCAGTTCAACTCTAGTGGTTAGCCATTTTTTTCCATAATTTTTGTAGGAAGTGAGCCTCCATGTCTGGATAGTTAGTCCTTGTAAGCAGTGATCTTTTGTATTTGGCAGTGAGCCTCCTATGTAATTGGTATTGAAATAACTATATATATATTGTGACCTAATCCTCACCATGGTTTTTCCTTCATTGAGTTTTCCATGTAAAATCGGGTGTTCTTGTGTTGTGGAATTTCATATTTTTTCATTGATTTTATTTGTTCTATGTTGTAAATTAATTAAAGGTGTTTGTTCAATAAGTTTTAGTGCATATTGATTCACCCCCCCTCTTAGTATCATGATTATTCAAAAATTGGTATCAGAGCTTTGGTTCCTCTAGGAAAGTCTAACACCTTGAGGGAGATCCTAAAGATTGAACAAATGGATACAGAAGAACTCCAGACTAGCTCTGAAGATCTTGACAAGGTTAAAATTGAAAATCGAGATCTGAAAGAAAATCTCAATGAAGTAAATGAATGCATCTAGAAACTGAAAGAGTAGTTAAAGAAGTTCAAAGAAAGACAGAGAAGTGAGTGAGCAATTGAAATAAGCAAATGAAGATAATACCAGACTAAATTTGAAAATATATGAAAAGAAGAGAGTTGAAGAGTTCTTGAAAACAATGATACAAAGTAAGTCTGATGTTTTCTCTAGGCTAGAATGGGAAGTGATGAATCTAAAAGAAAAAAATTATGAAGATTATTTCAAGACAAGCTCCACCAAGCTTGATGAATTACTAGCAGGACATAAACCTTCTAAAAAGAAAAAGTGGTTTATGTAGAAGCTGATGAAAAAATGTAGAACTTAAATCTAGTAAATAATTAGAAGACTCAAGATAAAGGAAAATAAAAAAAGAAACTCAAGAAGGAGATCACCTATCAGAAAACCAAATGCACAAAGGTACTCATCATTCAATGGTATTTGTTTTCTTGTAATAAATTTGGTCATAGGGAAACTAAATGTAGGAGTAGGATGAATCAATTTTCTAGTCCCTTCTTCAGACAATGTTATACATGCAAGAAGATCAGACATAAAGCTACGAAATGTAGATCTTAGGTAAGTCAGGTAATGATGAATAGATTCAATGGAAGAAGGATGAATCAATATTTTGATGGCTATTTCTATACCTATAACATGTTTGGGCAGAAAGTAAATCAATTTAGAATAGGGATTGATGGAAATCAGACAAGACAAAAATATTGTCTATTACTATTGCAAAAAACTAGAACATAATTCAAAAGTGTACAAAAGTAAAAATGGAAAGTAGTGTGCTCTAGTGAAAGATGATGAACTCATGAAAAGATTGATAAGGAAGAGGTTAAGAAGGCAATGAGTAAGGTATGGAAGAAAAAAGAATAATTATAGATTACTAATGCATTTTTACCCACATCTGATGCAAATGATTCCTCTAGGAATTAGGCCTAGAATGGTCTTAGGAGGAGAATTATCATAAAATAAATTAAACCCCCAGAAACTTAGCATGTAAGATGTTGGCATATGGATATATTGTAAGGAATGATAGGATAGAAGTGATGCAAAATAAACTAGAAGGAAAAGAGTGAGCATGTTCTTTTGTGGAGTGAATTAGAGTTATTTAGAAGAGTGGAAGAAAAGTTTTATCAGCTTTTAGAAATTAATGTGATTTAGGGAAAAATAGTGTAGTATAAATGATATTTCACAAATCATTTTGTTCATCAAATGCATTTGAAGGATTTGTAGAGTGACTTGGAACCTTCTTGGAGCATTTCTGAAGCAATTTGGAGCCCTTCGAGAGATCTTTGTGGACATTCGAAAGAAAGCTATGAAATTTTCTCTCTCTCATAGTTACAGAGGAAGGTAATAGAAGAAATCCTTGTTTAATTTTGATAAGAGAAATAATGAAAATTTCTAACAAAGGATCCAATGGAAATAACCTACTGAGATTAAAAGGATTCGAGCTGGATGAATTTGATCATCGTAGAATAAAGAAGACAGAATTAGGGTTGGAACCGAGTGAATTACAGAACTTACAATCCCTAGGTTTGGATATGTGGGGAGAGTTCCATTGCATTGATGACAGAGAATTTATCTTGTTCCTTTTGAGAAAATTCAAGGATGGCAGCATTGTATTGGATAAATCCTATCCCATTACAAAGGAATTGATTGAAGTGGTTACCAGATATTGCAGCATTGGAGAACTTCTCAGATGGAAGAACATAAAATACAAGCAAGTAGAGGAAATGATGGGAGTTGACAAAGATGCCTAAGCACTGTTGATTGATACTATTAGTGATTGCTCAGTTAGGTATGTTGTGTATGGAATTTCTTACAAAGTTTATTTCAGAAATCGAGATGGCTCTACTTCGTCCATTGTTGTGTATTTTGCACATAAAATCATAAAAGAGAACAAGTAGTTTAATCTGTGTGGACTGATTCTTGAAAATATCACTCAAAACATATGAATGTCACTGGAAGACGGATACCCATTCCATTTTGGGTTCTTTCTTACATGTCTGATACTCTATTTTCTGAACTCATTGGCAGGAAAGAAAGACGTTAAGTGGGAATCTGACATTCCTCTTACAAGAAAAATATGTAGACACATGGAAGGTTTAGAAGATAAAATAAGTGTGTGTAAAATATTTTTCTTATCCTTGTAGAAAGTAATGAGCTCCAATGAAGTTATGTCTAGTTGATTTGAGGAAGGTTCTTCCTTTGGAACAAAAGAATTGAAAGTGGTCACTAATGATTCCCCTATGGAATCGAAGAAAAGAAAATTTATCCCTGATAACATCATTTTTATTCCTGAAGAGAAGGAAGAAGAAGAAGAAACTCTGCCTAGATTAGTGTCTTTTGATCTAGATGACATTCGGTCTAAGTTAGTAAAAGGGAAAATGAAGAAAATTGGAAAATTATGGAGTATGGCCTCTCCAGTCGACAAACTCAAAGTTGATGATGCCTTAGTTGATTATCTACTTCATAAAGATATTGATGTATCAATCATTTTTTATTCCTTACCAGAAACTTTAGTCTAAGTAGTTGAAAAGAGAATGTTGCTTGAAGGTCTGAAAGGACACACGTTGGAAGCCTTGGTTGAAAAGAGATGTTCTAAAGCCAAGCAGAGACTATAAGAACAAATCATGGAGACAAATAAGTGCATAAAAGAAATGTCAGATATCTAAAAATATTGTCTCTGGTGGCCTACTAGAGTTGATAATTTTAGAAGTAGGGTTGAAGCAATTGAATCTGAAGTGAACAACATTGGAAAGAAGTTTGATATTTTTGAAGACAAAGAGGGAAAGAAAAGGTTGAGAGTCAGTGAAATACAAGCTGAACTGATCATTGTGTAGAAACAAAGGGATTATGTAGTGAAGACCTTCTGGCTTCTTAAGGAAATTGTTGAGATCCGGTTAGACCATCTTTCCAAAATACTCTCTGATGTAGAAAATTGCAAAAGAAAATGCTCATCTCTAAATTGGTTGTCCTCTTTCACATTGTTGGCTCTATTGGAAAGTATATGTACAAGAATGGATTTTGTAGTACTTGAATGGAATAAATTATATCCTATTATCTAAGAAAGGTACAAGAAGGTATTTCAAGTGAAAAGTGTCATTCTGATTTGAAGGAACTTTGAGAGATGGGATGCTTGAAATTTTTGAGGTTTTGAAATTTTAAATGAATTAGAAATTTTGAATATTGGATGTCACCATGTTTAGATTTTTATTGGTACCCTTTTTCCATTGATTTCAAAGGGGGAGAGATTTGGAGAAAGTTGGGGAGAGTTTTGAATTAGAATTTTTGCACATGTTGTCATCAATTCCTAAGGGGGATATTGTTGGAAGTATGCAAAATATTAGTCCTATATTGTCATTGATGTCACCATGTTGGTCTGGTACCTTGAACCGGTGTGCATAACATCCGTTATTTGATCTGATATTTTGGTCTGCATATTCTCTCCAGTAATCACTGTGGTTTAAGGTTTTGGGAAAAGGCTTATGATCACCAGAAACATGTATGTATGTATTCTCAAATATTCTTATGATTGGATGGTATGTTGGCATCGGTTTTTGTGATTACATTTCGTTATTAGGTTAATCATGGTCGACATAATATTGCATGACATCATTGGATTACTTTTGGAAAAGCTTTATATGAAGCCGACAAGTTATCTTTTTGAAAACATGAATTGCATCCATTTAGGCCGACCTAATTGATGTGTGCATATATATCAGGTATATATACAAGATGGTTTGAAGAGGAATGTATGTGAAAAAGAAGAAGTGTGTATGTATGTGGTGATAAGAAAAGTGTTTGAAAATAAGGATGAAGATTAGTCTACTGTCATGTGAGTGAATACTCCAAGCATCAATGGAACTAAATCTACACTTGTGGTGTATCTTCATTAGTTCAACTCTGATGGTTAGCCATTTTTGTTTCCATAATTTTTGTAGGTAGTGAGAATCCATGTCTAGATAGTGAGTCCTTGTAAGTAGTGAGCTTTTGTATCTAGCAATGAGCCTCCTATGTAGCTAGTATTAAAATAACTATATATATTGTGAGCTAATTCTCACAATGATTTTTCCCTCATTGGGCTTTTGACATAAAATCAGGTGTTCTTGTGTTGTGGAATTTCATATTTTGTCATTTTTCTTATTTGTTCTATGTTGTAATGTAACTAAAGGTCTTTGTTCAATAAGTTTTAGTTGATACTGATTCACCCCCTCTCTCAATATCCTGACTATTCAACAAGTTTTAGCTCCATAATTCTAATTAGTTGGTACCATCAGTAAGCTAATTTGGTGCTCAGTTATGGAGTAGGAGCTTCCTTAGAGTTGGTTCTATTAAAATAGGGGACTGGTGTATCCTTAGGGTTGTCGACCCTAAACATTTTCACCACTGAGGTTTTTATTATGAGGTTGTTTTAAGATAGTAGATCCTAGTAGCTTTTCTCACCATGGTTTTTATAATATTGGGTTTTCCACATACATATAGTGTAATGTGTATGTGTGTGTGTGTTTGATCTCTACATATTCTTCTAATTTACATTTAAAGTGATAAAGGACTACTTTTAATTAACTCTACTAATTCATTCCCCCTCTCAGTATATAGTTATGTTCTAATAATTAGTATCAGAGAAGCGATTCCCTTGAAGAAGCTTAATAAGCTCATGTAGATCTTAGATAATGAACACAAATGGCTAGTCAAGAAGGTTCTTCCTAAAACAAAGCACCTCTCTTTAATGGATCAAACTATGCTTTCTAGAGTATATGGATGGAAGACAACTTATCATCTTTAGGGTTTGATGTTTGGATGTCTATAGTAAATGCATATTTTATTATTTCTACACCTTCCACTAACCATGTTGGTAAGAAAGTGTATGAAGCAAATGTAAAGGTTAAAAATGCAATTCTTTGTGGATTAGAAAATTTGGATTTTGTCAAAGTTATGCACTGTCAAACAACCCATGTAACATTTGGGTTAAATTAAAGAGCATCTATGAAGGTGATGACAAAGTAAAGTAGGCCAAGTTACAAACTTACAAAGGTAAGTTTGAAAGTCTTAAGATGAATGATGAAGAGAAAATTGCAGAATATTTTTTCAGGGTACATGAGATAGTCAATGCAAACAGAGGCTTGAGGAAGAGGTGAAAGAACCTATTATCATAAAAAATGTTCTAATATCCTTTCCATATAGGTATGATTCTAAAATCTCTATAATATAGGAAGCAATAGATCTAGATAAACTTACTATTGATGAGTTACATGGCACCTTAAAAACCTATGAAATGAGAATGGGAGATGTAGACACCTCCAAGAGAGAAGTTGCATTCAAAATAGCCAAGAAGGAAATGGAAGAAACATCTACATTTAAATCTGATTATACTGATGAAGAAGAAGCTAAATTTTTCATAAGCTTAAAGAGAGGAACTAGAAATTACATAGGTAAGTTACCCTTTAAATGCTTTAATTGTGGTAAGGTAGGTCATTTTTCTACTAAATTCCCTTTTAGCAAAAAGGATAACTCTGAAAAAGAAGAGGATAGTAAAAATATGAAACCCTATTATTCTAAGAAGAAAAATTTATTTAGAAACAAGAACCTATACACAAAAGAAGAAAGTGATTCATCGCATGAAAGTGATGAGTTAGATTAGGACCATGATTATGCCTTTGTGGTTGATGGAAATGAATCCCTATTGATGGAACTAAAAGAAACTTCTGAGGGAAAAGAAAAAGAAGAAATTGAAGACTCTGATGAAGAAGAAGTAGGAGAAGTGGATCCAAAGGGTGAACTCATATGTTCCCTAGATGAGATTGAGAGTTTAAGAAAATAGAACTCAAAGAATAATAAGCATGCACAAAAGGAAATTGAAAAATTATCCAAAAATATTGAAAAATGCGATTAAATGATAGTGATCCTAAAGACACAAGTTGAAGCTAAAAGAGTAGAAGATGAAGTCAAATCTGAACTAAAATCTAAATCTGATGAATGGATGAAGCTAGAAGTAGAAATAGTGACTTTAAGAAAAGATATTGAAATAGAAACAAGTAATGCAGAAAAGAAAACTAAAATTGATAAGAGTACCACCATGCTTGATGAAATATTGAGCAAGAAAAAGGTACATAAATATATGTTTGGTTTAGGATTTGACAATGGTAAAAGTTCAAGTTCTAATGAATCTTTTCAAAAGAAGCTGAAGATGAAATCAAATACAAGAACTACTCATGCAGATGGCTTTATAAAGGTGAGATACTTGAAGAAGCAGAAGCCTAGAAGACCTCCTCCTACAAAAAAAAAATATATGACCAAGTATTCCCCATTTTTTTTATGGTTACTACTATACTTGTAATTTGTTTGGTCATAGGGCTAGAGAATGTACAATTTTACCTAAAAGGAGAAAAAAAATTATTAGTAGAAATTTATTTGCTCCATTCATAGATACAAATATAGTATGCTATAACTGTAATAATATTGGTCACATAGCTAAAAAACGTAGAACAAACTTTGTAAAACCAAGGATGAAAAATAAAAAGAAAGGCATACTCCCCAAGGTGAACAAAGGTTCACAAGTCTCTACAAAAGAAAAAGAATAGATAGAAAAGAGACACAAGAAAGTACGGAAAGGAAAAGATCAGGAGACTACATAATCAATGATTGCTCAAACTGCATTTCATGCATAAAAGAAAAAAATTTGGGTAATAGATAGTGGTTGATCTAAACACATGCCTGCTGATAAGAGAAAGTTCATCAATTTGAGTAGATACAAAGAAGGATTTTTTAGTTTGGGAGTGGTTGCTCTTTCCTCACATCACTAGATCCTAGTGATAGGGCATGAGTCCATGGGGAGAATCATAGAAGCTTTGTTCATCCTTGGAAGAGAGAAAAGGAAATTCAAATATGATTGGTTTTACAACTTTCTAATGATGATTGTTGTAGATTATTAGAAAAAATTCTTTGTCTAATAAATGGTGAGAAAAATTTGGACAAAGAGGCAGAAAGTTGGAGTCCCTTTGCCATTGATGTCAAAGGAGGAGAAAAAGTGAAAATTATCTATGTTTATCAAAGGGCGAGATATGATAATGATTTATGTGTCCATGTGTTTTGGAAAATGTTTGATTTCCTAACTGGGAGAAAGGTTGTTTTCAAAAGCTTTAGTCCACATTCATCAAAAGCCAATGTAAGTAAATTGAATGTCTAAAAAGGAGCAAAGCATGCATTTTCAAGAGCAGAGCATTTATTTTTCCATCAATGACAAAGGGGGAGATTTTTTGTAATATGACTGTCATTGATGTCAAAAGGGAGATTGTTGGAAATATAATGATCATTAATGTCTAAGAATGTCATTGATATCAAAGGATCAGTCACAAGAAAAATAGTGAAGATTGATGGACAAAAAATAATGCTTTCAGCATGTTTTGCAAAGTTGTAATGTTGTCATGAAAATTTGTCATGTTTTAACAAAGAATGTTTTTGGAGGAGTGTAGAGAAAACATATAGCATATCTATTATGGGTTTCTAGAATAAATTTTAGAGGTATGATCTGGAAGTTTAGAAGATAATAATTGAGCTCAAAAATAAATTATTTTTGTTCTCTGGTGTAGTTAGGGTCTAGCAAAAAAACCCTAAGGGTTTTTAGTCATAGCACTCTAGTTTTCTATTTATCAGTTGACTGCTGATAGGTGGTTACCAATTGCTTAAGTTAAGACTTAAGCCTTCAATATCATTATATAACCAGCCACTCATCCTAATGTTAACTATATTTTTAGAGTATCATATATATTAATATATCTTAAGTCTGATGTTTATACTTTAGTTGAAAGCTTGATCAATGGTAGTGATCAAAGCTTAAAGATCAAATAGTTTTCTACTTGTTTGCAAGACCTATGGTACACACATTCCTTTTGATCATGGAAGTATGGAATCTCACCATGTGTCTAGTGGGACTAAACTCAGCTCTCTTTGTCTCACTAATATCAACAGACAATGTAAGAGATTGAAGAGATTGACAACTAATGTATCATCACATTTCCAAGCCTTTTTGTGTAATGCCCCGCCAAGTAACCCTAAAGGAAGTTGTAATTAATGTCTTAAGCGAACCAACTTTTTTTTTATAAAGTGCATTTAACATACACATTCACTTACTAATTAACAACAACCTCTAAGGCTACAAGGTTAGGATTACTTAAACCCACACATACATATTATATGTAACCATAGCATTATGAACTTTATGAAATAAACATCATACATCATAAGAATACCACATAACCCAATAAGATAATCAACCAAGATACAATCTCATAAACATTATCTTAATCCAATAGTTACATCACTCATTCCCATAATGAAGCAATAGTACATAAGGTTACAATTAGAGAATTTCACCTCATAAACATAAGAGGGATAAAATAACTTATACCAACTGAAATATTACAAAGCAAGAATAACACAAGAACTCGATCCATCCATCTGGACGTCTCACCACCAAGTACTGAAGATAGATGGGGACCCAACGGTTTTGGTGCATATTCCACCCAACCAAGTGGTACCCGAAGGCCCACCCCCCATGCTAGGAGATAGTAACAAAGTAACATGGACAAATATCTACAACCACTAAGCAAAGACAGACTCATACTGACTCATACTGATATAACCAAATAAATGAACTAAAAAGTTCAACTCAATCACCAAACAAGTAAAAATCAAGTACAATACAAGTACAAATCAAGTACAACGTTCACATCGGTGACATAGGTCACATTGCTTCCAGACATAAAGTAGATCAAGTATGTTCACAGAACCATACATATAAAATAATTAACAATAGTTGTCCTAGATAGAGTGTCATCGCATAGTAGTCATGAGATCTCCTCTAGGCATCCTTCATAGGCTTCGGTAATCTTGGTGGCATCAATCGAATCTCGGCACTCATACTCATTCATGCGGTATCAAATACCTCTCGTACTGACAAGATAAATGACTATGCCATTCTAGGCCTTCTCACTCATCCCAAGTCTAAACAAGCCCTTGTATCTATGAGTGAGAATTAAATTATCTTGATTAGTGTGAACTACATCCTAATCATCTAAGTAAATTAATTTAATTATCACTTGGTTAACTCACTTTTGAAGGTTACCTGGTTTACCACTTTGGGCTCCGGCCCCTAACAAAAGCCACTCTTCTATTCGACAACACACACCCAAACAATCCACCAAGGGAACCACAAGTGCATACCAACTAGGCATCATAATCCACTCCAACACAAGGAGGAAACAAAAGATAGAACTCACTCCAAACATCTTGGAGGCAACATAACACATAGACCACTCCTTTCACAGGAGGCACAAAACATCCCCGTTCATGGAAACCGGGTAAATACTGAATAGACACCATGCACTACCCAAGGGAAAACAATTGGATGACATAAAGGTTCAACAACCCTCATCCTCTAAGTTCTCCTGGAAGACTTATAATTTAGGACTAACACTAAATCCCAAAACCAACAATGCAACTTGACGACATAGCAACAAAAGCATTCAAGTCATTAATCAAATCTAATATTTGGATTTCCTAAATCCATACTCATTTAATAGGTAGTGTTGACAAAGTCAAAGACACGATAACTAGATCATCTAAAATAATCATAACCCCTATTTCCCCTTTCATTATTGGAAATCTAAAATAATTAAACTTACGTCCCTTTACTGAATACAGAGAATTAAATCCTTTAAGATAATCATAAGGAAGATACTACTTTTGGATATACTAAATCCATATATCTTTTATAATCCAATCACAATGATTCAATTAATCTAAATAAAAATTAATAAATAACATAATTGATTGCCTCATCAATAAAACAACCTCTTAATTTACTTTTAAATCGACACAAATCCATGGAAGTAAACTCTTTCCATTTCCTAGCCAAATCTTACATTTCATTCAATTTCCTATTTAGAATATGCAATCACTTTAATATAATAAAATATTGTTTCTCTACCCATTTACCCATATACACTAATCAATCTATTTTAAATCTCTATTTAATTTCCTATTTAAAACATTCGATTTCTTTAATATAATAAAATATCGTTTCTCTATCCACTTACCCATATACACTAATCAATCCATTTTAAATCTCTATTCAATAATATATTGCATACATCTTATTAAAATGAAATACGATAATGAATTTACCCTTAATATATTTTTATATGCTCCATATTATATAAACACCAAACATATATATTAATAAACTCAATTATATAGATTCTTTAATATTCCAATCACAACGATTAATTTGCTCTATGGAAATAAAACATAATAACTATTGCCCTTTCAAAATTAATTGAAAAAAAAAACTAAATAAGTGCCTTTATAATAAAGGATAGATTAGTTCAAATAATTTAAGTCAAATCCATTGTTTTCCTTTAAAACTAACATAAATCTTCTACAATAATTCTTTTCAATTTCCTAACCCAAACCTTATATTTCTTCTAGTTTTCCAACAACACCCTATGTTAATCTCATCTAAAAGTTTCCCTTTCCAAACTCTTATTACATACATCCATTTATTCAAACCATAAAATATACATTCTCAACAAATAAATTGTTCAAATAGAAAATGATTAAATTAAAATAATTAATTGTCTCTTCATAATAATCAATTCACGAATTTACTTTTAAAACAACACAATCCCATGCACTACCAAGAGAATTCACAACAGGTTGACATCACAACGACAACCCTCACAAACAACAGACCATCTGGAAGACTTATAAACTAACAGGTATTCAACCCATTCTCAAAGCATAAACACGGAAGACATAATCATTGAAGGCAATAGAAGAAACTACATTTGGATACTCTAAATTCATTTCTCATTTCATTACGTAAATCATTATATCGATAAAACTAAATTAAGAATTCATCTTTTCAGATAAGGGAGAAATTACACTAATATTTTATTCTCTAACTGTTCTTAACAAAATAAGTATTTTCAACTATAACCCAAAACATTTCGTTTTAAATTAAATAACCAATTGCCTTTGCAAATTAAATCATTATAAAATTAATCAAATTAACATTTGGTCTCTTCCATAACTTATTGTGTTAAAATAAGATCAATATTTGGACTATAACCCAATATCATATATATATTTTTCCAATTAAATCAAATTAATAATTGGACCTTTTACACATGAATTTAAATTCCACAATTAAATTTTAAATTATGCATTCTTTAAATCAAATATTTAACTCCTTCAATTAAACTTTAACATGCCATTTTAAAATAAACAATAATTTTCCCATATGTTTATAATTTTAATTCCACTAATCTAATATACAAATTTTATTTAAAATAATATAAATAAATATAATACTTTAATATTATAATAACAATACATAAAATATTAATATTTATAAATATCAATTTATTATTATTTTATTATCAGAACAGCCATGGGAAAATAACTTAACAGCAGTCTCGTGTTTCAAGCATAACTCAAAAACTACGATCTGAGTATTTGCGATTTTTTGACAGGGATAAGAAAATTCTAAGGTGCAGAAACCTTTTAAATGTCCTAACAACCCAGTTTGTGTAAGTGGAGTTATATGCGACGTAACCAGACCATTTTACCATGAAAAATATAACTACCCTGCGGATTTTAAAATCCGATTTTTAATAATAAACATAGGATTTCATTTTCTAAAAACATTCTAAATCCATTGTTCAATCTCTATGTTTGATTTCAATAACAATATAATCGATTTCCCCAAATAATTTAAATTCAATTGAGGTTTTCACAATTTTCACTCAAAAATTTTCACAAGCAAAGACTGTAAATTTATTTAATTATTTTCTTCTAATATCAAATTAGTTTTCTAAAACAGATTTAACAAACCAATCTTTAATCACTACTATTTAAAAAAAAACAATCAAGAACAATAAAACACAAAGAGGGAAACCTGGTACAAGAAGCTATTGGGAGAGATGAATTTATGATGCAAGCCTCCTCCAAAGATTTCTTGAATTTTTTTCAATCTTCCAATGAATCCAATCCAAAACCCAACAAATGCAAACAATCTTTCCTTCACTCAATTCTACAATCAAAAATTTCTTCAAACCCTTCTTGTGCAATTTTCCAAAATTTCTTCTCTGCTGTAAAAATGTATTTTTTTTTAGAACATTTTCCCTCCCTAAAATTAAAACATGCATTCATTATAAAACAAAAATACCTAATACAACCCTAATTCACATTACATGCAAATTAGATATTTCAATTTCAATTTTAATTTCAATTTCAATTTCAATTTCAATTTTCGAAAACCCACTTTCAATTTAAAATGCAATTTCAAATAATAAATTAATTTCCAAAGTTGCAACTAATTTCCCAGATAAACATTTATTACAAGTTCTAATTTAATTCCCACACATTGAAATTAAATTCCAAAATTAATTTTAATTCTTTTATTTCCTTTCATTCTCTTGCATCACGTTTAATTAATTAATTTAATTATTTAATAACTAAAGTCAACCCCCTTGGATTAAATTTAATTAATTAAATAATTTAAATATAAATAATTAAATAATTTAATAATTTAAATATAAATAATTAATTTAAATATAAACTTTTATCCACATTGCATTATTTAAATTAAATAACCATCAACATGATTTAAATACAATTATTCTAAATATCTATTTCCAAATCAAGAATCCTTCAGAATTAAATAACATTAAAACAGGACAGACAATGACTCGACACACACAACTGACGGCACACTAAGGCTAGGGTGTAAACTTGACACATGTTACCTAGCTACCATCTCCCATTCAACTTAATCATTGGATCGACACACTCAAACCTGTGAAACCAGGTGGAGTCAATGTCATGTACCTGCAATCCTGAAAAACAAGTAAACAACATCATACAATATATCCAGCATATAATACACACCGTGAAGAAGAAATTACAGATTTGTAGGGCGCTTGCAAGCGAGTGATGTGAAACCGTCCTCTTCACCAATACACTCATCGAAACTAAAACTTCCATCATAATCCAATAATCTCATAATAACATCTCATGTTAACTCTACAACATCATTAATCCATAATGCATGTGAAACAATAATCAGATAGCTACATCCCACAATAATAGTTGTTGCTCAATAGTAGCGATCAAAACATCATAACAAAATGTATCCAGTATCAAAGTAACTGTAACCAAACATAGCATAAAGCAACTTGAACAAGAAGCAAAACGGAGGGGTATTACATTTTGACATAGGAATATTTGTGATAACGTGAAATTCTTATAGTTTTTGAAGGTGATTGCAACACACAATTTCTTCATAACATGATTTCAATTCTAAACTCACTAATCTAAAGCGTGCTAAGCAAAAACAATGCAATAAAGATCAATGGTGCACATTGAAGGAGAACATCAGATAGTTATCATGATAGTGCATTTTTATCCTGCTCTGACAACACCAAGTTTGTGATGATGCAATATGGCTTCACATGTCCCTAATGATCTCTATAAAACAAAGATTAGACAAAAAAAATTAAGATTGATGGTTAGTGCAAGAGAAAGAAGAGATCAATGGTTGTCAAAGAATCATTATTTTGATCCATTTTGATAGGGCTAAAACTATGATGATGTGAAATGATGACAGGTGTAAATCGCTCATTTCATCACATAGGTTTTATATATCACATTTTTCATTTTATAAATGCAAAGCTAAAACATGCTAAGCTAATAATATGTGATAGAGATCAATGGTGTATATTTAAATAAGATATAATCTAATGGTTGTGTTTTAAAGTTGAGAAAAATCAATGGACAACATCAGATCATGGTGTGAAATTAGAGATCTATGACTAGTATTTGAACATATAATTTTTTCAATGATCAACCAATGGAAAACACATTCAAACGATGGAAATTGGCACAAAAGATAAAATATGATTTTCCATGACAACTCAAAGTTTGATTTTGTTTAGAAAAGAAACATCAAGAAGGTTTAGATGGTTATAAGATTAGATATTAGTTCAATAATATAGTATGGTCATTTATTGAGAATCAGACCATGCATATCAAATGTAGGGTTCGATATGAATTCAATCGGTGATATAGGGAATATAAAAAGAAGACCTATCATTAAGAAATTAATGGCGTTGAGTATAATGAGAGAGTGTGTAGCTCATAAATGAGTGTGTATATTTCTCAGAGAAAAGAAAGATAAGTTTAGTAAAGTTGAGGCCAAATAATTGAGGACCTAGATCAAATGTAGATATACATCTAGGATACACATTTAGAGAGAATAGAAGAGAGGTATGTTGATAAGAGTTTAAGAAGCAAAAGAGGAATTTCTCTTGTAGTTACAAAGAATAGAGGATGTTCTAAATAATGGTGGGCATATCATAGAAGAAGATATAAATGAAAAATTATAGACTAGACCTATAACATGGAATTGGATTTATTAGAATCACTTTTGTAAATTGGAGGTGTAGCTCCATAATTCTGATTGGTTTGTGCCATCAAAAATCTGAGTTGGTGCTCTTAAAATATGGATTTGGTTTCTCCTTAGGGTTGGTGGCCTTAAACATTGTAACCAATGAGGTTTTTATTGTAAGGTTGGATTAGGATAGTAGATCCTAGTAGATATTCTCACTATTGTTTTTCCCATATTGGGTTTTCCATGTACATCTGGTGTAATGTGTACTTGTGTGTGTGTCTAATTTTCATTTAATGTGATAAAGAACTAGTTCTAATTAACCGTATTGATTCACCCGCTCCTCTCAATAGATATTTGTGTTCCAAAAATTGGTATTAGAGCACTGGTTCCCTTGAAGAAGCTTAATCATCTCTGGTAGATATTGGATAATGAACACAAATGGCTAGTCAAGAAGTTTCTTTCTCCAACAAAGTACCTCTTTTTAATTGATCAAACTATGCTTTCTGGAGTATAAGGATGGAATCCTATCTGTCATCTTTAGGGTTTGATGTTTGGATGTTTGGATGTTTTTAGTAAATGCATATGTTATTCTTGCTATGTCTCCCACTAACTAGGCTAGCATGGAAGTATATGAAGCAAATGCAAAGGATAAAAATGCAATTCTCTATGGATTGGAAAATTTAGATTTTTTCAAAGTTATGCACTATCAAATGACCCATGTCATTTGGGGTAAATTAAAGAGAATATATGAAGGTGATGATAAAGTAAATCAAGAAAATTTATAAACTTACAAAGGTAAGTTTTAAAGTCTTAGGATGAATGATGAAGATAAAATTGCAGACTATCTTCTTAGGGTAGATGAAATATTCAATGCAATAAAAGGCCTTGAAAAAGATATTAAAGAACCTATTATCATCAAAAAGGTTCTAAGATCCTTTCCATCTAGGTGTGATTCTAAAATTATGTAATAGAGGAAGCAAGAGATATAGATAAACTTATTGTCGATGAGTTACATGAGATGCGAACACCTCCAAGAGAGAAGTTGCATTCAAAATAGCCAGGAAGTAAATCATAGACATCTAAATCTAAATCTAACCAGACCGATGAAGAAGAAGCTAACTTTGTTAGTAGATTAAGAAGAGGATCCAAAAAGTAAAAAGGTAAGATACCATTTAAATGCTTTAATTGTGGTAAGATAGGTCATTTTTCTACTAAATTCCCTTATAGAAAAATGGATAACTTTGAACAAGAAGAGGATAGTAAAAAGATGAAACCCTAATATTCTAAGAATTATAATTTCTTTAAACACAAGAACCTATACACAAAAGAAGAAAATGATTCATCTCATGAAAGTGACAGGTCAAAAAAAGACCATGATTATGCCTTTGTGGTTGAGGGAAATGAATCCCTATTCATGGCACTAGGAGCAACTTTTGAGGGTCAAGAAAAAGAAGGGGAAGTAGATCTGGAGGATTAACTCATCTATGCCCTAGATGAGATTGAGATTTTAAGAAAAAAGAACTCAAAGGAAAAGAAGCATGCACAAAATAAAATTGCAAAATTATCCAAAAGTTGGAAAATATGATCAGACAATAATGAGCCTAAAAACACAAGTTGAAGAAGCTAAAAGAATAGAAGATGTAGTCAAATGTAAACTACAATATAAATTTTATGAATGCATGAAGGTAGAAGTAGAAATAGTGACTTTATGAAAATATCTTGAAAAATAAAGAAGTGATGTAAAAAAGGGGGAAAAAAAATTGATAAGAGTACCAACATGCTTGATGAAATATTGAGCAAGAAAAAGGTACACAAAGATATGTCCAGTTTAGGACTTGACAATGGACAAAGTTCAAGTTCTAATGACTCTTCACAAAAGAGGCTAGAGATGAAATCTGATACAAGCACTATTGATGCAAGCATGTTGGTACTCTTATCAAATTTTATCCATTGTCAAGTCCTAAAAATAAATGTTATGACCAGGTATTCCCCATTTTCTATAGTTATTATTGTACCTATAATCAGTTTGATCATAGGGATAGATAATATAGAATTGTACCTAAAAGGAGAATGAACTTTGTGAGTAAAAATTATTTTTCTTTGTTGATAGATACAAATATAGTATGCTATAACTCTAATAGTCTTGGTCACATAGCTAAACAATGTAGAAAAAACTTTGTAAAACCAAGGGTACAAAGTAAAAAGAAAGGCATACTCCCTAGGTTGAAAAAATGTTCAAAAGTTTTTGCAAAAGAAAAAGCTAAGATAGAAAAGAGACCAAGAAAGTATGGAAAGAAAAAGATTAGAAGACTACACAATCAATGATTTTTCAAACTAAATTTCATGTAGAAAATAAAAATTTGTGGGTAATAGATAGTGGTTGCTCTAAACACATTATTAGTGATAAGAGAAAGTTCATCAAGTTGAGTAGCTACAAAGAAGGATCTATTAGTTTGGGAGTGGTTGACCTTTCCTCACATCACAAGATCCTAGTGACTAGGGAATGAGTCCAGGGGGAAAATCATAGAATCTTTGTTCATCCTTAGAAGAAGAGAGAAAAGGAAAGTCAGGTATGACTGTTTTTATAAATTTCTACCGACTCGATGATTGTAGATTCTTAGAAAAAGTCCTTTATCTAATAAAGGGGGAGAAAATTTTGGACAGAGAAGGAGAAAGTTGGAGTCCCTTTTCCAGTGATGTCAAAGGGGGGGAAAAAGTGCAAATGCTCTATGTTTATCAAAGGGGGAGATATGATAATGATTTATGTGTCCAAGTTGTGTTTTGGAAAATGTTTCATTTCCTAAGGGGGAGAAAGGTTGTTATGAAAATATCCATTCCACATTCATTAGAAGAAAATGCAAGTACAATCAATGTTGGAGAACGAGCATAACATGCATTTTCAAGAGTAGAGAATTTATTTTGTCATAAATGAAAAAGGGGGAGATTTTTGGCAATAATATTGTAATTGATGTCAAGAGGGAGATTGTTTTCAATATACTGGTTATTAATTTTTAAGGATTCCATTGATGTCAGTGGATAAATCACAAGAAGAATAGTGAAAATTGATGGAGAAAAAAGAATGTTTTACAAAGTTGCAATATTGCATTGAAAGTTGCAATGTTGTCATAAAAAGTTTTCATGCTAAAGATTGTTTTTGGAGGAGTATGGAGGAAACATATAGCATATCTATTATGGTTTTCTTGAATAAATTTCATAGTTATGATCAACAAGTTTAGAAGATAAGAATTAAGCTCAAAAATAAATTATTTATGTTATTTGGTATGGCTTTAGGGTTTAGTAGAAAAACCCTAAGGGTTTTTAGTCACAACACTCCAACTTTTTTATTTATAAGTTTATTGTTGATAGGCAATTATGAGTTTCTTAAATTATGACTTAAGCCTTCAACATCATTGTATAACTAGCCCCTCATCCTAATGTTAACCAGCTCAGTGGAGTATCAAAGATCTTAATATATCTGAAGTCTGGTATTTATACGTTAGTCAAGATTGATCAATGATAGTGATCAAAGCTTAAAGATTGAATAATTTTTCACTCATTTGTAAAAATGTTGGTAGGCTTATTCGTTTTGATCATGGAAGTGTGGAATCATTCCATGTTTTTGGTGGGATCGAGATTAAGACTCTTTGTCTTATTAAGATTGATAGATAGTGTAAGAGACTGAAGAGATCCTCAGTTGATGTAGCATCACATTTCCAAGTCTTTATGGTACAAAAATATCTATGATAATGTGAAATTGTGACAATCGTCTGAAGGTGATTGCAATGCAAAATTTCTAAACAATGTGATTTCAATTTTAAAATTACAAAGCTAAAACATACTAAGAAAAAGCGATGTGATGAATATTAAAAGTGCCCATTGAAGGATAAAATTGTATGGTTATTATTATATCACATTTTTGTCTCACTCTAACAACACCTAGTTTGTGAGGATGTGATATGGCTCCATGTGTCCCTTTTGACGTCTAAAAAAAAAAGGCTAGACAATGTTCGTTAAGATCGACGATCAACACAAGACAAAGGTGAGATCAATGATTGTTGGAGCATCACTATTTTTATCCACTCTAAAAAGGATAAAAATGTGATGATATGAAATGATGATGGTTGTAAATCACTCATTGCATCCCATAGGTTCTATACATCACATATTTCATTTTATAAGAGCAAACCTAAAATGCACTAAGCTAATATATGTGATAGAGATCAATGGTGTATATTCAAATAAGATTTGATCTAACGGTTATATTTCAAAGTTGAAATCAATGGAGACCATCATATCATGGCACAAAATTATAGATCTACAACCAATATTTGAAGATATGATTTTCTCAATGATCAAGTGGTGGAAATTGACACAAAAGATAAAATCTGATTTTCCACAATATCTCAAAGCTAAATCTTGATTTGACAAGCAACATCATGAAGGTTCATATGGTTATAATATTAGATATCAATTTAATAATACAATATGGTAATTTATTGAACATCAGACCATGTGTATCATATATAGAGTTTGATACAAAGAATTCAAGAGTTGATATAGAACATATAAAAAAAAGACCTATCATTAAGAAAGTAATGCTACTAAGTATGATGAGAGAGTTTGTAGCTCAAGAATGAGTGTGAATATGGCTCAAAGAAAAGAAAGAGAACTTAAGTAGAGATAAGGATAAATAATTGAAGACCTAGATCAAATGAAAATATACATCTAGGATACACATTTAGAGAGAAGAAAAGAGAGAGATGTTGATAAGAGTTTAAGTAGCAGAAAAGGAATTTCTCTCATAGTAGTAGAGAATAGAGGATTTTCTAAAGATCAATGTGCATAGCAAACAAGAAGCTATAAATGAATAGTTATAGACTAAACTTGTAACATGGAATCAGATTCATTAGAATCACTTTTGTAAATTGTAGTTGTAGCTCCATAATACTAATTAGACAGTACCTTTAGAAAGATGAGTTAGTGCTCAGTTAAGGATTAGGTGCTTCTTTAGAGTTTGTGCTCTTAAAACAGAGGATTGGTTTCTCCTTATTGTTGTTGCCCTTAAACATTGTAACCAGTGAGGTTTTTATTGTGACGTTGGATTAGGACAATAGATCCTAGCAACTATTCTCGCTGTGGTTTTTTCTATATTGGGTTTTCCTCGTACATCTGGTGTAATGTGTTCTTTTGTGTGTGTGTTTGATCTTTGCATATTCTTCTAATTTTTATTTAAAGTGATAAAGTACTAGTTTTAATTAACTCTACTAATTCACCCCCCCTCTCAGTTGATAATTGTTTTCCAACAATAAGTTTGTACTCTCACTCAAGTCGAGGCTAAATGTAGCATCATAAATTATCACCCTTGACAATTTCACACTATGTTTTGTGCCCTTTTAAGTTATTGGACCTAATTAAGCACTTACTTTCCAAAATTATGCATTCAAGAGCTTATTTTAAATATTTTTTGACAATTTGCAAGCATAAAACAAATTCTCTCATTTAATAATTTTCCCCCAACACTTTATTTTTTGAAAATACGGTTGGGACACTCGTGCCTAGGGTGCCTATGTCCCCTTATTTTGGCTCCAAATTCAAATATGTCAATGTCAACAATTTATTATTTTAAATTCAAATTTCTAAAGTCGACTTTCAAGATTTAATTTTTGAGAAATTAGAATAATTGTATATAAATACCTAGTTATTGCATCATTTGAAAACTAAAAAGAGATATCTAGACATTATTAGAAAATCTAGTGATCAAGAGTATTGTATATTCAACATTTCAGAGCTTTATTGTAGTAATTTGTTGATTTAAGATAGCATCGGCCAGATATAAATGATGATTGCATTTAAGCATCATCATCATTTATATTTAATCGATTTGCTCTTAAATATAAATACCATCCAATAAGTTATTCAAAATTGAGATGATGACAAATCAAAATTTGCATTGAATAAAATCGAAATCTGCATTGAATAAAATCGAAATCTGCATTGAAATTAGTAATATATATATTACTGCCTCACACATTAGTTTATGTGTGTTAACCGAATGATTTTTGGTTTGTTTGGAGCCCACGTGCCCAAGGGACATGTCCTCTCATGAGACGTGTCTCTTGTAGAGGCATGTCTCCATCGTATATATCGTGGTTCATTGATTGATTTGCAAACATCAAAACACATAAATGTTCTACAATCAACACATTTAATATAAGAGAAATCAAATCTAACTTAGAATCTTCAATATAATTTTCACACATAGAATTTTCTTAGAATCCTTAGGCTCCTAGTTTGATAAAAGATTTGATTACATTTGCATGGTATCAGAGCCAAGTTGAATAGATCAAAATCAAATCTAGATATCAGATTACTTAGGAAAAATTCACATTTTTGAGAAATCGAATTTACATCACGTTCTTCATAATGTCAAGTGTGATCAGATTTGAAGGTCGCCTTGAAGGAGCAAACAACTTCACATCATGGAAATTCTGAATCATGATGATCCTTAAAGAAAATAAGTTAGAATCATTTGTGAGAGAAAACAAAAGGGAACCTGAGGATGATCCTGAGAAAACTCAATGGATAGAGAACAATGAAAAGGCCATGAAAATCTTAGTAGATGCAGTTAAGGATCATATAATGCCCATCCTAGCAAAACATGAAACTACATATCAAATGATCAAGTCTCTTGAGAGCACCTATAAAATAAAAAACACCAGTAGGACTCTTGCATTAAAAAGGAAAATCAACAATGTCCAAATAAACAAAGGAGAAACCATTAATGCATACTTCATGAGGATCATTGAACTAAGGGATCAATTTTCCACAATCAGATATCAAATCAATAGCAAAGATTTAACTCTTATTGCTCTAGGAGGCCTTCCAAACTCATGGGAGTCATTTGTTCAAGGAATAAGTGTGAGATCTAAACTCCCCAAGTTTGATAGGCTAAGAATCAAATGCCTACAAGAGGAATCAAGACTCTCAACAAAAGAAAACAGACAAAAGAACATAGATGAATACATTCATGTACTCAACGCAACATCTAATAAAAGGAATAAGAAAAAGTCCTATAAGAAAGGATCATTTAAAAGAAAGAGAAATTTCTATGGAAAATGATCTTACAATATAAAGAAAATCTCTCAAGTACAATGTTTTAGATGTGACCAATATGGCCACTATGCAATGAAGTGCCCTGATAGATCAAAACAACATGCATCCTTTGCTAAAGTAGGAAAGTCAAATTCAAACCATGAATCAAAGAAATTTGTATTCTACTCAGCCTTATCTAGTCAAGTATCTAACAACACCCAAAACTAGGTAATTGATAGTGGTTCTTCAAGGCATATTATAGGGTTCAGAGAAAACTTAGACACTATGTCTAAAAAGACTGATGAAGATGTAACCATCGGGGATAATTCTGCACACCTTGTAAAGGGAGTTGGAACTTGTTCCATCACATTGAAAACTGGTCTCTCCCTTCAACTCAGTGGATTTTTATTTGTACCTGGAATAAAGAGGAATCTAATATCCATCTCTTCCCTTGAAGACAATGGATATAGAGTTACCTTTATTGATGGGAAAGTTCTAGCATGGCCTAAGAACTCAACTATCAAGAAAGCTTAAACCATATGTGAAAGACAAGGGTATCTCTACAAGTTATGCAATGAAGTTAAGGAAGCCCTCACCCTTGATACTTTTGATTCAAATGAAATTTGGCATAGAAGATTAGGACACCTCCATTTCCGTGCCCCACCTTTTATGGAAAAACTTGTAATAGGATTGCCTAAGTTAAAACCATCTCATGAAGGAACTTGTAAAGGTTGTGCCCTAGGAAAGAACACAAAGGGATCCTTTCACAATAGCTTAAGTAAAACCCAAAATGTATTAGAACTAGTTCGCTTTGATTTATGTGGACCAATGTTTGTACCTTCCAAGGTTGGATTTCTATACTATGTCATATTTATAGATGATTTCTCTAGGAAGACTTGGATTTATTTCCTTAAGTGTAAAGAGTCAATGGAAATTCTTAAAAGGTTCAAGGAGTTCAAAGCCCTTATTTGAAAACTTCTCTGGGAAGAAAATAAAAACCTTAAGGATAGACAATGGGAAAGAATACACCTCTAAAATTTTTAAGGATTTCTGCATGAGTGATGGGATTAAGAGGGATTTTACAGTAGCCTATAACCCTCAACAAAATGGGGTTTCTAAAAGGAAAAATAGGACCATTGTAGAAGCTGCTAAAGCAATGTTGCTTGACTAGAATATTGAAACTTTATTTTGGGAAGAAGCCTCTAGAACTATTTTCTATATTCAAAATAGATGTACTCATTCTCACCTAGATAACAAAACCCATGAAGAATCTTTTATAGGCATAAAACCTGACATTAGTCATTTTAGGATTTTTGGCTGCCCTATCTATATTCATGTGCCCAAAGAGAAGAGATTCAAACTAGAACCTTCTGGAAAGAAAGGGCTATTTGTGGGATATAGTGAAACTTCCAAGGCCTACAGGATATTTGTACCTAGGCAAAAAAAAATCAAATTGAGCAGAGATGTCATCTTTGAAGAAGAAATTGCATTGAAAAGGGCTAGAAGTTCTAGTGAGATAGAAACCTATTCCCCTAGAGTATTAGAAGTGGAACCTGCTACTGAGATTCAGAGAGATTATCTTGAGGAAATTCCAAATGAACCTCAATCTACTTTAGATGAGAATACAAATGACATCAGTAGGAAGAGGCCACTTTGGGCTAGAAAGATGATCAAAGAGGCCGAGAATCATGCGGCACCCAAAGGAATATTTAGGGAAAGTAAAAGACCCAAACGGCTCTCAAGCTATGTTGCTCTAATGAATAACATCATAAGGTCAGAACCTGGCACTGTTATAGAAGCCCTCAAACATAAAATATGGAAGGATGCAATGAAAAAAGAATATCAATCCATTCTAAGGAATGATGTATGGGACATAGTGCCTAGACCAAAAGATAAATCAGTTGTCTCTTCTAAATGGCTCTTCAAAATCAAACATGTTGTTGATGGCAGTACAGAAAAACATAAGGCACGTTTTGTGGCAAGAGGATTTTCAAAGAAGGAAGGCATTGATTATGAAGAAACATTTACCCCTATTTCCCAGTACACATCTGTGAGAGCAGTGTTACCCATTGTAGCAGCTAAAGGCTGGAAGGTCCACCAAATGGATGTGAAAATTGCCTTCCTAAATGGGACCATTGAGGAGGAAGTCTATCTAGAACAGTCTAAAGGTTTTGTGATACATAAACCTAACTCACATGTATGCAGACTAAAGAAAGCTCTCTATGGACTTAAACAAGCTCCCAAGGCCTGGTATGAAAGAATTGACAGCTACCTCTTGCGACTTAGATTTTCCAAAAATGATGCAAACCCAAATCTTTACTTTAAGGTAATCAAAGGTTATATGTTAATAATTATTTTATATGTTGATGACCTGTTGATAACAGGAGAAGATCACCTCATTGATCAAGGAATGAAGGACCTAAGTTCTGAGTTTGACATGAAAGACTTGGGCATATTACACTACTTCCTAGGTTTGGAAGTATGGCAGAAATCAGATGGCATCATACTAAAACAAGGGAAATATACTATTGATATTCTGAAGAGATTTGGAATGTTGGACTGTAGACCCATGTCTACACCTATGGAAACCAACCTTCACAAACTAAAAGAAGCAACAACAAAATCTAAGTGTGCAGATTCAACCCTATATAGACAGATGATTGGATCCTTGATGTACCTAGTTAACAGCAGACCTAATATTTGCTATGCAGTAAATGCTCTAAGACAATTCATGTGTGAGCCAAAGGAGATTCACCTTATGGATGTGAAACATATATTGAGATATCTTCAAGGCACTATTGGATATGGTATTTTATACAAGAAAAAACAACTAGATCTACATGGATACTCTGATTTTGATTGGGCGGGAAGTGTGACCAATCAGAAGAGCACATCAGTATGTTGCTTTAGTTTAGGATCAGCTATGATCTCTTGGATCTACAAAAAATAGTCTTTTGTAGCTCAAAGCTCGACAGAATCTGAATACATTGCAGCCTCTATGGGAGCAAGAGAAGTAGTATGGATCTGTAAATTACTTGTTGGACTCTTTGGTGAGCCATTGAATCCTACTATCATTCATTGTGATAATCAGAGTTGCATCAAACTCTCTGTAAATCCAATTTTCCATGATAGATCTAAGCACATTGAGATCCCCTACCATTATGTAAGAGACATGGTAGAAAGGAATGTGATCCAATTGGAGTATATTAGTACAAATGATCAAATAGTAGACATTCTCACCAAGCCTCTCTCCAAGATCAAGGTTGAACACTTCAGGAAGAAGCTTGGTATGGTTGAAATGTAATTTGATATTATGCTTGAAATTCAAATTGTTTAAAGTTATACTAATATATTTAAAGATGTTTAATGTGTAAACTCTTTTGTCATGTGTGTGACTCTATGACTTCTATGGGCCCTCTTCCCCTATGTGAATTATTTAAAGGTGACAATATTTCTAATAATAAACACTTGTATGTGACATTGTAAAGTGACCACTCTACAATGATGAGTTGAACTATCATGATAGATATCATGAGACTTGATATCTTTGGACATGTCATGATAGTATCTCTTCGACACCTTGATGGATATCATGGGACTTGATGTCATTTGAAGCCCATTGTGATCCTTAAGAGATAATCATGGTGGACAAATTATATCCATGGATATGCCATGAACTATTATGGTAGACATCATGTGACTTGATGTCAGTGCACATCCCATAATGAAGATGTGTTATGAAGAATGTCATGGGACTTGACAATTTTGAGAAAACATATCATATCTTCGATATCACATGTGATATCACCACTTATTTGTTTTAGAATATCTTCACTAGCTAAGAGGGAGTGTTGATTTAAGATAGCATCAGTCAGATATAAATGATGATTGCATTTAAGCATCATCATCATTTATATTTAATCGATCTGCTCTTAAATATAAATACCATCAAAAAAGTTATTCAAAATTGAGATGATGACAAATCGAAAGCTGTATTGAATAAAATCGAAATTAGTAATATATATATTACTGCCTCATGCATTAGTTTATGTGTGTTAACCGAATGATTTTCAGTTTGTTTGGAGCCTGCACACCCAAGGGACACTTCCTCTCATGAGACGCATATCTTGTAGAGGCATGTCTCCATCGTATATATGGTGGTTCATTTATTGATTTGCAAACATCGAAATTCATAAATTCTGCAATCAACACATTCAATATAAGAGAAATCAAATCTGACTTAGAATCTTGAATAGAATTTTCACACTTAGAATTTTCTTAGAATCCTTAGGCTCATAGTTTGATAAAATATTTGATTGCATTTACATAATTCAAGATCCAACATCATATCAAAGTGTATTTGAATTCATGTTGTCATATTACAATTGTTTCGTGAAGGCTAACACTTGTTATAGGTCTCCAAAGCATTCAATAAAGATCAAGCAAGAAAGATCCAAGACCTTGAGTTGATGTGTATGACTTCAATCCTTCAAGGAAGTAATTAAAGGGTGGTGAGTTGGAACACTTTTTGATTTCATCATTTCATGTCCTATCATTTATCCATTTATCATTGGTATTGCCATTGTGGAAGTGGAAACACTTGCATGGGGCTTCACTGAGGCAAGCCCCTAAATGGAAAAACATTTTCTCTCTTTGTGAATGTGTCGATTCAAGTATTTTAAAGATTGAAGGAAGGTTAAAGATAATTTATTCATTGTTTCATTTGAAACCCTAGGCCTTGACAATACATAGAAACTCAATTATAGAAATATCCAACAATGATCTAAGAAGTTTGTAAACAAGAAATTGAAGCTTAGATCTAACATCAAAGGACTACAAAAACATATCTAAAAAAGACCAACTAGGACAGTGGCATCCCCAAAGGAAATTTCCTCAAAAATCAAGTACAAATTTATACATCTGCATAGTGTCTTTCTCATTCTATTCCTATAGTCCATTTTTTCTTGTGACATTTCAGATTTGTTGTTTCTATGTTAAAATGGTTATTTGTATCATAAGTCAAATTGAATAATTGCATTTCATCTTTAGGAAATTTCTAGATTTGGTTAAGGACTAGCTGACTCACCTATCAAGTGTTAAGCCAATAACACACCTTGTCCAAATCCTTCAAACCCCCATTCCACCTTTGTATTTTTAATCCATTATATTTCCATCCCCTTTATTTAATGAAACATTAGATAAAGGTGTCAAACCCTAAGGTGAAAACTTAAAGGTTTTCCTTTCCCTCTATTTTAATAGGTAGAGAGAGGGAGAGGGGAAATAAAGATAAGTAGAGAGGGAAGGATAGGTAGAGAGAGAGGAAAAATAGAGAGAAGTAGAGAGGGAATGAGGGATGGAGAGGTAGGGATAGAGAGGTGAGATAGAGAGGTGTAAAGAGAGAGAACGGTTGGGATTGATGGATGGAGAGGTAGTTAGAGAGGGATTTGAGGATAGAGAGTAGAAAGGGAAGGAGAGAGGGAGGGAGAGGTATAGGAGAGAGTGGGAGGTATAGGAGAGAGTGGGATGTTAGAGAGGTGATATATAGAGCAATAGATAGAGAGTGACAAGAATGATAGAGGGAGAGGTATGTAGAGAGAGGGGAGATAGAAAGAAGAGAGGGAGGGATGGAGAGGGATGGAGGAAGAGAGAGAGAGAGAGGTGATATAGAGAGAAATAGATAGATAGTGATGGAGGGAGAGGTAGGTAGAGAGAGGAACAGGGGAGATAAAGATACATAGAGAGGGAAGTAGATATATAGAGAGGAGAGATAGAAGTAGAGAGGGAATGAGGGAGGGAGGGATAGGTGAGATAGAGAGGTTTAGAGAGAGTGATAGGGAGTGATGGATAGAGACATAGGTAGAGAGAGGGATTAGGAAATAGAGATTAGATAGGGAACGAGAGAGGGAGGGAGAAGTATTGAGGGAGAGAGAGAGGGGGGAGATAAGATAGAGATAAATAGAGAGAGTGGTAGGGAGTGATAGAGGGAGAAGTAGGTAGAGAGAGGGAGATGGGAGATATAGATAAGTAGAGAGGGAAGGAGAGAGGGAGAGAGGGGAGAGAGGTGAGATAGAGAGAGGGGGGGGGGAAGGAAGGAAGGAGGAATATAGAGATAAGTAGAGATGGAAGAAGGGAGGGAGGGATGGAGAGAGGGAGAGAGAAGTGAGATAGAGAGAATTGGAGAGAGAGATGTAGAGAGAGACGGGGAAGGAGGGAGAGAGCAAGGGAGAGAGAAGTGGCATAAAGAGAATTAAAAAGGGAAGGAGAGAGAGAGAGAGAGAGAGAGAGAGAGAGAGAACGATGGATAGATAGAGAGGTAGTTCTTGAGCTCAAGGGAGAGGTAGATAAAGGGATGGAGATAGTGAGAGAGAGAGAGAGAGGTCTAGATTGTAAGAGATATAAAATGAGTGAGATAGAGAGAGAAAGGTGATACAACTTGTTGATTTCTAAAATTGACTTAGTGAAAATTTATAAGATCTTCCAAAAACTAGAATTTGCATTATAAATCTTAGAGATCTGAGACCACTCTCAAAAATCCTTAAACTATATACATGAAATATAACTTTAAGTATAAGAAATTAAATGTCAATATGTAAATTTCAACTTATACTTAAATCTTTATTTCATGTATATAGTTTCACTACAAGAGGAGAAGAAAGAGAAAAATAAATAAATAAAATTCAATGCACAACATAACGTCAGTGCATTATAACACACCCACATTTTGTGAAAGCATTAACATAACATGACAATATTATATTGCACTCACATTTGTGAATGCATTCAAACAATGTGAGCATCTTATAACGAGCACACATTTTGTGAATACACTCAAATAATGTGAGCACATTATAATGCACTTGCATTTTTATCTTGTTTTAGAATTTTTTGAGCCTTTGGCTTGGATTTTCCTTGGGCTTCCAACCCAAAGGCTTGGAAAGACTGTTCAATGTCCAAAGACTTATTTTTTGCAAATTATGAAAAAATTGACATAATCTCAAGTGTGCTCCCCAACAAGTTTGCACATGTTTCAATGTCAAGTCAAAAAACACCTAGGTAATGTTAAGCTCTCTCATACCTATCTAACCTTGGATTGTTTTTCATATTTTGAGTATGTTAAGTTTTTCATCTTTAATTTCTTTTGTTGGTGTATCTATTTTTTGTCAAAAACTAATGTTTGGTATTTTTAACTTTATTTTTTAACCATTCATTGAAATTTTAAATAAATTGTTTTTAGAAACTAGACTCCATTCTACACATATTAAAAAATAAATTTTCAAAAAACTTAGGGGGGAGCACACTCAGATTCCTATTTTACAAGATTTGTACACTTTGAAAATTAGTAAAAAGTCATATATCCATTAAAAAATTAGCAAAACAATTAGGGATAAGCTACATAGTGTTAGCTAATTTATCACCAAATCGACTTTTGAAATACTAAAAAAATTAACATTTTGGGGGGGCCACACTAGATGTTAAGTTATATTTTTTTGAAAAAAATAGGACCAATTTTTGTGGCCCCTCTTTTTGAACCCCTTAATCTCTACCATTTAAAAAAAAAATAGTAGTTTAGAAAGTAGATTCAGAGCACTATGAATCTTGTTTTTCTTGCATATTAAAATTTTGAGTGTAACTATCTTCAATTTGTCATTCAAGGTCAGTCTTTCTTGATTTCAAAAGAAAAGTGGCCACTTAAGACCCACTTTAGTCCCCCATCTTTATGCACTTACCTTGTAGTAGTAATACATATAGCTTATGCCTAAGGGACCTGTCATGGTTGGTTATGCAACCACTTGCACCTGTATCTAAAATTCATGGAATGTCACATTACATATTGCCACTATTATCATTTCTTTCCCTTGGCCACTTATGCAGCTAATGCATGCAGTAACTGTCGAATCCAAGCATAGGAATCCTTTCACACACACCCTTCACCACCGATTCTCATGATCACAATTCAACTATCAAATGAATACCTCTATGATGTAACATATTTTTCGTCGCACACTACACATAATAAATTTTGGGATCACATTCAAGACATATTTTCCATTCCCACAACTTCCTAAACATTTTTTTCTCCATGCAACAACCTATACTTGTCTTTAAGATTTGACATATTTTTGTAATATTTCTCACATTATAGTTAATAAGTCATTATGCATTGTATTTAACCATCATAAATATTATAATTATTTATAGTGTTTTATTTAATACTCCATATTATAACCCTTAACTATGATTATGCAACCACTTTCTATTTGAAGATAAATGTACCTTTTTAGTTGCAGGAGGAATGGAAATGTGATACCATTTAATATTTTATCTTAAATTCATGATATTTTTAATTCAAAGTACTCTTGTAATCATTATCAATTATCCTCAACTATTTGGTTATTTTAATCTGTAATGGTGTGAATTTGCACCCCTTGCAAATTTTTCATTTATGTACCTCATACCGTAGAGAATTAAATTCGATAATGAAATTCAAAGTCCATTCGTTTCCCATCCACTTAGTATTTTTTTTTTTTGTGTCGATGGTGGATATTCTATCTAGGGCACTAGTGCCATGCATAGACATCGGTGTAGCACACTTCTATCCTAATAGGATTCTTGCCTCTGGAATCTGCAGAGGCATTACAATTCTCCATAGGTGATGAAGTGTAACATCTGTGCTCCCTTGACCAACCTTAAATAGCTCCTTTTCCTCCAATTTCACCTTGAAATGACTCTCTTTCATTGATTATTTATTTTGGACTCTCTCTTGATCTTCTAGCTGCTATCTTTCACTTCATTCACAACATTCTCACCTCCATTGAATTTGCAAGTTGATACTTTGTTGTTTTTTTCTCTTCGTTATTGTGTCAACATCGATCTTTGATAGCTTGCGAGCTCACTCCTTCTCTCCCATTTTCCTTGAGTGCAAGTGGTTGAAGGTGATGTCACTCAATTTTCCTTTTCTCAAGATGCATTATCATTTTAATACCATAGCATATTGTTGTTCAACGTATTCCTTGGTATTGTTATTTCAATATCTTTCTTTATCATATTTCTCCTATCATTTCTATATCGGATATCCATGGAGGTGGAAAAACCAAAGCGGGGGACTGACTACGACAGTCCTCTATAGGCAACCCCAACATTTTCTCATTCTTATGTGTGTAAGTTTTTCATTTAGTGAAGACCTAGAATATATCAATTCGTGGGTAGGAAGGTGTTCTTTTCTTACCCTCCTTTGTCAATTCGTAAATTAGATCAAATTAAAGTATTCTTCTTTCTAGGTTGTTAGTGAATGTATTTCAGTCTCTAATTGTACTTTACACTTTTCATCCATATGGACACTAGCATACTGCGTTGCCGTCCTTGTCCCATGCTTTAGTCCTCTTGCAGTCAGTTTCCTAAGTTACAATTTGGACTCTAGAAACTTGCTCACCTAACTTCTTGAAACATTCAAGCTTGTTAAGGAATGGCAACAACCTAGTTTCTCTTCCTTTCAACATCTAAACTATAAACTCTCCCAAAACATTCCCTTTAGCTTGAGGTAGGTTAAGGCAGCATATTGTTCTAGACCCTCCTGTGACTTGGGGTCCCAAGCAATCAGTGCCCCTCCTCTATATTTTGGTGAACCCGATATGAACTATTTTGGTTCTATTTTGTAGTGTTGAAGGAATCTTCACTCATGGTTTAGGTGTGTTGTAGGTGTGTGTGTTGCAGGGCGCCTAGCCTTGCAACCCAACCTATGACCCATAGTGACATAGTTAGAAGAGTCCCCAAAAATTGTGAAGAAAACTTTAGAATAGGTTACTATCTGATTATTAAACCCTTAGGGGCTTTTGAGAAAGTCCTTTTCAATATACATAGAAGATGGATTATTTCATGCATCTTCCCATTCTGTCTATGCAACCTACGAATGGGTCTCCATCTATAACCTTTACATCGCAAGACTTTCCTATGAATGTGAATAGCGGACCCTCTCCTCTATACACTCTTTCTTCTATCAATGGGAATACCATGACTGGTGTTCTCATTGATCCTACATGTTGATTTAATGTTATTACAAAGGATATTATGCTAATAAAATTTCTACATAAGGATGGGTATGATGAACCTAAGAGCATGAAACGTATGCATGATGGGATTTATGTCCCTCCCATCAATTCCATCACCCTTTTAGTCCTAGTTGGGAATAAGACAAAGAATTCCATTTTTCAATATTATCCCAGAGTTTGACTTGTTCAGAGTGAAGTTAGGCATTCCTTGGCTAGTTTCCATGAGCGTAGTCCATTCGATGATCTATAAATGTTTGAAATTCTCTCATGAGGGCTTTATGCATGTTGTGCACAAAACTAGGTACAAACCCCTAGTATCATCTGGGGCCTATTCGATAGATCACTTTTAGCTTGCCCCTATTGGTTTGCTTCCTCTAAGAACAAACCTATTGTATTGCACTTACATAAAAATACAAGAATGGGGGCATAGTGCCAAAAGTGACCTATCCTCCTTCCCCTTATGTTATGTCAATTAAGGCTTCTTTGATAGTGCATTAGTAGGCTATATCTTCCTCTCAAAAGGGAAAGGGGAGGATCCTTTTTATTCCTCTATAATTCCACCTACTTCTATCTCTCACCCCACTATGACACCTTCAGCTTCCACCCCCATGCATCTTTTGGGGATTTTGATGGTGCCCACTTGGCGAAATCCCAAGTTTCAAGTGTTTGACCCTCCTATATTTCCCACGGTGCTTCCGCCCATCATATATGATAAGTGGAAGGCTCCTTGAGAAGTTTCCTCTACGTCTCAGACTTTTCCACATCCTACTGCTCCTATCCCTAAGGTATCGAATGGGAATACGCTTGTCGCCTTGAGGCACTTGGGTTTGCTTCTCCACTGATTGTTGTCTTTGTTCATGTATCTCTTCCTCTTGTTTCTATCTAGGAGTCACTACCTTCATTGGTAATGTTTATGATGGACCCTAATGACAAAATAGGAGCCTCTCGTTCTTCCTCAAGCTCTAGCTTCTAGCTCTTAGAGCCAAATAAACTGCCTTGCGCATGAGCATAAGCATCAAAGGAAGGCTCTGACCACTGGGTAGGCTGCTCTGTAGAAGGAAGGGGAGTCAACAGTTCCTATGCCAGTGTCTCCTATTGTGCCCTCTTCTTTTACCCCTTCTACTTTGGTTCTTTTCACCTCGATCTCTCTTGTGGCTCCCCCTACAAGCATGGATGACCCTCACCCTAAAATTCTGCAAGTGTTCATCACTCCTTTAGGTTCACCCCCTCTCTTGATGTCCCTTTCAGATATCCTTCCTCTTCCTAATCCCATGGATATGCCAAATACTTTAGTGGCTTCCATTGCAGGTTTCTCCTCTTCTTCCTTGCCTTTCGCTTCTTTTTTGGGGATCTCGCATCCCTCGATGAAGCACAAGTTGGAGGATGACCTTTCTTCTAATTAGGGTTAGAAGAAGGGATTTCCTTTTTCAAAAGTTGTTTTTTCTCTGGCTTGTGTCATCCTAGTGACGAAGGCGGACCTGACATCCCCTGATTTTTTCATTGCCCTCAAGTCTTTCTGTGAGGTTGGTAGTTGATCTCAGGCGCCTCCCTCCTTGCATGCCTAATTGAAACATGGCACACTCATCAAGTGTATGTTCAACTCAATGGATGATGTCTCAACTTTGTCAGTGATTTTTACAAAATCAATGACATTCACCTTACAAGAGTTGAGTGAAGAAGACTTTGAGGGGCAATCTTCCTTGGCTCTTGTTGTAGGAGATTCAGAGGGTACCTCCTTGCTATCTCACCCTATCAGGCTCATTCACCTTCCCCTTATAATGATCTAGATTGGGAGAATGAAAAACCTCTTGGTTGATGAGGACTAAGAGGGCACCTCTTCTTTATCTGTAGATTAGATTTGTGTGTATTGTGTTTCCCCCATGCTTTTTATATGTAGTCCTAGAGGAACCTTGTCACCCTTGTAGGTGCTTGGATATAGGAGTTTTTTGTGTCATGAACTTCTATTTGTTACATCACTATTCTCTTTTTTGTGCCTTAATTTTTGACAATTAGGGATGATGCAAAGTGTTGGGGGCATTTAGGCCTTCCTTCTATGTTGAACCAATTTTTATTTTATTTTCGCGTACTCTTCTTCATGATCTAATATAGTATTAGATTGATGAAAATTCATATATATTATTATATTATGTCTATCTATTTATATCTATGAGAAATTATGACCCTGAAATATCAGATCCCCATGTCTCTTGGTTTTTTTGTCTTTTCTTATGTTTCTTTTTCATCTCTCTCTTCTTGCTTCATGATGTTTTCATGCCTATGTCTTGTCCCTCATATGTGCTCCAGCATTTCCATGATTACATATTGTCATGTATCATGGGCCACAACATCACTTTCTTATCTCTCCTTAGGATGCCATGTGCCTTTGTGTTCAACATGCACCATCCTAGGGGGGCTATCATATTGCTTTCATTTTAAAAAAGGTGAATTCAATAGCCAACAAGTCCTTCATTGCAAATCCCTTATTTTTCAAAAAATTATATTCTTCAACAAGGTCCCCTAACAAAAAATTTCTTTCAAAACAGATTCATAGAGAAAGAATCTAAAAACTTTCCCTCGAGAAGGGAGTTCTTTTTCTGATGAATAAGTCTTACAACTTTCCCTTGCAAGGGAGTATAATTCTTTTTGAATTCCTTGATGAAAGAGATATTTTAGAAGGATTCCTTGATACTAGAATCATTTACAAAAAATATCATCACCTTTAAAAGAAAGTGTCCCTTGAGTGGACCACTTTCTTTTGAAGGGTTCCTAAGGGACCCCTTTGCAATCCTCTCCTTCAATTGTTGACTATTTATCTACCTACGCATATTTTTTCTATCTAACATGTTTTGTCTATGGATTAACACATTTCTTTGCAAGACCAAGAATTTTTGAAGCTACTTTTTCAATCAAGCTTGGAGAACCGAGCACTTGTAAGGGCCTATCAAATTTTGTGGATCCTTTCACATCCAGCCTCCCTTAGGACCGAGCACCTGTGACAACTCCTCTATAGAACCAAGCACCTACAAATCCTTGTTTTCACCTTCTATAGGTCCAAGGGCCTGTGACACATTTGTTCAATATATATATAGGACTGAGTACCTATGGAGCCACCTCTCTCTCTTGCACTTGAGTTCACTGAATCATGGTATTCTTTCTCGATGGTTCAAGTATACATTTCTTACCTTTCACTGTATTTTATCATGAATTTTTTGACACTTATGCTCGCTAAAGTGGGGGAAAAATGTAATGGCATGAATTTTCACACCTTGAAAATTCCACTTTTATGTACCTACTACCTTAGAGAATTAAATTTGATAATGCAATTTCACATCCTTCATTTATTTCCCATCAATTTGGTAGTTGTTTTTTGTGTCAGTGGAGGATATTATGTTTAGGACACTAATGTGATTTAGAGATATCTATGTGGCACACTTTTTTCCTAACAAGATTCTTGCCTCAGGAATCCACAGAGGTGTTACAATTCTCCATTGGTGATGAAGTGTAACATCTTTTCTCCCTTGAATGACCTTAAATGGCTCCTTTGCCTCCAATTTCACCTTGAAATGACTATCTCTTCCATTGATTCTTTCTTCTAGACTCTCTCTTGATCTTCTAGCTACTATCTTTCACTTCATTCACAACATTCTCACCTCCATTGAAGCTACAAGTTGATACTTTGTTGATTCATTCTCTTTGTTGTTGCAGAAACGTTGACCTTTGATAGCTTGTGAGCTCACCCCTTCTCCCATTTTCCTTGAGTGCACATGGTTAAAGTGATATCATGCCATTTTCCTTTTATCTTGCATTATTTTTTTAATATCGTAGCATATTATTGTTCAATGTATTGCTTGGAATTGTTATTTCACTATCTTTCTTTATCATATTTCTCCTATCATTGCTATATTGGATGTTTGTGGAGGTGGAAACACAAAAGTGGGGGATTGACTGTAGCAGTCCTCTATACACAACCCCAAAATTTTCTCATTCTTGTGTGCGTAGTTTGCTCATTGAGTGAAGACCTTGAAGATATCAACTCATGGGTAAGAAGGTGTGTTTTCCTTACCCTCCTTTATCAATTCATAAACTATATCAAATTAAAGTATTCTTCTTTCTTTAATGTTATTTATTTCTTTTCAATTTATACTACATTAAACCATGTCTATTAGGTTGTTAGTGAAGTTCTTTCAATCTATGATTGTACTTTACACTTTCTATCCATATGGACACCAGCACCCCTCTAAGATGCTAGCGCACCACAATGTTTTCCATGCCCCATGTTGTAGTCCTCTGGTAGTGAGTTGCCTAATTCATAGTATGGACTCCATAAAATTTCTCACCTAACTTCCTAAAAAAATTGGGCTTGTTAAAGGATAGCGACAACCTGGTTGCTCTTCCTTTCAGCCTCTAAATTCTAAACTCTCCCAAAACATTCCCTTTAGCTTGAGGTAGATCAAAGAAGACTATTGTTCTAGACCCTCCCATGACCTGGGGTCCTAAGTAGTCAATCCCCCTCTTCTACATAATCAAACCAACAATCATCTCCTAAATAATATGTCAATAGCCAACAAAGATAACAGAAGCCAAAGTGAGTAAAGTGAATGCAGCTAGGGAAATATGGGAGGTAGAAATTGTTATACATAATTTATAGAACTCATAGCTAAATTTATACTAAGAATCTCTTTTATTGATAAGAGGGGAGGTGACCTAGTTCATTGAGAACCATATGATCACATGATCATTTCAAGTGATCAATATTGTCTTATGGTATTTCAACAAGCAAGTTGGATAGATTAATTTCAAAGATTAACAATCTATGATGAGTGAGTGGTCCAAAAATTTATGAAAACATTGAAAAACATATTAACCACTATAAAGGGAGTGCATGTATATATTTAAGAAGTCACTATTACAGAAGTTATAATTTCTAGCAACAATAGAAGTATTTCTAGAACACGATAGCATTTCTATCAGTTGAAATGAATTCATCATGCTAGGAGAACAACTATATCTCTCCTCACAAGGTAATAATAACCTTTCTTTTCCTTGGCATTGGTCACATGTAGATATGTATGTAAATAAATATTAAATTTTAAGGGTAGATATTTCGTATTATAAATTATGCACTTCAAATCACTTAGTCACATATGCCATAATAGGTATGCGAATGTTCCCAATTTTCTTTATCATATTTTATCTCGCATGTTTATTGAATTTAGAAAGGGATAACCACCTACATTGTCTCACCATTGTTTAATATAGTTGATGGTGAAAATGAGTCTAAATTTTGAGATCCTAGATTTATCTTGGGAATATTTTTTGTCCTTGAGAGATATTAGGAATAGGTTGAATGTTGGGCTTCATGACTAGAAATTAATATTTTAGCAAATTGTAAGGATGAGTATTTGGAGGGGGGATTAAGAAATAAGGATGAAATGGGGGAACATGCAACCTCTCTCATGCAAGCAACCTCTCTTGAGCAAGAAACTTCTTCCAAACCTACAAGCTCCCCTAATTAGGGTTCTCTTATCCATAGCCCTAGCCCAAGGTATGTACCATAATTTCCCCCATTTCCAATAAAATTTTCACAACTAGTGTCCCCTATTTAGGATGATCCTCTTCAATGAGTGCCTTCACTCAATGTGTCCTCTAGACCTACAACTACAACGAAATCCATAATAAAAAAAGGGAGTGTTGGTGATTTTTTAAGAACCAATCAGATCCCAACAAATACCTATGAGTTTGCCACACTCAATTCTTGAATATTTGTCAAACAGTTGGCTAACGAATGAGACGAAGCATTAATGATTCCTCTCCTAAACTTTGAGATCTGCAAAACTCAAGAGGGTGATCCCACAATGTATCTCTTACAACTTACTTATCAAATTTTCCTCATATGTCAATTGTCTAAGTAGATATATTCTCATCAAAGGATTAAGAATGAAACCCTTCAAGAAATAGGAAATTCCTCTAAAGGACCAAATACTATAAGTCGAGAACATGAAAAAACATAATACAAATGAATTGATTAGGATGTATTTATGAAATATGTTCTCAAATAAAAGACCAGGTCAATAAGAAATGCATTCTACACATTAAGATTAGTGCCTTATCTTAGGATGTGAAGTCTTCATAAAGTAAATTGAACTGTAAGGTAAATTTAATCTCAGACATCCATGATCTTAGTTAACAACATTGCAATTCACATATTAGCAATAAAATCCACCGACTACTTATATAATCCATTCAACACTTATGAGACCTATGCTCTAATTAAAGCATTCTAACTGGTTCATTAAACCAGAGCCATAATCAAAACACAATTCATTGCAAGGAAACAATAAAAACCAACAAAGAGATTCTTGACCATATTCTCATTGATTATCCATCTAAAATGTAGCAATGGAGAGACAAAGGAGTTAAAATATTCTCATATTTTCTCCTGACATGCCTAAGAACCATACAATTGGCAAAGTTAACATTTCTATCTCAGAACCTAAGACTCGACTCAAAACATGATATCATTGTATTTTCTTATTTGCATCACTCTTGTCTAGCATTCAAAAAAAGACCCTCACATATGACCGTGAATTCCCTTTTATAAGAACAAGGGAGAAAAACAAGCTTTGAGCCAATATGTACACATGGCCTTATTCAATTGGACTGCTAGAACATATTCCCTCTATAGTTACAATTACAAAACAGAGGGAAACCCATGAGACAAAAATATTTGTAGCAGCAAATATAACCATCTTTCAAAAAGCATCCTGAAAAATTATGTTAACCCTTGTACTGTTGTAACCTCTTTTTTCTTCATGAGAAATCCATAGGAGAGAAGAGGATTCATCGTCTCGATCAACATCAGCTTCAATCCATGTTAGCACCACTCATCATTCATTCATTACACCTTAAGTCAATGAGAAAACATAATATTATCGAATGTAACTTCTATGGCTAGACCTGTACTATACATGACCAAGTATATGCATTCTCCTATTTTATTTCACAGTTCCAAATCACCGCTAAAAATCCTTTTCCATGATTCATACTCTACATCTAAAGGCCAACCAAACCTAATAATTTAATCCATCTTCTTTCTTTAGGGGGCATACTTTATCATTACAGAAGTATCCTCTTTGTCAAAATCTTAGAAGAAACCAATGATGAAAGACAATTTCCCAAGAGTTTTTTTCAAAATATTGATGTCTAATCCTTTACAAATATATGATACTTGAGAAGTAATTGTTTCCTCGATTTGATCTCTCCATGCCTGTAGAGGTTTAATTCCATCATAGGCATCTTGAATTTCAGGAAACAATGAGATGTCTGCCTCATCAAACTTGGCCTTCAATTGTTTTATTTTTGCATCCATAGGAACAAAAAAACCTTGAAAACTCTTCTCTCTAACTTCACCAATAAATCTATAGGTTGGGATAATATTTGGATACATATCTTCCTTCTTCCTTGCCCCTACTATCATAAGTTTCATATTTTCAACCCTTGGGATCCATTTATACAACAATGGAGTAGCCAACTCTCTATCTCTTTTAGAAAATTTAATTTCTTGAATCATTGAAGCATAACTTGAATGAATATTATTCAATGTACCTTGTATTCTCTTATTCATATGCTTCAACATTGTGTAAATGATTGTAGAGTTATTTTCGTATACAACATTTTGAGCATATTGAAGCAATTCCTTATATTCATCAATCTGGAGCATTAGTTCCTCCCTAGTAGGTTCAATTGATTTGGCCACTCTTGAAAAACCTCATTGTTCAACTGCCAATGGTTCTTGTCCCATATTGTAAAGCATTACTGATAAGGGTTCTTTGGGAGGGGGAGGAGAGGAATGAGTCATGGGCGATGTGTGGGCTGCATGACCTAGATTAGAAATCCCTTGAGACTCAAGGGTCTCAATCTATTATCTCAATAATGTCACTTATGTTTCAAGCTCAACGACCCTTCGTTGAATCAAGTTATACTCACTGATCAATTAATTATACTTACCCCTATATGTATATCTCTCTTTTATGAGGCTTTCCACTATTGCCTTGGTGAATCTAGCTATGTTGACAATCATATCAATTACCTCCAATGCAGGGTTATCAACAACTCTCTTTACAATCAATTACCCTCTGAAATTTGTTGGCTTTGCTACTACTGGCTTCTTAGATCCAAGGGAGAGTGACTAGATAGATAGATCATCCTATTCTTCACTAAAATCAGAGCCCTAAAGTACCAATCTAGCCTCTTCCTCAGTCTGGAATAAAGGTCTTTCAGCCCTCCTTATTGTGTCCAAAACAACAACTTCAGATATGTCCCACTCAGGTAGTAACAAAACACCACTCCTTTGCACTAGGGCTTGATATCTTGAAATTTCTTCTTCATCTCATATATCACATTTTCTTGTATAGCTTCCAAGGGACATCAGGGTGTAGACTTCTCTCTTTGTCCACAATCTCAGTATACTCTTGGATGCTTTCTCTCCACACAAAGTTTTTAAAATCCTTAGTCTTGATGAAAGATTCATCCTCCATAAATTCCTTACAAGCTTCAAGTCTCATATCATGATTGTTTAGGCCACTCAAATCCACTTTCCTCGGCCTAAGCTCACTTGTTTCAGAACTGGATGCCACCTCTCTTGGGGGAGAAGGCATACCTTGTTGCATATCCTCAAGGGTCACCAAAATATCATCAGAATCAAACTTAGAATAATCAACAACCTTATATACCTCAACCATTTGTTTCTTGGTCAAGGGTTGTTCTGATGGAAGGGGCTCCTATGGAGGTGAATCAATATCAACAATGATTGAAGAGGACCTCCTAGGAAGTGATAGAATTGGGCTCCAAGGGGAAACCACCCTTGGCTCCTCTAATATAGTAAGGTTGGGCTTTGTCTATGGTTTCCTTTTCTTTTCCTTCCTCCTAGAATAGATTCTTAATTTTGGTTCAGGCTAATAAGAAGGTCTCTCTTCAACCACCACCATTGGGTTATATTCTACTACCACTGAATTTCCATTATTTATTAATACACGCTCAACCCTCAAGACACCTACTATGTCTTCAAAATTTTGGATGGCATATAGAACACTATTGAGTTCACCTTTAACATTTTGCATGGGGTCGTAGTTAGGATATCTCTTGGTAGCTTGCTCCAACATCTTATTGAAATCTAAATATTTTGCTTTCCTCTCCTCCTATTCAAAGAAATCCAAGACTTTTATGATGATATATTCAGGATAATAGAAGTTTTGTATGTATTGACCTCCCCTGCTTGTTGTTTTCAAACAAGCAATAAAACCCTTTGGATCATAATTTCGTGGGTTTGTTGTTTTTAACTGATAAGGTGCTAGAAACTTGCTAAAATCCTTCCAAACACCCTTAACCATTACAAAATTAGAAAACATTGTCCATTCAGGGAAGGATGACCCTTTATTTCGAGAGTATGGAAGATGTGATGTCTATGAGGCCCCCAATTGTCTCATGATTTCAATAAAGTTATTCTCAAAGGCACATCCCTTAGAAGAACATAGGGAGTCACAAGAGTACCATACACTCTAAAAATAGTAGTTTGAGGGAAAGCAATTATATCATCCCAGTTATGACTTAATTTCAAATCAGGCCTCCTCTCCATAGGCCTCAAGAAATCATGGATTTCCTCTGGAATCATAAGAGGGTTAAAAACTAAAAAACCTCTCAGCTTTGAGGAAAAGACATTGTTGAACACCACATATTCAAATTTTGAATCATCTTTGTCTAGAATTTGTGTCCAACATTGGACAAGAAAATCAATGTCACCCTCCATTTTCTTTAATTGTATATCTTTTCCAAAAAAAAAATCCCCTTGAAAAGGAACATATGCATCGACAAGGAGTGCCACTGAAAGCTCACTAGTTCCTTTCCCTCCTTAAGTGTACTTAGACCTTGGTGCATTCTTTCTTATAAGTAGGTGGCATAGTCATAAACCACATTATTAGTTGAATACTAGAGATGTGTAGCCATATACATGAGGTTTGTGGGCATGGTGGATGATTCATCCATGTTGAGGATTTTATAGAGGGAGTAAACCATCCTTTTGAATTAATTGGTAAAATACCTCATGGGAAAAGGCTCCTTTTCATCTTCACCAATATTAATTTTCCTTCTATTCTTTCCCTTTCCAGTGGAGGTGGTATAACAAGGTAGCATTGTTGTTCTAAAAAGAACCTTAGTATTCTTATACTCTTCCCTGAAATTTTTGAGGTCAATTGGGATCATGCTCTCATCCCAGTCATGCAAGTTGAAAATATTTTTAATCTCCTCTCTGGTTATTTTGACTAGTTCTTTCCCTATAGTAGACCTGACTATTCTTGAAACAGAGTCATACCTTGAGGCAACATCCTTTAATAAATTAATATCCATGTATACATTTGGTACCACCAACTTTCCCAAGTCTAACCTCCAAGGGTTTCAAATAGGGACACCTAGGTTCCTATTTCCAAACCAATTCTAAAAAATTCGCCAATCAGAAATTGATAAATTGGCATCCCTAATACCACACATTTTGTCCTTCAACCCTTCCTAAACATGATAACCATGAAACAAAAAAACTCCCTCCTTCCTCTTGCTCGTGGAGGATTTCAATTGGTCCATTACATCTTGGGAGAGAAACCTACTTCAGGTTCCTAAGCTAGATGCTTGTGTTTTGGGTCCCATGGGTGAAAATAAAAACCAAACAATTGAGGATCTATCAAAAAAGCAAGAAAAAACCTAGTACTTTTGTTTAGAAACTAAGGCACCGTGTATGGGATGCAATTCTATGAAATTCAACTAGGCCTACCACCTACCAATCCAACTGTGTGCCCTAAGAAAGCAATGAAAACAAAAAGATAGCTTCTAACAATAGATTTCTTCCCTAATTCTGCTTTATTAAGGAAAACAACACAAGGAAAGTGTTCGCTTTACTTATGACTTTCTTCCTGATAGGAAATTCCAATTTTGGTCATGACGAATTCTGCAAGATTTTTTTTTAATCTCTAAGGTACCTATGGATTCCTTGTAATATTCAAGTGTGCAGAGAAAATAGCTTTAAATGCACTTATGTCCTCTTTAGATGGCTTTGGGTATACTTACTGCAAGTACTGTTCACTCGCGTGAAAGGTAATAGCTCCAACATTTACAAATCTTATTTTAAATCATGTTCGTAGATTTGATCTTGATGTGGCACATCAGACAATCCATATCGAGCTGAAAATATTTGAAAACATGTCACCATCATTCACCATACCATCTACACCAGTCAGATGCCAATTCAATCATTGGAGGGCCCATGATCCTCTTTCTGTTAGTAGGACAATATACGTGCCACAATCGCGCACACCGTGCAACAGACTTTCAAATATGATTTTAAGGCTTGCGTGGTGTGTGCTCAACAGCTTGGATTTAATCATATTGTTGCATCTTCGGCGTTGATTCCTCAACTTAGGTAAATTGGGTGCTTGCAATCGGAGTCAAGCCCCACATTATATAAGGGACACATGTCACAAGCGCGCAAGTTGCACAACTCTCCAGGAATGAGTCATCTCAATCTTGTGCGGTGTGCGCCCATAGTCAAGATTTAACATTTGAAATCAATAGATGCCCCTTTTCTGCACATGCAATAAAAATTAGTCACTAAAAAGGGGTACCTAACTAGGTTGATGGTCAACATCCCATTTATTAAAATGATCAACACACAAGTTGAGTATACTATGTCTGACCATAGGAAAATAGATCAATAATAAAAGTAACCGATCGGCCTAGGTAAAGGGGCAAGTAACAAAAATGGACACAATGGCTCAAGTAGTTATTAAAATAATCGGAAACTTGATTTAAAAAGTCAATGCATGAATATAAAACAAGGGTTTAAGGCGTGAAGCAGATTTGAACCAAGATTTCGTACCTAAAACCCTAGGTGACTCAAAAATTGAAACTCAGAAGAAAAAGGCCATTCTACACATGGGATTCAGTCAAAAGATTATCCAAACCTTAAAAAATCCATCAGTGGTTCTAGGTCAAGGATGCATACCCATGGTGGGTATGGAAAGAATTCATATCTTAGGTTGAAGTAGACCAACATAGAGAAAAACAAAAAACCAGGACCTATCCGAACAAGACAAGGAGACACAACAGGAAAATAAAACACACCAAACCTATATAGAAAAATTTACAGGACTATACAACATACATGGAAAGATAGCCTATTTCAAGAAAAATAAGATTTCAAGAACTTTCCATGTACTAGCAGTTCAAGAATTTCACCTATTAAGGACTGCAAGAACTAAGAGTCATCTCCATGTGTATCAGCAACTAGATAAGGACCTAGCCAAAATGGGTCGAACTTCCCATGTTTACGCTTGCCCTCCATACTTGCATTCCACATTAAGACCATACTTCCCAAATCAAACTTTATATCCATGGCCTTCTTGTCATACAAATGTTTAATTTGTAATTGTAACTTCTCATTCCTCTTATGAGCGTCTCACGTTGTTTCATCAAGCTCAATCAATTCATCCATCCTGAGTTGCATTTCATGACAAATATCACTATCATATTCCTAGAAAAACTTGTACATCTTTAAACAATTTTTATGAGGTATTTTAGCCTCAACCCCATACACCAGATTGAAAGGAGATTTCCCAATGACCTTCTTCACTGTAGTCCTGTCAGCCCATATTGCTAGCTGTAACTTTGAATCCCAAGCCTTCTTGTTCTTCTCAATCACTTGCTTAATAATTTTCATCAAGCTTTTATTACTTGATTTAGCCTATCCATTTCCCTGGGGGTGATACGGTGATAAATAAGAAACACTTATACCATATTGATTACAGAATTCAATGAATTCCTTAAACCTGAAACACATGGCATTGTTGGAGAAAATTCTTTCAAAAACACCAAATCGACTTAAGATATTATTCATTAAAAAATCAGTGACAACTTTACTAGTTCATTTCCTAGTAGGAATAGCTTCAACCCATTTTGTAAAGTAATCAGTTGCAACCAATATCCAAGCATGTCCACCACTATATTTTTTAGACATTTATCCAATGAAATCAATGCCTCATAGTTGAAAAGGGGTTGGCACTGACACTGACCTAAGTGGAAAATTTCTTGAAAATTTTAACTTACCAGTAAACCTATAGCAAGCATCACATCTCTTCACAAACCAATGTGCATCCTTAAATATTATAGGCCACCCATAGCCTGCTCTCAAAATTTTATGAGCAATTTTTTTGGCCATTTAATGGCCTCCACATGCACCTTTATGTCTCTCAATCAAAAGATCTTCCACTTGATCTCCATCCACACATTTGAGCAATACACCTTCAGGGCTCCTCCACCAAAGTTCACTATCAATGATAACATACCTTATTGCATGTAACTTCAAAGTCATTTTTTCATTGTTGGGCATACCCTCAGAGCATCACATGGTTTGTAAATACTCAACAATCCTTCTGCACCACCCATAGGTCTACATATCACATATAGGTGCAACATTTTCATGCTCAACCTGATTTACCTAGTTTTCTTCCAAGTTCATCTCAGCCATAAACTTAGTCAGGCCCTGACCTCTCACTAGCTCTGTGATTTGGATGTCAATGTTGAATTCCTGAATCCTATTAATCCACCTACATCGATGACCTATGGTCTCCTATTGAGTAAAGATGTCCTTGAAATTTTTTGTATGAACATATGAACCAATTATAGCCCCATTCAGATATGGTCTAAACATTTTTATAGCCTTGACCAAGGCGTATGCCTACTTTTCAGTAGTATCATATTTTAGTTCAGCTGATTGCAATGACTTGCTAAAGAAAGCAATAGGTTGTTCGAAACCTTCATTATTTTTCTGGAGTAAGACTCCTACTACTGTATGAAAAGAAGCAAATGTAAAAAATTGAAAAGGATTTGAATAATCCAAAGATTTAAAAAATAAGGGCTTCCTTAATAGCATCTTTAATAGCTTGAAAGTCTTTTGCAGGTTCTTCTATCCAAACTACCTTTTCTCCCTTTTTCAACATTTCAGAAATAAGCCTTACAGTCTCAGCAAAATTGGTAACAAATCTTCATACAAATTTAATTTGTCCGAAGAAGGACTAAATTACCTTCACATTTTTAGGTTCCTGAATTTTATGAATTGCTACCAACCATTCAGGGTCAATTATGACTCCATCCTTTGAGACAATGTGGCCCAATAATTTACCTTCTTTTACCCTAAACTGGCTCTTCTTAGGGTTAAGATAAATCCCATACTCTAGAGCTCTGATAAATATTTTTCCAAATGTAAATAGTGATCTTCCTCCTTTTTACTATGTGCAGTGAGGTCATCTTGGTAAATGACTAGAAAAAGGTCAATCAAATTAGCAAAAGCCACATCTATTGCTCTTTGGAATGTTGCACTAGCATTCATGAGACCAAAAGGCATCCTTACATACACATGTTACCCAAGGCATAGTAAATGCAGCCTTGTACTGCTCAGCTTCTCTTACCATTACTTGGTTATACCCTAAGAAACCACCCATCATGGAAAGTAACTCACACCCTATGAATTTTTGTAGCATGGCTTCCATGTTGGGAAAAGGATAATTTTCTTTCAAGGATGCTACATTAAGATTCCTAAAATCCACACATAACATAATATCACCATTCTTTTTCCTAATAGGAACCATATTTGAAACCCATGATGAATGTCGGATAGGCTTGATAATCCCTATGTCTCGCAGCTTGGTAATTTATTGCTGCATCTTTGGTTGTAGTGTAGGATTGATAGGCCTTTGCTTCTATCTAAATGATTTAGCATCAGGCTTCAAGGGAATTCCATGCTAGAATAGATCTTCCTTGTATGCCTTAATATCATCATATGACCATGCAAAGATGTGTTTGTACTTCCTTAACAAAGCGATCAACATATTCCTTATGTGGGGTTTCATCCTTTTGCCTATATATACATTTTAGAGGAATTTTCTATCCCCAAATTAACCTCATCCAAGTCTTATTTATGAGAAGACTTTCACTTAATATTTACCTTGTTAGGGCCATCAAAAACCCTCTCTAGTGCAACCAATCCCCGAGGAATCTTGTTTGTTTTCAATTGAATTATCTCATTTCCAAACAAAATCTCCATCCCATCAACCTCAACTACAAAAGAGATAAAGTCAATCTCCTAGTTTTTGTATCTATCAACACAGTGGAAAAACCGTAGTATGTCATTGTTATCATCAAACACCTCCGAATTGAAAAAATTGTCTGGTACAACAGGCCATGTTTGTACTTATTTTTGGGAGACACCATGAAATCTAACATCATCTAGTCTAAAAACAATATTGGCTAGAAGATCTACCCTGACCTTTTGTCCTCTTTCTACCCAGTTTATGCCAAAAGCGTCAAAGGCTTTGATAATATCCCAAACAACATTTCCATATTGTCGAAGTCTTTTCTCTTTACCAACAAATAGGAACCTGACTTGGGAAACCACCAACACAGAGTCCCCCATTACCATTAATAACTTAATACCATGCCTGGAAGAGTGTTTCAATCCAAGCAAAAGAGCCTCATACTCAGCAACATTATTTTTGCAAGTAAACTGTAACAAGAAAGAGTATGTATATGTTTACCTTGTGGATAAATCAGAATGATTCCTGCACCGAAGCCTTCTTTGGAACAGAACCCATGAAAATGCATCGTCCAAGGATATTATCCTTCTCAGTCACTTGTAATCTCTTGGAAAATCGGTACAGGATCCGCATTTTATTCTCACACTTCTTCTTCAACTCGAAACGTATCCAAACTGGTATCCATAAAATGAACCATTACTAGTTCTTCTACATGCTCAATCATGTGATGGATTCTTGCCTCCCTCGCAACCTTGACATCTTTCTGATCAATAGAAAAGGTGGAAAAATACAGGTCGCATTGTATGCTTCCACCCATGGAGGCACTCCACTGTCTTGACAACAACATCCCATAGGTTGGTGGGATATCTACCACTATAACACTCAAGAATAACTCCTTCTCTAGGATTTTTTCCTGTCTATATGGGACCTTATTAATCACCCGTATAATAGGTACTTCTCTGGAATCCACAGCATAACATTTTCCATAAGTTATATCCACCTTCAAACCTAGTTCCTCCATAATATTTTTTGGCACTACATTGCTAAAGGCTCCAGAATCTATCATACAATTTCTAAGCAATTTACCATCAATAATTAAGCTTAAATAAAATGGGTTGACCTGGCTTGGATTGGCAGTAATAGTAGTTCCTAAATATATCTTGGGGTTTTCATTAATAACCACCTTTACCTTAGTGTCCTCTTGATTACCACTTGATTCAGATTGTTGCATAATCATCTTATCCTTCCCACTTGTAAGAATATTGTTAATGAATGAAACAGTCTTGTCTTTATGCTCCTCTATTCGAATCATTTCAAAAAATGAGACAGTGACCCTGACTTGGGATAATAATTGGAACATATCTATAGGAGAGTAACTTGGTATCCAATGGAATGCTAGTTCCTTAGGACTTACCTGTTCAACATGTCCTAAAGTCTTCTCAAAACTGGGCTTATCATGCTTGGCCTTTTCAACTTGAGGAAAAACTTCTCCTTCAATGCTCTCTTTGGTGCCCTTCTTTGCCTAGATCCTCACCTCTTTACCTTCCTTAGGCTTTGTTTCCTCTTTCTTAGTTTTTGTCTTTGTTTCTTTATTTCCTGCTTTATCCTCTTTAACAAAGATGCTAGTTGGACTACCCTAGTTATCATTTATGATTCTATTTCTTAAATGATAATCACTCCTTTCCTTGGTGGCCAATGAAACTGTGTTTCTTTCAATCTCCTCATTTGAAGGTCTTATCAAAGTAATATTTTTAGTTTCTAGAGTATACACAGTGCAATCATTATCTCCATCTTCATCTGAGAAAACTTGTTGATGATGCATACTAGCCTCCTACCTTAACATTTCCACATCACTCATATCAATATCATCACTCGAGGAATACTCACCATAGTCAAAGTATAATTTAATCAAGAACACATTTTCCATCTGATCATCGTTTTGAGGATAATATGATTCCCCTTGGTCATCTTGATTATCTTCCACGGATCTTGCAACAACACACTATTGCAATGAGTGAGGCATCTAGCGTACTTCACACCATGGAAAATGCTCAACAACATTTGTGGAATTTCTCTACAGAGGATCAGGTGTACCCTAAGTAGCTTTCTGATTGTTGTTGATAGGCTTTCCATTGTGCCAATTAGTATGATAGGGGTAATCTTGTAGTCTCAGGGACCTGTCATTTCTCTGGAATTGAGGCTTATCATTTTTTGTTGCCTTCTACAACAAACTAAGGACCCTATCTATCTTCTCATCAGGGGCTAAGGTTTTACTATTTTTCTCATTCTGGACCTTAAGCCTTTTTTACACCCTAGAATCATCTATGCATCCTACTTTGCCTGATGCTCTTCTGTTATTTTTAATGTTGACTGCAATCTTGTAAGCCTCTCTTAGAAACTAGGGATTCTTGTTTCTTTGTAGATAACACATCTTGGAGTCATAAGCATTGTAGTATACTACCAGACATGCATTCTCATTAGGCCTAGGATAAGTAGGAACTCTGAGTATGGCCTTTTAAAACCTCACATTGAACTCAGTAGCCATCTCATTTGGGGATTTAGTAATGTTGAAATCATTTAGTCTTAACTTGGGATCAGTCTGATCCCCATACTATCCTCTAAAAAGCCTGTAGAAGACCTCTTTAGATTCAATACTTGAATCAAGTGGTGTCATGTACCAACCCAAAGCATCTTCTATCAATGATTGCATGAAATACTTCATGGAACCATCATCATCCCATAACTCAAAGTCTTCTACAAAAATCTGGAAAGCCTTAAGGTGATCCTCACCATTGAAGGCATTGTTACCTATGAACTTAGGGAGATGCTTCCTAACATTGTCAAGGATAGGATTTAGGTACCCTGAGATATTAACAAAGCATAGTTTCCTATACCTATCCATCTGAGGTGGCCTTTTGGCATCTCTATCCCTATGGGGATTAGTATGTTCTTCACCCCTCTTGTTATCAGATTTACTTTTTGTCTTACCTTTTCCACTCCCATCACTATTTTTATTTTTCTTCTTGTTCTCTTCGTCATCCTCAAAGTACGACATGTCATCCTTATTTCCTCCACCTCCTCCACCTTGACCTGCACCCCCCCCTTTTCTAGGTGTATGTCCATTTGACCTCTTCTATTTAAATTCAAAATTGTTATGTCTAGAGCTTGAAGGTTCGGGTGTAGGGATGGAAATTTTGAGGAAAGCAATCTTTCTTTCCATTTTTTCATTAGCATCCTCCATCTCAGCTTTCTTTAGATCTTCTGACAACTTCTCATTTTCTAGTTGTAGTTTTAAAATCTCAATATTTGGAGGTGTAGAATATGAAATAGGTTCAATCTTAGGATTAGTGGCAGGATTGTTAGCAGATGAAGGGTGGGTGTTTGTGCTAGTGTTAGGAGTAAAGGAATTTTTCTTACTTTAATCCATGGGCCTCTTCCCATGGTCTAAAAAGGATGTCTTATTTGTAGAAGCTAGAGGTTACAAGGCCTTGGCAATGGTAACACTTGTAGCAGATGTATTAACAGAATAAATCCCCATTTGAATCATTGCTTTGGGAATCTCCTGGGTGATTTGGACTGCTGCCTTAGTGGAATCCTCTTTAGCAACCTTACACCTAGCAGCATCTTCTCTCATTTTCTCAAATTTTTGTCTCCTTGCATCTCTTTCAAGATGCTTGGATCTGACCCTATCAGCCTTCTCCCTCAAAGCTTTTAGTCTATTCTTCTCTTCTTTCTCATCAAGCCAATTTTCTTCATCCTCCAAGGCTTGGATATCCTTATCTATATCCTCCTCCTTTTCCAAAAAGGAAAACTCATCTAGATTAGGAGTATGAAAGGCTTGGTCAACTTGGTTTCCTTGTGGAGGGAACAATGCACCAATAGTAGAGAGTTCTCCCTGGGATTAAAATTTCCCCCTGGAAGACAAACCCAGCCCTAGTGGTAGGTGGTTCTTGGACTTTCTTCTTTGTGTTCCAGAATTCCTAGCTAGCTTCTTCTCATGACATATCTAATTCATTATCAAACACTTGTTCAACATGGAAACTTCCCTGATTCTCCCCCGACATTGGAGTCCCACATGACTCTCCCTGAGAGTTTGTATTTTTTATTTCATTGTTAAAATTAGGAGACACTTCAATGGGTGGGGATTTAGTAGACTTGCCTGATTTAGAAGTTTTCTTTACCCATTGTGGTTTCGTATCCTTAGCAAGCTCGGGCTGTAACTTCTGTTTAGAGTTCTTCATTTGGCTTCACGTTCCTCACATTTATTTTTGATTTTTTTGTACTTTTTTCACCTTCTTGGATCTTCTCTCCAACTCCATTTTCAATTCCTTAATGTCTTCAAATATTGGCACGCACTGGTGCAGAGATGTAAGAGTCACCACCCAAACTGATTGGGACAAGTTTATATCAATTCTACTATGATTCATGCAATCTGCATGAGGTTCTACTGATGCATACAAACTTAAACAAATATGACATAATTTGGGTCAAACTTTCTAATGCAAGCCTTTTAACATGTGAAAGCAATAAGATTTTTCAACACAATTTTTTTTTTAAAAGAAAAACCTCGACAAAGATAGGAAAAATTTCACAAGACTTTAACTAGACCAACTCTATAACCGATATCACCATATACCATGGTGAATTCTGAAAATGCATATGGATGAACAAGTTTTTATCAATGTATAAGCTCCCCAATAGAGTCACCATTATGTTGGTGATTTTTTAAGAACCAATCAAATCCCACCAAATACCTATGAGTTTTCCATACTCAATTCATGAATATTTGCGAGACAGCTGGCCAATGAATCAGATGAAGCATTAATGCTTCCTCTCCTATAATTTGAGCTCTACAAAACCTGGATGGGTGATCCTACAACGTATCTCTTATAACTTACTTATCATATTTTCCTCATACGTTGTCTGTCTAAGTAGATATATTCTCATCAAAGGCTTAAGAATGAAATCCTTCAAGAAACAGGAAATTCCTCTGAAGGACCAAATACTATAAGATGAGAACATGACAAAACAAAATACAATTGAATCAATAAGGATGTATTTGTGAAAGATGTTCTCAAATCAAAAACCAGATCAATAAGAAATGCATTCTACACATTAAGATTAGTGCCTTATCTCAGGATGCAGAGTCTTCATAAAGTAAACTGAACTATAAGGTAAATTTTATATCAAACATCCATGATCTTAGTAAACAACATTATGATTCACATATTAGAAATCAAATCCACTGACTACTTATATAATCCATTCAACACTTACATAGACTTTCCCTCTAATTAAAGCATTCTAACTTGTTCATTAAACCAGAGCCATAATCAAAATACAATTTATTGTAAAGAAACAATGAAAATTAACAAAGTGATTCTTGACCATATTCTCCTTGATTATCCACATAAAATATAACAATGGAGAGATGGAGTTAAAATATTTTTATATTTTCTCTTGACATGCCTAAGAACCATACAATTGACAAATTTAACTTTTCTATCTCAGAACCTAAGACAAGACTCAAAACATGATATCATTGAATTTTCTTATTTGCATCGCTCTTGTCTAGCATTCAACAAAATAACCTCACATATGGTCGTGAATTCAGTTTCATAAGAATAAGGGAGCAAAAAAGTCTTTGGTCCAATATGTACACATGTCCTTATTCAATTGGACCACTAGAACATATTCCCTTTATAGTTACAATTACAAAAAAGAGGGAAACCCGTAAGACAAAAATATTCATAGCAGAAAATATAACCGTCTTTCTAAAATCATCCTAAAAAATGATGATAACCCTCGTACTGTTGTAACCTCTTTTGTCTTCATGAGAAATTTGTAGGAGAGAAGAGGATTCACCATCCCGATCAACATCAGCTTCAATTCATGTCAACACCAATCATCATTCGCTCATTACACCTTGAGCCGAGGACAAAACATAATTTTATACAATGTAACTTTTGAGGCCAAACTTGTACTATACATGACCAAGTATATGCATTCTCCTATTTTATTTCATAGCTCCAAATCACCACTGAAAATCCTTTTCCATGATTCATACTCTACATCTAAATCCCAACCAAACCTAATAATTTGATTCATCTTCTTTATTTAGGGGGCATACTTTATCATTACAGAAGTAGCCTCTTTGTCAAAATCCTGGAAGAAACCAATGATGAAAGACAACTTCTCAAGAGTGTTTTTCAAAATATTAATGTATAATCCTTTACAAATATATGATGCTTGAGAAGCAATAGTTTCCTCGATTTGATCTCTCCATGCCTGCAGAGGTTTAATTCCATCATGGGCATCTTGAATGTCAGGAAGCAATGAGGTATTTGCCTCATCAAACTTTGACCTTCAATTCTTTTATTTTGGCATCGATTGGAGCAAAAAAACTTTGAAAACTATGCTCTCCAACTTCACCAATAAATCTATAGGTTCGGATAACATTTGGATACATATCTTCCTTCTTTTTTACCCCTACTACCATAAGTTTCATATTTTCAACCCTTGGGATCCATTTATCCAACAATGGAGTAGCCAACTCTCTATCTCTTCTAGAAAAATTAATTTTTTGAATCATTGAAGCATAACTTGAATGAATAATATTCAATGTACCTTGGATTCTCTTATTCATATGCTTCAACACTGTGTGAACGATTTCAGAGTTAGTTTCATACACAACATTTTGAGCCTGTTGAAGCAATTCCTTATATTCACCAATCTGGAGCATTAGTTCCTCCCTAGTAGGTTCAATTGATTTAGCCACTCCTTACACACTTTCTTGTTCAACTTCCAATGGTTCCTGGCCCATATTGTAAGGCATTATTGATAAGGGGTCCTCAGGAGGAGGAGGAGAGGAATGAGTCATGGGTGATGTGGGTGATGAATGACCTAGATTAGTAGGCCCTTGAGACTCAAGAGTCTCAATCTGTTGTCCCAATAACGTAACTTTTGTTTCCAGCTCGGTGACCCTTTGTTGACACAAGTTATACTCACCAATAAATTCATTATACTTACCCCTATATGTATATCTCTCTTTGGTCAGGCTTTCTAATGTTGCCTTGGTGAACTTAGCCATGTTCACGGTCATATCAACTGCCTCCAATTTAGGATTATCATCAACTCTCATTACAATCAATTTTGCTTTGAAATTTGTTGGCTCTGCTACTACTGGCTTCTTAGATCCAAGGGAGAGTGACCAGATAGCTAGAGCATCCCATTCTTCACTAAAAGAAGAGCCCTAAAGTGCCAATCTAGCCACTTCCTCAGTCTCGAATAAAGGTCTTTCAGCCCTCCTTATTGTGTTTGTAACAATAGCATCAGCTATGTCCCACTTAGGTAGCAACAAAACATGACTCCTTTGCACTAGGGCTCAGCTTCATCTGGCTTGATATCCTTAAATTTCTTCTTCATCTCACATCTCACATTGGCATGTATAGCTTTCTCTAGAGATCAGGGTGCAAACTTCTCTCTTTGGCCACCCTCTTAGTATACTCTTGGATGCTTTCTCTCCACACATAGTTCTTAAAAGCCTTATTCTCAATGAAAGAATCATCCTCCATAAACTCCTTACAAGCTTTAAGTCTTAGATCATCATCATTATTTAAGCCACTCAAATCCTCTTTGCTTAGCCTAAGGTCACCTGTTTTATAACTTTATGTCACCTCTGTTGGGGGAGAAGGAATACCTTGTTACAGATCCTCATGGGTCACCAAAATATCCTCTTCATCAAAATCAGAATAGTCAACAACCTTACATACCTCAATCTTTTGTTTCATGGTTGGGGGTTGTTCTAATGGAAGGGGCTCCCTGGGAGGTGAATCAATATCAACAATGATTAGAGAGGAACTCCTAGGGGGTGATGGCATTGGGCTACAAGTGGAAACCACCCTTGGCTCCTTTGATATAGTAAGGTAGGGATTTGTCTACGGTTTCCTTTTCTTTTCCTTCCTCCTAGAATAGATTCTTAATTTTGGTTTAGGCTGATAAGAAGGTCTCTCTTCAAGCACCATCATTGGGTTTTGTTCTACTACCACTGGCTTTCATTTATTTTTTAATATAGGCTCAACCATCAAGACACCTACTATGTCTTCAAAATTTTGGATGGCATACACAACCCTCTTGAATTCACCTTTAACATTTTGCATGGGGTCATAGTTAGGATCTCTCTTGGTAGCTTGCTCCATCATCTTATTGAAAGCTAAATATTTTTCTTTCCTCTCCTCCTATTCAGATAAATCCAAGACATTTATGATGATATCTTTAGGATAATAGAAGTTGTGTATATACTGACCACCCTTGCTTGTTTTTTTCAAACCAGCAATAAAACCCTTTGGATCATAATTTTGTGGGCGTATTGTTTTAAATGATAAGGAGCTAGAAACTTGCTAAAATATTTCCAAGCACCCTTAACCATTACAAAATCAGAAAATACTATCCATTAGGGAAGAATGACCCTTTCTTTCGAGAGTTTGGAAGATGTGATGTCTATGAGGCCCCCAATTGCCTCATGATTTCAATAAAACCTATTCTCAAAGGAACATCCCTTGGAAGAACATAGGGAGTCACAGTAGTACCATACACTTTGAAAATAGTAGTTTGAGGGTAAGCAATTATATCACCCCGGTTATGACTTAATTTCAAATTAGGCCTCCTCTCCATTGGCCTCAAGAAATCATGGATTTCCTTTGGAATCCTATGAGGGTTAAAAACAAAAAAATCTCTTAGCTTTGAGGCAAAGGTATTGTTGAACACCACATAGTCAAACTTTGAATCATCTTTGTCTAGAATCTGTGTCCAACATTGGACAGTCAAATCAATTTCACCCTCCATTTTCTTTAATTGCATATCTTTTCCAAAAACTCTCTGCCCCCTAAAAAGGAACATATGCATCAACAAGGAGTACCACTGAAATCTCACCACTTCCTTTCCCTCCTTAAGTGTACTTAGACCTTGGTGCATTATTTTTGACAAGTAGGTGGCATAGTCGTAAACCACATTATAAGTTGAATACTAGAGATGTGCAACCATATACATGAGGTATGTGGGCATGGTGGATGGTCCATCCATGCTGAGGATTTGATATAAGGAATAAACCATCCTTTTGAATTAATTGGCAAAATACCTCATTGGAAAAGGCTTATTTTCATCTTCGCCAATCTTGATTTGCCTTCTATTATTTCCCTTTCCAATGGAGGCGGTATGACAAGGTAGAATTTTTGTTCTATAAAGAACCTTATTATTCTTATACTCTTCCCTAAAAATCTTGAGGTCAATTGGGATCATGCTCTCATCCCAGTCATGCAAGTTGAAAATATTTGCAATCTCCTCTCTAGTTCTTTTGACCAGTTCTTTCCCTGCAATAGACTTGACTATTCTTGAAACAAGTTCATACCTTGAGGCAACATCCTTTAATAAATTAATATACATGTATACATTTGGTACCACCAACTTTCCCAAGTCTAACCTCCAAGGGTTGCAAACAGGGACACCCAGGTTATTATTTCCAAACCAATTCTAAAAAAAACCGCCAAATAGAAATCAATAAATTGGCATCCCTAATACCACATATTTTGTCCTTCAACCCTTCCTAAACATGATAACCAGGAAACAAAACAACTCCTTTTGCCCTCTTTCTCATGGAGGGTTTCAATTAATCTATTACATCCTAGGAGAGAAACCTACTTGGGGTTCTTGAGCCAGATGCTTGGGTTTTGGATGCCATGGGTGAAAGTAAAAAGCCAAAGAATTGAGGATTTATCAAAAAAACATGAAAAAACCTAGTACTTCTATTCAAACACTAAGGCACCACATATGGGATGTAACTCTATGAAATTCAACCAGGCCTACTGCCTACCAATTCAAACCCATACCCTAACAAAGCAATTAAAACAAATAGATAGCTTCTAACAATAGATTTCTACCTTAATTCAGCTTTATTAAGGAAAACGACATAGGGAAAGTGTTTGCTTTACTTACAGATTTCTTCCTGGTAGTAAATTCCAATTTTGGTCACAACGAACTCTGCAAGATTTTTTTTTAATCTCTAGGTTACCTATGGATTGCTTGTAATCTTCAAGTGTGGAAAAACTAGCTTTAAATGCACTTATATCCTCTTTAGATGGATCTGGGTATATTTACTACAAGTACTATTCCCTCATGTGAAAGGAAATGACTCCAACATTTGCAGATCTGATTTTTAATCATGTCCATAGATCTGATATTGATGTGGCACATCAGACGATCCATATCAAGCCCAAAATATTTAAAAACATGTCACTATCATTCACCATCCCATCAAGACCAGCTGAATGCCAAGTCATTCATTGGAGGGCCCCATGATCCTTTTTCTATCAGTAGGATGAGACACATGTCACAATCATGCACACCATGCAGCGAAAAATAAAATATGATTTTAAGGCTTGCGTGGTGTGTGCTCAACGGCTTAAATTTAATCATATTGTTTCATCTCCGCCATTGATTCCTCGGCTTAGGTACATCAGGTGCTTGCAATGGGATATGGGCCCCACATTGTATAAGGGACACACGTCACAATCATGCAATCCATGTATCTCTCCAGGAACGAGTCATCTGAATCTTGCACGGTGTGCATGCACGGTCAGGATTTAACCTTTGAAATCAACGGATGCCCCTTTCTGCACATGTAATAAAAATTAGTCACTAAAAAGGGGGGCCTAACTAGCTCAGTAGTCGATATCCCCTATATTAAAATGATCAAGACACAAGTTGAGTATACTAGGCCTGACCATAGGAAAATAGATCGATAATAAAAGTTACGAACAGGCCTAGGAAAAGGGTCGGTAATAGCGATGGATGCAATGACTCAAGTGGTTATTAAAATAATTGGAAATTTGATATAACAAGCCAATGCACGAATATAAAACAAGGGTTTAACGAATGCAGCAAATTTGAACCAAGATTTCAAACCTAAAACCCTAGGCGACTCAATAATTGAAACTCAGAAGGAAAAGGCCATTCTACACATGGGATTGAGTCAAAAAATTATCCAGACCTTAAAAAACTCCATCAGAGGGGTAGCCTCATCATCTAGAAAGGACAAAAGTAAATAAAAGGCTCCTTTTAAACCTATTAGGTGATCACACCCCCTCAAAGGAAGGGGACCAACCACATGAATGGCTTCTAAGAAGCCAAAATTGGCTTTAATAGAATCAAATACTAGTTATGAATGAGAGGATTTATCCTTGAGTAGGAATTGTCCAAGTCCACCTATGTCCTCTCCTAATTCTATTCATAGTGAGGACTCATTTGGTACACTACAAGAGGCTTTGGGAAGAATAAAACAACTAGGATAACAACTTCAATTATACTTGCAACAAGAGAGCAGACTGGATCAGTTAGCTCACATGTCATCCATTGAAGTAGGTGGGAGAATTAAACTTGAATATAAAAGATATCCACAACCAATATCCCCTAAATTATCTTGGCCAACCATTTCATTACGACTATGGAAGTAGGTTGAGCAAGAAAAAGAAAAGGAAAATAAATTGATTGAGGAAAAAGAACAAATAAAACACAATTTTGAAACTAAATTAAATAAAACAGACATAGAAATTGAAAGGTTAAAGAGAAAGATGGAAATATTGGCCACCATTTCTCTTTAAATGGTTAACTAGAAGGCACCCACAACAGTCTATGCACTATTTCTAAGAGAACAAATTTCAAGTTTTCATTTCATATAGACATATATTGTGATCTACCATTTTTTATGGCTACTCCCAAAGCATTTTTTATATCTTTCAAAACTCTACACCATAAATATAAAATTAGTTGTGTGATTTCTATTTGTATGAGTATGCTCTATCATATCAAACGAAGTGGAATCCACTACTACATGTAGGGGGTCTTCAATTAAAAGTGTTAGCATCATTCATACAAAATAAAAAGAATAGGGGGAAGCATATGCAACAATACATAGAAATGGAAAAGACATCCTCTTTGAAGCTCAAAGAATAAGCTAAAAGTATAGAAGGCATATTACATGAATGGTTCACAATCATTGGGAAGCTTGAAATAAAAAGAAAAAAATTGCTAACAAGGTAATCAAATTACAAAAAAATTGGTTAGATGGCCTAGAATGTAGGAAAAGAAGCATAGAATTCATCACAAATAGATGGGATGAAATACCCAATGAGATTAAACAAAAGGAACCAAATTTTTCCCATAAATATTATGCGACAATAAAAAGGGGCTCACAAATACATTAAATTAGTGAGCCAATATGGGATATTATGGTTATCGCTAAAGTTTCAACCGCCACTCTTTTGGTATTTGATTCTACACTAGCAAGGAATATTGCCTTATGATGCATTGATGAAACACATGAGAATGCTAGATGGGCCAGACTAGAAGGGTACAAAGTATTATACTTGGAGCAAGACAAGGGAAAGACATCTCCAAAGGACTTTAGGCTATTGGCAATAACATATAATCAACAACCTTCTCCTACTTAAGGAAAAGAATGGATTGAGTTAGGGGAGTGATTGGCCTTAGAATTTTTATCTTTAATTAAGTTTATTTCATTGTTCAAATAATGTTTCCAAACATTTCCATGAAATTTCTAAAATTTATAAAACTATGTTTAATTCTTAAATCATGTGACTTAATTACTTATAGCTTGATAGATATTTGCATATATAAGATTATTGTTAAATTATGATGATATATTATGATAAATTTTGTTAATTTTGATGAATAAGTATTATGTGGAAGAAAATACTTTCATGTAACAAGAAGGAAGCAAAAACTTGTAGTTGATGACTTTTGTTGGCCCGTAGCCATAGGAAATGATACCTGCAACCGAAGGGTCACCAAGGAACTCTTACTATGGAGTAAGTCCTATCCAAGAGAATTAGAGCATTAAAATTAAATTTATACCACTAATTGATAACTTTTATCATAAAGGAATGAGGACTTTTGTATTTATTACATGATTCTACCATTTTTTATGCATGCCTATAGGATCGACTTTGTTATCCTAGCTAGAAGAATCACATTAGGACTTTACTTCTTAGCTTTTATTGTGTGTCTTCTTGATAGAATAATCCTCCTATTTTACAAGAATGATTTGAAATTTATCATTATGAGTTTCAGTTATTTATAGCAGTTAGAATTAGTTACTCTAAATATTGTAGTATTTGCAGATAGAATGTAACAATGATTTTCCCAACATTTGTATATTTCTCTTTTGAATATTAATACAAACAAATCTTCTATCATATAGCATTGAGTTGATAATAAATGAGGAATTGTTTTATTTCTTGATAGTTCAATCATTTAAGAGTGTCACTACTCCAAGAAAGGGCCCACTTGAGTTATGTTGCAACTTTTTATTCAGAGTTAGTAATCAATTATTTCATATTCTACATTAAACTATTAATAAGTTTCTTAAATATTCCATAGTTATCACCCATAGAAATCATTGATCAGTTTTAGCTATAAAACCTACAATTGAATCTTTAGTGATCCCATAGATGTAACTTGTAGTTCAACTACAACATTTTTTTGAGTTTTTCCTTTAGTATGATTTGTTTCAATACAGTAATTTCAATTTATATAATTAGCTTCTGATGAAACTCCCAAGAAAACTTTAGTGGATACATCTGTGTGAGGTGGAAGAAGGACGTTAGATTAATGATCCAAGAAGGACATGAAATAAATCTAATGAAGAAATCTAATCTACAAACAAAAAGCTTAAAATCTAAAATCTAAAAAATCGTACACCTACTAAATTGAAACTATTCTATTGCAAACATGATGGTGAACCTATTCATTAACAAATAAAATGAAAACAAATGATAGCTTTTACCATCCGGTAGCGGAGTGTATTCGCTTGATGTTGGATTGCTCTTATCACGGTGAAGCCTTCAATTTTTTTGTGCAAAGTGTGGATGAATGCTTGTTTTTTTGGTTGATTGAAGACAATGGATGAAGCTCTCTCAAGGATGATGATCTTGACATCACTTCGTTGCTCAATGTATGTTAATTCTCTGATCCTTTTTTGTGAGGAGAGAGGTTTGTTATATAGAAAATGAGATTTGAAATGGACGATCAAGATCGTTTTGAAGAATATCCAGATCAGCAGTCGAAGTGTGATGACAGGATTTAGACATGAGGTAATTGTGCAAAGTTGATTGCACAATTTGTGTGATTGGGCGATAGATTGGCCAGTCAAGGATGTGATTGATCAGTTAATAGAATAGATTGATCAGTCAAGTTTGTGATAACTTAGTTAGAAATGTGATGTCTTAGTTAACAAAATAGATTGTTTAGTTAACAAAATAGATTTATTAGTTAATAGATTAGATTACTTAGTAAGCAATCATAATTTTATCAATTAGAAATTGGGTGAGGAATATGAATTAATTGATTTAATTAATTAATTCCCTTTTGTGGAGTTGAATGTGCAAAATCAAGTTTGACTTTTGCAAACAAAGTTGTATTAGTTTGATTTGATTTTTGATAATTGATTTGAATAGTTTGATTTAATTATGAAAAGTTTGGAGGGAAAGTGTCATAATTAAATTATTATTTAATATTTTAATCCTCTTAGGGGAATAAGATGATTTAGCAATGTAATTACATAATTGGCATTATTTAATCAATCAAGATGAAATAAGGTGGGATTAGGACTTTATTAAATAAATAAAAATTATTTAATTGGTCGACATGATGAAATGTGAATTAATCAAATAATGTTGTTTTATTTAATTACTAGAGGAATTTGAGTTTTTGGTACTTTATTAAATAACTAAAATTTATTTAATTTATTTGAAATGATGAAAAAGTGAATTAATTAAATAATGTTGTATTACTCAATTAATAGAGGAATTAGGGTTTTTGATGTCATTTTGATGTGATGCAATGTGGTGTGATGTGGTGCGATGTGGTAACATTGTGTTATGATTTTGAGATGATCCGAGACATTACGGGATAATTCTAAGATGTTCTAGGGTAATTCTGAGTCATTCTAAAGTGTTACGAGATGGTTCTGAGTCATTCCAAAGTGTTATGAGATGGTTCTGAGTCATTTTGAGATGTTATGGGATGATTCTGAGTCATTCTAAAGTGTTACAAGATGATTTTGTGTCATTCTGAAGCGTTACAAGATAATTTTGAGTCATTCCAAAATGTTATGAGATGATTATGAGTCATTCTGAAGTGTTATGGGATGATTCTGAGCCATTTCAAAGTGTTATAGGATGATTCCAATTCATTCCTAAGTGTTATGAGATGATTTCAAGTCATTCTAAAGTGTTACGGGATGATTCTGAGCTATTCCAAAGTGTTACAAGATTATTTTGAGTCATTTTGAAGTGTTACAGGATGATTTCAAGTCATTCTAAAGTGTTACGGGGTGATCGAAGATGATGTTCCATATCATTTGATGTTGTTTGAGATTGTTTGATACTATTTGATGTCATTTAGTGTTGTTTGAAGTTGTTCAAAACTATTTGATGTTGTTCAGTGTTGTTTGATAGGTCTCAAGTCAATTTTACATCTCTACATTTTAGTCCTCTTTGATACAAAGTACTAGTTGCTTTGTTTCAAATATTAGGTTTTTAATATTAGGTTTTTTGAAAAAATATTATGCCCCACTATGCCCCAGTGTTCAGTGGAATGATGGTAGGACTCTATGCTACCCCCTCGAGAGGTTGGCCTAAAATTTCAAGTTTTGAGGTCAGGCTCTTGACACTATTGAATTATCGTTTTGATGTTTTCAGATGAAATGTTATATGTCAATGTGCATCATTTCTCATTTCTGATGTTTTTTAGAGCTTCTTTTTTGAAAGTAGGAATATTTTCCAAGTGTAATTAGGCTTTTCTTGATGGAATTAGGGTTTTCTTGAGGGTTTATATAGGCAATTTGTCTTCAAATTGGGTCATTTGTCCTTTGTTCCTCTTGCTAATTCTTGTCTCTGGATTCCACATTTTGTTAGTTGTTGAGGGAGAATGTCTAGATTCGAGGTTGCCCCACATCATTACAAGCTCGTTCAGGAGTATAGACGGCCTTCAGGCATCGGTGGCCTAATATGTACCTTTTCACCCTTTGCTTTTGTCATGTTTTCGCTCTTATTTTGCGTGTGTGAAGTCCTGTCAGAGAAATGCACTAGTTTTGAGATTCCTACGTAGTTCTTCCGATTTTGGTGCATTTGTCAAGTGGTTTTTGTGCATATGTCCAAAAATTATGCAATTGTCCTAAACTGGTACATTTATCATGAGCAATTGTTTTGAAACTATGCAGTTGTCTAAAAACTATGCAATTGTCCTAAAACTACACACTTGTTAAGAAAATGCACCCAATTTTTTGTGCAATTGTCCTAAAACTACGCTTTTGTCCTGAAATGGTGCTTTTTTTTGGCTTTTGTTGAGAATTTGTCTCAGAACCTAGTAATTGGCTCTTTGTTTGTTGTTTACCACTTAGCTTTAATCTAAACCCTAGTATGTGTTTGTTTATCATTATAAATGTCATTTTTTCACCATGCATGTGTTATTTTGTGTTGCTTTGCATGTTTAGAGTGAAACCCTAGCTTGTGTTCATTTACCATCAAACATGCCATTTGTCACCATGCTTATGTTCTAAACCCTAGCTCATATCTGCTTACCATCATAAATGTTATTTTTTCACCATGCTTGTGTTCTAAACCTTCGCTTGTGTTCTTTTAGTGGCATGAATGTCATTTGTCACCATGCTTATGGTGTTTTGTGTTTCTTTGCATGTTTAGAGTAAAACCCTAACACCTTGATTTATATCATTTGCAGGCGAATCTCTAACCGCTTATGATGAGAGAGAGATGTCCTCATCATTTGTTTGATCCAATTGCCTAGTTTGGTGCATTGGAGTGAGACTTTCTTGATGTAGTGGGATTGCATCATATTTGTTACAGGCCTCCTATTAGGACCCATTAGGGGATGTTGACCACTCTCATGGAGAGGTGATACTCTGAGATGTCTTCTTTTCATTTTCCTATAGGGGAGGAAACTATTACTCTAGAGGATGTGTAGGATTCTTCATCTTCCTATTCATGACAAGCTTGTTATGTACTAGATTCAACGAGGTGCCCATTCTATGCAACGTATGTTAAGTGTGGCATATGTGGATGTTTGTGATGTAGAGATTGATTTATCAGATTTTGCGGACAACAAAAACCCTATCATTCTTGTCCTTTGTGGCCTAGTATCGAGATTAGTTGTTCTTGATACACGAATTCGACATTTTGTAGTGGGTTGGAGTGTATGTATTGAGAGTATGCTAAAGCATTGTACGAGATATTTCTGGGGTGCATGTTTTCTTTCCCATCTTTACCGAGATATGCACGAGGTGGTGTATTGGGTTTTGAGGTCTTTGTCTGCAAGTGTATCTCTTTTGCATGTTTGGGTGTGGGAGAATTTTGCAATGACTCATCCTGACAGGATTCAGGATCGTTCTCTGGGTGATCCATACTGTTATCGTTATGAAGATTTTATGCACTACACTTTGCCTAGGAACCTGCATTATTAGTGTTGTGTGTTTGATGAGATGTCTGGTTTTATGTGGAGACCTTACATTATTTTTGAGGTTTGGCCAAAGGATGTGGATAATCTTGCATACTGCTAACAGACCCATTGGTTGCTTGGTCATTCATCATCTGTGATAGAGTGTTATCTACCAGTTCAAGTTTGTTGCTAGTTTGGTGAGAGATAGGGGTAGATTCCTGATGCGTATGAGGCTTAGTTTGGTGGGACTTGTCAGGAGGTCCTTGTATGGGGTATCCAAGTTGATGCAGATATAGTTAATATCGAGTTTGCATCACTTGGTGCAATTGGGTGGGGTTGGCTAGTTGGAGTGGAAAATACAAGTACTACTCATGATTATGACGAGTGGTGGACACGACATAGGCCTTTGAGGCTTACTAATCCTAGAGGTGATCCTATTATGGCCAAAGCAGGCATCATAGGTCATCATGGCGAGCGAAAACATGATGAGGCTCTTACAAAGCACTTGGATCAAGCTTGATGTGATGAGGCAGAGGATATTCAGGATGAGCAGGTGCCTCCTGCACAAGGTCAAAGACAGGTTCTAGATCCTCCTCCACCAGCTAGGGATGTTGATTTGTTGCTAGCTCAGATGACTTTGGACAAAGATGTAGAGATTGCATGGCAATAGGCTATAGAGGCTTTGGTAGACACTTTGAGGGTTGAGCGAGATAGTGTGATTGGTAGACTGCATGCGACAAAGGCCCAGGTATTATTATTGATGGTAGAGAGAGATTCTCTTCAGGTAGATCAAAAGAGTGCTATTGGTAGATGACATGTTGCATAGGATCAAGCACTATTATTGATAGGAGAGAGAGATACTCTATGGGAAAAGTGTGATGGTTTGCTAGGTGAGTGAGATAGGTATCTATAGGCATCTACCTATTATTAGACTTTATATGATTCTAGCGTTCCTAGTGCCTCTCAACATCCACAGCTTGGGGAGCCTAGTGCTACGAGCAAAGGTGATGGTGATGTGGGTGTTGGTGTAGGTGATCATTCCATGAGGTAGCTAGATCATTTTGGTTTTCAGTAGTGTTTTATCCATCCTGCTAGGGTTAAATTACTCTTTTTGATACCTGATCTCCATGTTATTTCATGGTGCAGATGCATTTTGTAGACATGTGTTATATATATTGATTAGTCTATTCAAGACCTCGTATATATGTTATGATTTTGTATTTTCCTATCACACTTGTGTCATTGCAGATGTATTTATGACATATTCCTTTTATATGATGATATATATGAGATATACATTCTTTGATTCAACCTCATTGTATGTTTATGTGATGGTGATATATGATTATGTACGTTTATATGTGCTTTTGTGCCTTATTGATGTATGGATATGATTTAGATGAATGAATCATACTTTGTCTCATTTTATGATGTGATAGATGTTAATAGATGAATGCCTCATACATGATACATGATGTTTTTAATTATTTTATTATCATCATGATATGTATTGATAACATTTGTGGATGTAGAATGGATATGGTACTAATGATGTGTTATGCAGGATGAATGTTAATTTAGAAGAATTATGATGATAGATAGAAATATGATGTTAATTAGAATAAATATGATGATGTTTGTTAGTTAGTAGAAATATGATGATGGATAGAATTGATTATGTGATTTTGATTCACTTTAGATACTGCATTGTTTGAACAATCCTTTTTGATGTAGCAAATAGATATGATGCACCAAGGTATGAATTACCAAGGTGAATTTGTATCTACTGTGTGGACTTTGACTTTACAAACAAAGAGTATCTTTGTTCATAGCAGACATAAGGAAACTTTGTTTAAATTCTAGGGGGGATTGCGTGAAAAACGTTTCAGACCAGTCGCACAAGAGGTATAGAACACCTAACATGTAATTGCTTCATGAACTATTTTAATACAACTTCCATACTCAATAAAGCAAGTATTCATCATCGTAATATTACAAACATATCTTAAAAAAAAACAAATCAAAATGAGCTCAATTGCCCCCATTCCTTCTTCTCTAAATCCTTATGGACATCCTTGAGAGATCCTGGGAATGAGTCAATAAAATAAATCACAAAAGTAAGACCACAAAAAGATAAAAAAATCAAGTTGCAGTATCCCTTGCCATATCTATTCAGGGTGGGGCTATTATCCGTTGTTAATCATGTCTATTGTAGGAATGGATTCATTAAGGAATATCTCAAGATGTTGTTGGGACTTGTTTAAAAAGATAGGTAGTTGATACTTTGGCTTTGTTTTTGTCTGTTTATAGCCAACTCTTATATGATTGTTATTGCTTGAAAGTTCTAGTTGTTGATTTTTTCTTTGTTTTCTTTGTTTTTTTTGTTTTTTTTGTTTTTTTTGTCAAAGGGTGATTGGGATGATTTTTTTATTATGGTTGAAACATTTATTGTGGATGTTGATGATGGGATGGGCCTTTCTTTTTTATTTTCTAAGTTTTATATTGTTTTTGTTTTCTTTTTAGTGGACTAACCTAGGGAGTCGAGGGCTCATCAAAGATAAGCCTTTCCTATGTTGTACACGTAGAGGCTCTTAGTTCACTTAGTTTGACCTTTTTGTTTTATGTGTATTTTTTAGATTTTGTAGATTGTATATGTTTTTGCGATTTTTTGTTTTTCAACTAAGAGAAATAAAGCAAGTTGGAAACTTAAGGGGATTGGCCTAGGGTCTCGAGAGCTAAAAATCCTTGTCTATGTTGTATATGCAGAGACCACTTAGTTTGACCGTTTGACTCAAAGCAAGAATTTTTTGGGTAAACAACATCGATAGCATGGATTGATATCCTATTTCTCTGTCTAGAGGATATGTTGTGGGAAATTCACTTGAACTAGCTATGAGGTTCAAGAAAATTTTGATATCTTAGACTGTTTGAGTGAAGGAATAACCCAACGATGTTTTTTTGTTTTGATTCTTTTCGCATGTTTTTTATTTTTGTTGTTTTCTAGTGTTTTTTTGGATTTTTAGTGTTTTTCATATGTTTTTGGAGTTTTTCCCTTTTTCTTGGGGTATAAGATGTTGAAAACTTGGATCGATACCTCACTTTGTTTTTCTAGAGGATATGTTGCAAAAACATTTACTTGAACTAGCTGTGGGGTTCAAGCAAATTTGATATCTTATAATTTTCAAGCAAAGGAATAATTCATGTTGTCATCATGTTGATATCTTGGCAATGCATTGGTGATACACCTTGTTTTTAGGACAATTTTGAAGGTTACCCTGATAGTGCATTGGCGGGTATACCTTGTTGTTGGTGGATTTTTACCCTCTTTCCTAGGGTGTAAGATGTTGAAAACTTGGATTGATACCTCACTTTATTTTTATAAAGGATATGTTACGGAAAACCTTACTTGAACTAGTTGTGGGGTTCAAGCAACTATTAATATCTTAGAATTTTTGAGTGAAGGAATGCTCCATGTTCTCGTCATCTTTGAAGGTTACCTTGGTAGTGCATTAACAAGATACCTTGTTAATGAGATGATGCCTAGATCACACTGTGAGTTAGAAGACATAGATCAAAATTTGTTATGGAGCAAGATGCAATCATTTGCCCCTAGTGTCTAGAAATGTAGGTGTTGGATTATCTTGTGATAGGATAACATGTTTGGATAGAGTATTCCCTTTGGAAAATTCCTCATGGCGCAAATAATGTTGGATATGATAGGATCAATGACAATGAGCCATGTCAAGATGTTTTCCATAAGCAAGTGTAAAATGTATATCAAACATTTGTCAAGATCAAGATAAGTTGGATTTTGGAAACAATGGCTTGGGTTCATTATGGATAAGTTGAGATGCCTCCTCTTAAAATGGTGCATGTAGATGCTCGATTCTACACATGATGCCTATTTTCCAGGTTTTCATCATGGTGCTTGTCTAAAGCAACACCATAGTGGTTTTCATTGGAGGACGATTTTTCTCTTAACTGTTTTTTCTTGATTTTTTATTTATTGATTTTTTGATGTCACACAAGATGCCTGTTTACTAGGTTTTCTTCATGGTGACACTTTTTCCTCATGTTGGACCACCTGGTGGTGCTGATGTAGATGCTACTGGTGATGACATGGTTGTTTTTTCTTTCATGAAGTTCCAACGATATCCTTCTTAGAGGAGTTGTTTTTCTAGGATACGGGTGCTTGAATGTAACACCTTATAATTCTTATCTTCCTTGTCAATACCAGAGTTAACCTTACCTTGATGTGCACATCACAAAAGAGTGCCCTTAGAGTTCTTATGATAAAGAGTTGTTTCCAACACATGGTTACTGTGAGTTTTGGATATCACGAATGGTAAAATGCATTGAGGGATATGATATTTAGATGGATAGGTTGACAGTTTAGAACCTTTTGACTCTCCAAACTTGGGATGATGAGCAATGATGGGTGAATATGGAGATTCGATTGGGACCAATGTCTTGATATACATTGTAAGTTGCTCTTGAATTTTTCTTTTGCATTGTCGGACATTTTTGTTGGATTGATTTCCCTTTTTGATTTTTCCCCATAGTTTCTTTGACTAATGGAGTTTGATAGGGATGATTTTATTGCTTTTTCTTTTCTATCCATTTAAACTTCTCTTGTCCATTTTTCTTTGCTAATTCTCTTGCTTCAATGACTTGTTCCTTTCTTTTATATAGATTTTTATTTTCTTGTTGGTCCCAATCAAAGGATGGAAATATATGTAGATGACAATTCATGACATCACTAATGAATTTGACCCCAATTTTTGATGGTAGTTCGTCAAAATTTTGATGATCTATTTTCGGTCGACCGATGAATCGCACAAATCAACGTCGTCGCTCAATTTTCATCTATATCCCAATGGACTTTAAAATGTAACCCTCCCGACGCAAGCTCATCAGAATAGCGACGCCCACTCCGTCGATCACGCAAAAAGCAGTGGCTGGAGCGCAGGTGGAATACTATCGTCGAAGCGTCAGAACAGCGACATACATTCATCAGAACCGGGATGGCAGTGTCGTCAGTCTAGCAATGAAAAGTTTCTGGAGCATGGTTGGAAAAATTTTGCTAAAGCATTAGAGCAGTGACATATAGTCATCAATCGAGTGATGAACAGTACCAAGAGCATGTGCGACATACCATCGCTAAAGCATCGGACCATCGACATACATTCATCGGGATGGAGACAACAGTGTCGTCAGTCTAGCGACGAACAGTACCCAGAGCACATGCGGCATACCATCACTGAATCGTTGAAGCAGCGACATACATTCATTAGAGTAGTGACATATAGTCATCAGTCTAGCAACGAACAATACCCGAAGCACATGTGGCATATCATCACTGATGCGTCGGAGCATCGACATATATTCGTTGAGATGGAGATGACAGTGTCGTCGGTCTAGCGACGAACAGTACTCGGAGCACGTGCGGCATACCGTCACTGAAGCATCAGAGCAGCGACATACAGTCGTTGGTGTAGCGACGAATGGTGCCTAGAACACGGGTGGCATAACTTTGCCAAACCGTCAGATTAACAACATAAGATCGTCGAATGTGTGATGCAATAGGCAAGTCATTACGGTGAAAGTTCATCGCACTCACGACAAAATAGGCAATTCATTACGAAAAAGTTCATTGGATACATAGCAAGGTCATCGGGCGTTTTTATGGTTCATCGCAATTTCGACAGAACAATGCAGTTTTTTTTTTTTTAAAACTATTCATTGAAATGTAGGCATATCGGGGTGACTCTGGGCGATATATAAAAGTAGTAGGAGGCTCCAAAGTGCATCCATAGGGATAATGATAGGACATAAGGATAGGTAAATCAAAGAGAGAAAGTTGATGTGCCAAGACCATGAGCATTTAATAGGGGTAGTAAAAGATAAGATGGATTGTCATCAATACTCAGATTGGAAGACTTCATTATGAAAATTTAGATCACAATATGATTAACCCTGTTTGGACAAATGCATTGACATTAGTGTCAAGAGTTAAGAGGCCATTCAACTTTGCATTTCAATAAATTATTATATGCATTCAGTAAGTGTTTACAAGGTAGAAAAAGATCAGTCATATGACTATTTAAAATATCAAACATGTCAGTTGTTGTGTTTAATTAGGCTTACAGAGGTAGGGATTTATCATTTTTTGCATACATTTGTAGTCCAAGTTGTAGGCTTGCATTATTTGGTTACTATGTATGAGAAATGAGCAATGAATAATTGTAGAATATGTAGGCTATGGATGATATTATGATGGCCACATTTGATGTTGATCAACAATTGGAGAAAAATATAAAACCTATGATGAGTCATGAGATCAAGGGGACTGTCATGGACAACAAGCGCAACCTATGAACTGGATTCTAATTTTGCTAAAAAAAGAAAAAATCAAACTAGTGAATATTAAACTACACACTTGATCCGGTGGACATTTTTCAATGAAAATTGAAGTGTTCCATTTCTCTCCAAAATCAGCACCATCAGAAAGAGCTCGACGTCCTAGTTCCAACGCAACTCGAACGGAGCGAAAAGGAGTCCGTTTGCACGAGTTATAGCCAGTCAAACCTTTGGTCAAACTAGAATCAGAGGGCGTCCAGGAAGCGGAAAAAATGGTGTTGTCAAAATTTGTCGAAGTTGGCATCATCACGAAGAGCTCATCACAAGCTTTCCAACGCAACTCGTTTCGTCGAAATCCGACATTGTATGCTCAAGATACAACTGGTCAAAGTTTCAGGTTGACTTGGTGGATTTGAAGGTACAGTGATGATGTCATCATTTGTACAGCTGATGTCTGCACATAGCACGAAATTCAAAATGGACCAATCAAAAGTTGACACGTGGCAGTCCGTACGATCCGTACATGTCGACGTGGCACGATGATGTGGCAGGTGACGTCAGCAAAGGTCAGCGAATAATGTGTTGACACGTGTCATCCGTACATCCAGTCAGCATAGACGTGGCATGTCCAATCAGCATCATAGTCAGCGCTGTCAGTGAATTAAATCTCACCACGTGGCACCCTCCTGGTGCGGCACGTGGCGGCGCTAGTTGTTTTTGTTAGCAAAAGTTTTTGCCGGCCTGCATGGGACTCGACCTCCCAACCACCCACGAGCGAGATTTCCGGGTGGCCATTCCACCAAAACGGCGGTCGTTATCTATATATGGAAGTTGTTTGCTTTTGTTAAGTAGGTAATCAAATTTGTTGGAAATTTGTGGCCGGTAGGAGTTGAACCCGCAACGACCGGGTTGCAAAAAAACTAAGTTACCAATAAGTCGTTCACCAGTTGTAAGATGGAAATAGCATCGGTCTTTTATGTTGAATGTTTCAAGCCGAATGCCTTAAAAAAAAATTAAAACAAACCCCCTAATTTGAAAATTAAAACCAACTATAATCCTTTTTTTTAAGGATTAAATCCAAACCCCCAAAACAATATTAGCCCGAAAATGAATACTTGAAGGGCTTAAAATTATTAAGGGGATTTTTAAAATTATTTTTAAAGATTATTATGTAAAATTAGGGAGATTTATGAAGATCCTTATGTATTTGGAGAGATAAGGTGAATATTTCCAAATCATTTGGTTGAAGGCCAAATTGAGAAAATTCTTTGTATAAAAAGGGGTGTAAGGTGAGAGTAAAGGACAAGTTTTTTTTCAGGTGATGAAGTCCTGATGCTGAAGTGACGGAAGAGGGGTCTTGTTGAAGAGTTTCCAAATCATTCTTGCATATCAGAGCATCGTTATGCTGTCGAAGTGCTTGAAGAATGGTGGTGCTTTTGTAATTGATTCTGGAGTTAATCGGATCGGTCTCTCTATTGGAGTGGACCCGGAGACGTAGTCACATTTTGTGATGAACTCCGTTATCAATCGTTGTTTGCACTTCTCTTCTTCTCTCTCTTTCTTTCTCTTCTTTCCTTCCTTTCTGTTATAATCACCTTGTTAATACTTTCATTCTGTTATTTCCTTAAGTTAATTTTGATTTAATTAACTTGAAATAATCATTGTAAAAGCATTGTAAAAGTTAAGCATTTAAACACTGCAATCTAGTCTAGATCCTACACAGATCAACACTAGAATCTAAATTCATGGAAAATGAGCAATTTGGTGAGAAAGAGTACCTGCAGTGCATCTTGCATACTTAGCTAGTGTATTAAAAAATAGGATTGCAAACCCAAAATTATTCTCACTCTGGAAATTCAATAGAAAAATACAGAATGTTATCCTGGATACTTAGCTCTTAGGCAGTCAATAAAACAATATGAGCATGCTTATGAATGGTTTTAACTAGTCCCACTCTTTACCTCCATGTTTGAGACCCTTATCTTTAAGACCCCATGAATCAAATTTGATCCATTGCTGCCAAAAGAGATATTAATGTGTAAACAAGGAGCCACATCTAGACAAACTGGTTGTTGATTTCTTCTAAGAAATTTAGAGACTACAAAAAGAAGATACCTGATGGGGATCATGTGGGCTTCATAGAGAAAGCACTGCAATATGGCCTCGAGGAGCAATGAAAAACTTTGGATTAGCTAAACAGTAAATCCTAACAGCATGACAATTAAAGTTGCTCAGGTACTAGGTCCTCTCCCCTAGATTAAATTAAGGAAAACATTATTGTAAACACAATATGTATAGAAGAATATGAATGTAAAGGAAAATGGATATTAGAAAAACATAAATGTAAATAAAATTAGTGTGAGTAGAAAATGAATGTAAATTGGTCTTGAACAAATAAAATCATACTCAATTAGCATTAAGTTATTACTGGCCTTGTACTCATTGCCATTGTCAATCTTGAAGGTTACTTTGATGCCTTCTGCAAAAACTCTCTGGCCACGAGGCAAGAGAAGGCAGAAAAACCAAGTGTATATTGATGACTTCCTGACAATCAAAAAGAAAGAAGCAACCAGTCAACCCTATTAGAATAGAATAATCTTATGAATTGATTTTATTTGTTTTACTGGCTAATGGATAGTGGACCTAGTTCTCTTGAATTGAGATACTACTAAGATGTGTTGACTGGTGATTTTAGACTACCGATATTCTGCTTCAATCTCTATAAGTTACTTTTGTCTTAAATATATTCAAGATAACTCTACAAAAAAATTCCTTGATCTCTTAGAAATTATGCAGATTATTTTGTTAATACTTCTCCATTTTGATATTTTCTTTCAAAAATTCATAGAAAGATGTGTAATGCCATATTTGAAACTTACATATTTTAATTTTACTAGTTTTGTAATTATAGTATATGATTCCAACAATTGTGAAACACATAGGCAATATGTTGGATGAATGAAGTAAACTATGCAATTGGAAGGTGTAAAGCCAAATTCCTTAACCCTTGTCACCATCCTTCTTTCCTATTTTAAAACATGTGCTTTGGAATAGGGCATGAAAATCCATGTAAGTATAATGAACAGGAGATTTTTGTCAGATATTATATTACAGTAAGTTGAATGAATGTAAGTAGAGATATTTTAGCATACCTGCAAATGGTACAAAATTTCATGGTTAAGTGGAAGCCTCCCATCAACAAAAAGATCCAAATATCCGTGTATCTATCTCAATTGAGCCTCTAAACCTTTTAGAGCTATCAAATTTTCCACTAACCTGCTATGCACAAAATTCAAATTTTAGAGACCACTAAAAAAAAATAAAAAATATTACATTATGATTCAAATCCACACACAACACAGTGTTCATAGTGAAAAGTTAGCACTTTCTTTCATCTTTGCATATTGATTTGATGCTTCAAATGATGCATTTCTTATATTGAAAAGTGCATTACTTACCTTATTGAGCTTCTCTTTGTTTTGAGAATAGTTTAATATTCTCTACTTAATAGGGCCAACCACATGAAGGTGGAAGCTCATTTGAACCCCCCTCACCCCCCACCCCTCACATCACTCTCAATTCCCCATACCCGATCATATAACATTAATCATTCATTCATCCATTAATAACATATAACATTCATTCACTCATCCATT
>CM021101.1:322620634-322862727 GCA_007115665.2 Sequoiadendron giganteum | reverse complement strand
CTCTCCCACTCTCTACCATTAACCCTTAGGTCTATGTGGGCACAAATCGGATATCCGATTTGTGAAACTCCGATGCGTAGAGCTAGAATCTTACCATTGTAAAACATTTTAAAATGTTTTCTATATCAAATATCCGATCGGATCGGATATCAGATTTGTGGGCCATAGAAAAACCCCATGTGGGCCTTTTTTGTGCATTCCAACGGACCCTACATTCTATTTGCAGCACTATGCAGGCGACAAACGCGCGATTTCAGACAGGAAAAGACAAAGATCAACTATTTGGAGCATCTTGTACTCAAATTTGTCATAAGGAATGATTTTTTCCCATCTTTTATGAGGTATAATGGGGAGCAACAATCGTTGGAAGCAAAAGCGTAAGAGAAAGCTTACAAAAGAACAAATATCAAAATATAGACAAAGAGATAAAGAAGGTCATAGGAAGAAAAGAAAAGGTATGTTAAATATTGGTGAACCTAAGCCCTATGGTCTTTCAAGTGAAGAGGAAATTGAAAATGTTCAAGGTGAAAATGCAGAACATGATATTGAAATTGGGAATGAAAATGTTCAAATTGATATTGAAAATGTTCAAGGTGAAAATGTTGGAATTGAAGATGTTGAACATGATATTCAAATTGGGAATGAAAATATTGAAATTGATAATGAAAATGTTCAAGGTGAAAATGTTGGAATTGAAGATGTTGAACATGATATTGAAATTGGGAATGAAATTATTCAAATTGATATTGAAAATGTTCAAGGTGAAAATGTTGGAAATGAAGATTTTGAACATAATATTGAAGCAAGTGTAAATTATGTTTCACCAGATTACATGAGAAATGAAGAACCTTGTGTGGAAGAAAGACATATTCCAAATTCAAGACCTTCAAGGACCCCTAAATGGTTAGTTGAAATTGATGATAACATTATAAAAAAAATTGAAGGCAAGAGGTCAACACGAACTATTCGGTTGTGGGCTAGAAGACTTTTCAACCAATATTTTAGTGATAAGACATTGACCGAGCAATGCCAACTTTTTGTACAATTGCTAAAGATGCAAAAGATGAGACCTTTGCTAGCCAAATTGAAGATTCATGTGAACAAGAAGACCGAAAAAAATTATATTATTGTCAAAAATATTTTTAATGCTCTCAAGTCTATTGGAAAAAATAACAAGGAAAAAGATAAGAGAGTTGCTCGAAGAGTCATTACAACCGCCCTAGTAAGCCATCAATTGAAAAAGACTCGCTTTATGAGACAAACTTGTATTGATTTTGACATAAATCGTAAAACTTTGGATAGAGCACTTGCAAGAAGAGAAAAAATAGATGATCCTCTTCAAAATGATACATGGGCTTTTTCCAGGAGGCTTCCACGTGTTGATAAGAAGCTAACCGATAATGTAAAGCAATTAATTCAGCAATTTTGGCATGATAACTCTAGAATATCACCCAATGCAAAGGATGTTTTAAAGTTAAGAATTGGCAATCGAGACCGTACACCGCATCCTAAACATTTCTTGGAATCAAGCCAAACAATGTTGTTCAACAAATTTATTGAAACACATCCAAATATGGAAATCTAGCAAAGGACTTTTGAAGGTTTGAAGCCATTTTATTGTGTGCCTCTTAAGATTCGTAATACTTGTTGTTGCAAATACCATGTGAAGTTTTCAATGTACCATGAACTATTATGCTATATTTTTTCTACTTTGCATACTAATGAAATGTTGTAGGAGTGTGGTTCAATGCTTCTTCTGAAATCATCAAGGGACTTGCTAGATCTATTTTTATGTTCTAGAGATGATGGTTGCTTTTTCTATAGAAATGCTTGTTTAAATGCGAAGTGCTCACAATGTGGTGGCTTGTCAAATTTTGTTCAATGTTTTCATGAGGGTTCCGAACATGAATTTGGAAAGAATCTTGTTGAGAAAAAGAGATATGAGATAGTCAAATATACTTTGTAGAGTGGAGGTGAAGGTTCTAGATGCGAGTTGGTTACAAAAGAATGCAGTGTTGCTGATTTTATTTCAGATTTTAAGGACAATCTTTTCTACAAGTATGCAAGGCATAGTCATAGGTCTCAGTGGTTGGATCAAAAATTCAGGATATGTAAAGACTCTTTTCCAATTGGCACTATTATATCAATGGTTGATTTTGCAAAAAACTACACATTGAAACCACAAAACGAGGTTCAATCTCAGTATTACAATTCCATTCAGATTGCTATTTTTTTCCACATAACGTTTAGACATGCACCTGATAGTATAGAGGAGGATTGAAAGATAATCAGAGAGTATCATTTTTATATGAGTGATGATAGATCTCACTCGTTCGAGTATGTCTAACATTGTTTCGATAATTTTTTTGAGTTCTTGCAAGAGCAAGATATAGCACTAGGCCGACATCTCATTTGGTCAGATAACTACACAGGTCAATTCAAGAATGCTCGTATGTTTTATTGGTTGAGTAGAATGCATGTAGAGATGGGTGTACCTAATATTTGGAGTTTTTTTGAAGCTGGGCATGGGAAAGGGGAGCATGATTTTGTCACAGTTGTATTCAGTGCAAGTGGGATCAATGCGATTCAAGTGAGTGGGTGGATACATGGGTTCCACAGTATCTAACTCCTTTATCTCAAACTATATCGATTACAAATGACACAATGGAAAGTTCACTTGATTACAACCGGATTTCAGATCTACTACAGCCAGGACATGTTTTTGCAGTTGTTGCACCGCAAGGGAATGAAGAGAGATCAGAATATTGGTTGGCTCGATGTGTGCGGGTAAAGCACAAGCTAACACAATTGATGGAAGATGATGATGGGTTCGTGTATCCTACAGGTTCAGTTGTGGTTGCAGGAACTTGGTTGCGAACATACATGATTAGAAAGAATGGCATACCTGCATTTGAAGACTACGAGAAACACAAAACCATTCTCATGTATTCACACCTTGTTATAGCAACAAATGTTAAGTTGTTGAAGCATCATGCCAAACCAAAGACAAAACAACTATGGACACTTAGTAATATTGATCATGAAGCAATATTGGATACTCTTAAGCAAAGAGATGACCCTTCAGGCACACTTGAATAACATATTCAAGAATGGAAGGTACAATGCTTAGGTTCATTATGCTTAAGTTCATTAGTTAACTTTATTTAATACTAATATTTTGTATACTATTGCAATGCAGGTGTCTTTAATAGTGATATTTTTGGAACGATTGATCATGGACCTGCTGCAACAATAGCCAGCTTTGATCCTTTCAGAGAGGTATGCAACAAATTACAATAATATAGATTGGTTATTCAAAGCGTCTTTTATAGTTTGCATTACCATCTCATCATCAATTAGGTCATTTAGAATAATATAGATTGGTTATTCTAAGCATCTTTTTTGTTGTGACAATATAGATTTATCATTTGACAACTTTTGCGATATTCCTGGCATGATTGATCATGCACCTACTACAACAATAGGAAGCTCTGATCCTTTTGGAGAGGTATGCGATAGATTACAATAATATAGATTGGTTATTCTAAGCATATTTTCTATTGTATGTAGTTTAACTGCTACCTTGATGGTTTGTACAGGTGCTTGTCACTCCAGAACATCAACATACTACTCTTATAGAAGACTATGCCCTGAATGTTTCCAATAGGAAAATTTTGTAAAATTATAATTTTGAAATGTGAAACAATGTAACAAGGTCGTAACTATGTATAGGCATAATCTATATCCAGTGATGTTTTTTGAAATACGAGTCAAATGTCTGGCATTGTATAAAGGGTATGTTTAAAATGTAAAGAACTTTTTGTACTTAATCGAGCTACAACCGGAGGCTTTCTTCTTGGTTCTTTCCTATCGGTATGCTCATTTGAACCAGGTTTTGTAATATCTCCTATTTATATATAATAAATTACAGTGGCTTGCCACTTTTTCCAAAAACAAAAATGTAAAAAGTTCATGTGAATTTCATTTCCCATGTAATTGATTATTTGATCTAGCAAAGTGGAAACAAAGTATTTGGGTGTGCATGATGTTCAAGTTGATTGGGTAAGAGTTTTCTAATGCAAGAGCTAGGTGGCTTTAAACAACACAATTACAATTAAAGATGATTTAAACTCCAATTTGATCATCAAAACCAAACTTGGGTGCAACGTCACTCCCCAAACCTTGCCACACCCTATAAACTCATCAAACACATCTATTAGGACTTGTAGAAGCTTGATCCAACCTTCAATATTTTTTCCCCCACATTTTATTGACATTAGCATGTTGTAACCACCATTTTTCACCTAATTTCACTCATTTTTGTCGTACATGGCAACTCACCAACTCAACTACAAACCTTTCTAGCTCTTTAGTCCCACATATTCACCTTATACAGTCCTAATAACATCTACCATGGCTATACTATCGAGCTATAGACCGTACAATAGATGGTATGGCCTTTTAGCACCTTGGACTCTTAAGGGAAATCGTCGATCCAATGTAGCTCGAAGTGATTTGGCATATTTGGGTGCAAAAGAGGACCATCCCTAGCGTAAACGTACCCATCCGGACATGTTGGAACAGTTCATTTGGTCATATGAGTTAGAGAATGAAAGTTGCACCACTTTGCAACTTTACACTAATTGCATTTGACAACTTTTCTCTCAACTGAAAACTCATCACCATAGGAAAACGCCTCCGAGATAGCAAAAACTGAGAGAGGTTATTGTAGATGGTCCCAACACAATCCCATATCCTTAGACGAAGATTCTGTAAGCATCACGGTTTCTGAGTAACAGTCCGTCAAAGATTGTTCCCTTTTAGCACTTTGGACTCTTAAGGGAAATCGTCAGTCCAATGTAGCTCGGAGTGATTCGGCATATTTGGGTGCAAAAGAGGACCATACCTAACATAAACGTACCCATCTGGACATGTTGGAATAGTCTGTTTGGTTGTACGAGTTGGGCAATGAAAGTTGCACCACTTTGCAACTTTACACTGCTTGCATTTGGCAACTTTTTGCTCAATTAAAAACTCATCACCACGGGAAAATGCCTCCGAGATAGAAAAAACCGAGAGAGGTTATTGTAGATGGTCCCAACACAATCCCATATCCTCATATAGAGATTTTGTAAGCATCATGGTTTCTGAGTAACAGTTCGTCAAAGATTGCTGCATTTTAGCACTTTGGACTCTTAAGGGAAATCGTCAGTCCAATGTAGCTCGGAGTGATTCGACGTATTTGGGTGCAAAATAGGACCATACCTAGCGTAAACGTACCCATCTGGACGTGTTGGAACATTTTGTCTGGTCGTACGAGTTGGAGAATGAAAGTTGCACCACTTTGCAACTTTACATTGCTTGCATTTGGCAACGTTTCCCTCAACTGAAAACTCATCACCACGGGAAAACGCCTCCAAGATAGCAAAAACAAAGAGGTTATTGTAGATGGTCCCAACATGATCCCATATCCTTAGACAGAGAGTCTGTAAGCATCACGATTTTTGAGTAACAATCTATCAAATATTGTTGTCTTTTAGCACTTTGGACTCTTAAGGGAAATCATCGGTCCAATGTAGCTCAGAGTGATTCGGCATATTTGGGTGAAAAAGAGGACCATACCTAGCGTAAACGTACCCATCCGGACGTGTTGGAACAGTCTGTTTGGTCGTGCGAGTTGGAGAATGAAAGTTGCACCACTTTATAACTTTACACTGCTTGCATTTGGCAACTTTTCCCTCAACTGAAAACTCATCACCACAGGAAAACGCCTCTGAGATAGAAAAAATTGAGAGAGGTTATTATAGATGGTTCCAACACGATCCCATATCCTTAGATAGAAAGTCTGTAAGCATCACGGTTTCTAAGTAACAGTCCGTCAAAGATTGTTGTCTTTTAGCACTTTGGACTTATTCCCAACGAGTCATAAAACTCCCTCTTAGAGCAATCCTGATTAGGCCTGGTAGGATAATCCTTCGCATAGTGACCAAACTTGTTACATCTAAGGCATTGAACATGAGAGAGGTCCCACTTCTTCTTCAATGTAGGAGCACTATCTGACCCTTTATCTCTGTTCCTCTTGAAGCATCTTTTCTTTCCTCCTTTTCCTTCCTTCTTCGAGGATTGAGCGGAAAGAACATGAATTTCTTCATTTGTAGGGCTTCGTCCAATACCTCTTGCAACCAACCTTGATTCCTCTTGAATACAATCAGCCCTCAATCGATCAAACTTGGGAAGTTTCAATCTCGCGCTGATTCCTTGAATGTAACTCCCAAGATGAAGGAAGACCATTAAGATCCAACATGGTCAAATCCTTGTCATCAACAATATGACCAATGGTAGAGGGTTGATCTCTCAATTCGGAAATCTTCATGAAGTAGGTGATGAAAAATTCTCCTTCTGCCATCTTAACATGATGAAGTTGTTGCTTCAAGGCTAGAGCACGACTTGTGTTGTTGATCTCATACATCTCCTCCAAAGTCTTAAGCATTTCTCTCATTGTCTTCAGCTTAGAGATGATAGGAACAATATGGTCCTTCACGAAATCAACTAACATCTTCTTCACCTTGATATCTTTCTTCCTCCATTGAACTTTCTCTTCCTCGTCTGTAGGTTCGAAAACTTTGCTCTCCACACTCAACCAATTCGTTTTCCTCCAAAGTGAGCATAATTATGAATCTCCATGAAGTGAAATTTGATGCTCCTTCGAGTCTATCCTCAATTTTAAGACCATTCACCATCTTGACTAAGATAGAGATAGACAAAAAGAAAGGGAATAGAGGTATTGTTGCAATAACAAATCTGATCACGATCTTTTCCAAACCCACTCTGATACCATGTTAGTGTTTTAATGATCAGATAATACAACTGAAAGCACTCAGAAAATGCAACACGTAAGACAATAAACACATCAAGATACCTTGGGAAAACCCTCTTCTTGAGGGAGAAAAACCCAGCAAATATGTCTCTTATATAATGAAGGAATAAGAGCGGAAATCTGCTTACAACTTAGGCCTATCTCATGGTTGAATTTGATACAATGAATAATAGCACCTCTTCTAGATGCAAAGATACAATTGAATATGCTTCTCCTTGAAATCGGCTTGCTGCTGCAAGATGAAGCTCTGATGCTCAAGTGTGAACTTCTGCTTGGAATGCGAATTATGCTTAATGAACTTGATTGAGGAAATGAACAAACATCACCTTGTATTTATACAAAATAAGGTGACTCTTCAAGGAGGTCGACCTCTCTTGAAAATAATAAATTACAAAATAAAGGTCGGCCTCATCCATTTAAATCAAATGAGTATAAATTAAATAGCCATAGGCTATCATTTAATTTATTACAACTTAATGTGATCGCTATGAAAAATGTATGAAAAATGAACTGTTTGATAAAAATCTTTGGTAGACATGTATGAAAAATGTGGTAGCATAGACAAGGCAGTGGACTATTTGAAAAAAAGCTTCAAAGAAATGTGGTCTCATAGAATTCCATGACAAGCAAATGCAATTGACAACTGCTCATAGTTTTTAGTTATACAATGTGAAGTAATTGCATAACTGCTTAGGTTGACTTTGTAAAAACTATATTGTAATTGAAATCTTTTCATCTATGAACATCTAGTTGTTAGTTATGCAATGTGAAGTACTGATTTGAGTTTGAAAGATGTGTAATGCAATGTAATCAGCGATATAAATATAAACTACATAATATAACCATTCTTTTTTATGCTATTGTACATTGATATTTAACCATTGCTCAAGATAAAATTTTCAAAGAGTTTAATCATGCACATGAGGAACAAATTAAATTTTGATTGTCAACTTCTATATATCAAATTATCCAATAATCAAGTGCATGTCCATATACAAAAATGCATCGATGCCAACTCAAATAAAGTTTTACAAAATGTGGCTTATGCCATCTCAATATGTATTCAAAATTTACATGCCAAAATGTCTATCTCATCCTAAACTACTGGTGGATCATCAAAATGGAGCCTCTTTGAAGCACTCGTTGGCTCTGAAGGTAGTTGCACAAGAAAAAATCAAACCACAATTGAGATTAGTTATATTATATAATTTAAAATCCAAAAATTAACATCAAAATCAATATACGTCTTCAAAGGGTCAAGAGTTCTAGAATATACCAAACCAATTTTTGAAATGCCAATCTATATATGTGAACAAAAACATAAAATTGATCCAAGTTAGCATACGATTATTGGCAATAGGAACATATTTACCAAACACAAAATAAAATAAACACATACCTCTTTAGGTTGATCTTTTTCTTTATCTCCTTCAGGTGTTTCGACACCTCCTCCTTGAGGTGTTTCAACACCTACTCCTTGAGGTGTTCCAATACCTACTCCTTTAGGCGGTGTGTCACTTGTCAACAATGATGTATAGCTCATAATTGTCTGTACATAAAAATGACAAGTACATATGAAACTACCAATCTATGTCGATGTATGTATAATCAATATAAGATCTTAAAAATCTTAATTCAATCCAATTTGAGTTCAATTACCTTCCCCTTATCTAACTTTGCACCTCCATAGTCTAGACGAGGCTGCACCTCACTCGCACTAGGTATTTCCTACAAGAGGAAAATAAGATAAACATATAAGTTATTATATAATTTCATTAATGACAATTCAAATGACAAGCAAGTATATAATAAAAAATGTAAACGAGTGAGTGCGAAAATATATATTGTGTGTGTCCAAGCCAAATGAAATGGCCCTAAGGGTGCTATCAGTCACTCGTGTGAGCTCCTCCTCAGACATCAACTGTTAAATAGACCATGTAAATAAATATTAATACTTGATACTATCTCTTATTAATATTCATTTAAAAACAAATGCAAGTTATGAATTTGCAACTTAAATCTTACCTGTGTCACTATTCTAACATCCCCCTCTCTAGCAGGAGAGGACTCTATAGGGTACGCTCCACTCCCCTACGACTGATTTATAATGTGTTATAATTAGAAGTGTCCAAGGGATGCTCAGGGGGCTGTACAAGAGGACCCAAACATATCTGGCAGCACATAGTGCAAGTATGTGGCACACAAATATGTGGACCTGAGGAGGAGGATGTAGCAGCACTCGAGCCTTCGTCAACATCACCAGAATGTGGCTGAGCTACTATAGAAGCATTCGAAACCAAATGACCACTCAAAGAGTGAATAGCCTAAATAGTCTATATGGCTGCATCCTGGATAATCTCTGGATGATATATTGGAGGTGGCGGACGAAGGGGAGGAAGGGGAACATTTGGGCGCGGGACTACTCTAACTGCCCCTGGTCTATTCTGGGGCATACCTCCACTGACGCCCTAGAAGGGTTTAATGTCAAAGTAATTGACATGATGCCCTAACAAAAACTCAACATATAATTTTTTAATAAAGTAAAATGGTATATCAGAATTGTTGTTCAGTGGTTTATCAAAAACCATACAACAACGATCCCAAAATTTATCTACAATGTCCCTATTCATGCACCATTTTATAGAAAGTTTTGTTTTATTACATTCACTGGCAAACCGATGCAGGGGTTAATGAATAAAGAGGCTATTTGGGCTTTGGTTATTTGGAGATCTTTCACATCATCGTAAGACAATCCACATGCATAATATTCCCTCATGTCTTCTCGCCACGAATGAAAGACATTATGTTGGGTGGAGAGGGTTTTTATATTTTTAATTATTTCCTTCAATGTGTTTGTCATATCTCTCAATCGAGGGATTGTCTTATAAACTTCATAGATACTCCTCAATTGCCTCAATTTTTCACCAATTAAGTCTTCAATTGGTGGTTGCGGAAGTGGTGGAGCGTTTGGCTACGGAGGTGGTGGAGCATTTGGCATTTGTACATTTTCATTCTCAGCCATAATACCTAATTAAAGTTAAAAACCAATTAATCTAATTAAAATTACATAATATAAATGAAATTATTGTAAAAAAACCCTAGTTTTTAATAAAAATCCCAAAAAACCCTACTTTTTCACAAAAATCCATAACAAACTCTAGTTTTTGATAAAAATACATCAACAACACTAGTTTTTAATCAAAATCCATTTTAAAACATTAATTTTTAATAAAAATTCATTGTAAACTCTAGTTTTTAATAAAAATCAATAAAAAAACCCTACTTTTGAAAAAAAATCGTAAAAACTACTTAAAATTATAAGAATCTAATCGAAAAATTGATTAAAACATTAAAAAAACCAAAAACTTACCTTTCAAATCGGATTTCTCGTGAAATCGGATATCGGATTTCTTCTTCTCCCTGTTCGCCCGCATCCAAATTGTGTGAAATGACTTTTAACAGTCGGGTTTTTTAATTTATATAGGCTTTTCAAATCGGATATCCAATCCAAATCGGATATTCGATTTGCAAAAGTAGGTTTGGGCATTGCTTTGGAGCAATGTACTAACACCCGAACCTAAAAAAAGTCAACTCGACATTTTTGTGGTTTTGAGTCGATCCAAAACGTGATTTTTTTTCCATTGCCACTTTTTGGCCCATCATGATCTTGCAAATACCCAAGTACAAGGCATGCCTGGTTGGGAAAAGGTTCTCACAAAGAGAGGGCATTGACTATGAGATCTTTGCTCCTACAACAAATATGAGTGCCATCCAATTAGTCATAGCCATGACACTTCAATTTGGTTGGATAGTCCATTAAATAGATGTGAAGAGTGTCTTATTCAATGAAGATTTGGAGGAAGAAGAACACATGTATCCACTATAGGATTTTTAGGTTATAGGGAAGGAACATCTTATATGCCAATTGGAAAAAGCTCTATATGGCCTAAAATAGGTACCCAAGGCATAGTACATCAAAATTGATATATACTTGAATAAACAAGGTTTCCAATGGAGTCCTTCAAATTCCAATCTATATGTCAAAAACATAGGTAATGATCTCATTCTACTAGTCATATATGTAGATGACATCATTATTATAGCTAGCAAACATATGTTAAACAAATAAAATCTAATATGAGTACATCTTTTAACATGACTGATATAGGCCTCCTATATTACTACCTAGGTCTAGAAGCTCAGTACATGTGTGGTAACATTTTTGTCTCACAAACCAAATATGTCAAGAGTTTGCTCGATAAATGAAAAATTGACAAATTGAAATATCTCATCCAACCTATGTAGAAAGGGTTGAAGATTTCAATCAACATTGACTCTTAGACAATTAATGAGTCAACCTACAAGCAACTAGGGGGGAGTCTAATATATCTTACAACCACTAATGCTAATTTGACCTATGTTATGAGTTTCATTTCACAGTTCATGATAGCACCAAAGATAGAATGTTGGACTACAACAAAGAGGGTATTGAGATATGTGAAAATAACACTTAACGTTGGCATTATATCACAAAAACAAAGATCCTAGGTCATGTGAGTTTACAAATTCAAATTGGGTTCTATGAATTATACAACATCCACTTTTGGATACATTTTTAACCTTGGCATGGGTCAGTCACATGGACAAGAAAGAAACATGTAGTGGGTCTATACTCAACTAAAGAAGAATATCAAGGAACAATGAAAGATGCATGTGAGATAGTTTAGCTTAGGAGAATGCTTTATGATAGGAAGATATCATTGACAACATCTACAACCTTGTTTTGTGATAATCAAAGAGTGTTCAAACTTGCCAAGAATTTAGTCTTCCATGAGTGTACCAAACATGTGAACATATATTGTCACTTCATCAAACAACTTGTAAAAGATGGATCTATTTTGTTGTAATATTGTCCAATAGAGGAACAAATTGCATAAACCAAATCTTTGGTTCCTAACAAATTTGTAAAATTTTGGAATAAGCTTGGTTCAATTAATATATTGACCATTAAACGAGGGTGTTAAAATGATTATTAATTAGTGAGTTGATTAATTATTAGCTATAGCTTTAATAAAATCATCTGAACTTTAGATACACTTCTTTTTTTCATTTTAATATGTTTTTTTTGTATTCGTCCCATATTCATAACATAAATTGTCCTCCTTGTAATCTTATATAAAAAAGTCTTCACTTCTTATTTTATCCATGAATATCTTGATAATCTTTATATGCTTGATTTGGTATAAGTAATGTATATGCTTGATTTGCATAATAAACTTGTATGTTGATCTTTCAACAATGAAGTCCCAAATATTGACCATAGTTGACTTGCAAAAGTCATCCAAGATCAATGGAATGGAACCTTAAGTCATTTTTTCTTTCTTTGTTTGTTATGCTTTTATTGTTGATCGAGAATTGTTGTCTTGTAAAGACATCTATATATTAGATTTGATCTTCTTTGTATAAACTATTTAGGCATGTTCAATAAAATCATATTATAACCCCTGTATTCGTATCCATCTCTTCTGCGCCATGTAATTATTATGTAAATAGATTTATCCATTGTTTGTGAACTTCGGCCTTGCATGTTAGAAAGCAAAATCATTGAAATTATGCACTGCATATAAATCACTTTTGGACAGTTTTCTTTGCGATATAACGAACAGTATATGATCTAAGCAATCTACAAAGGCAGTACAATGCATCATGTTTAACAATGCCCAGTTAATTGTTTACGATTTCCAATGATACAAATACATAATATACTACCAAAGGAATTCCTCCTTGCAACATTCTCATCTTGTAGATGTTTGTTTGTAGAGTATGGGAGGAACCAATACTCAATTCTTTTGCCAATATTCATAGATGAACAACACCTGAAAGTCTGCCACTAGAACTGCTAAAAGACATTGAGCATGAATCCATTGTGCCAACATGACCGTGAGCAATTGAAGTACAGCTGTATGAAAACCAAGTATTGTGAATTATCTCCACTATGGACCTTAAACTGCAAATGAAAACGTACCTTAAAATCAAAGGCAAAATCCTGCATAAAATATCAAGAATCACTCAGTATGGCAAAAGAACATTAACCCAGTTTAATCTTAACAAAATTTTGATCCCTAATTAAGACGTGGTTTGATACAACAATTATAAAAATATATATATTCAATTCGATCTTGAGTAAAATTGTGCTCCTTAACTAAAACATAGTTAGATAACACAATTTTTAAAATATAAAAAGTCTACACTGACATTAAGAAGTATCATTAAAACTATAGCAGAGCGGACATGTATTTAGAAAATAAAAATAAAATTATATAGTAACTCTTTAAAAAAATGACTCCTGAGTAGATGGAAATAAAATATTTTTTGAATAATTCTGAAGTAATATTAAATAATTTTTCAGTAAATGAAATAAAATAAATAACTCTTTCTAAAATAACTTTTGAAATAAAAACATATAATAAACAGAATAGTGTAATAAAATAAAATGATTCTTAATAATTTTAAAGTAAAATAAAATATTTTAAGCATTTCTAAGATATCTATACTGATGTATAATCATTCATCTATAGGTAACTGTGTCTCTATATATATACACGGCTAGATACCTGCCCCTTTAGAATACTAGAGCCCAACACCCTAAACAGAATCCTGTTTTCCACATATATATTTGTTAAATCAAGTTTATGGTCTTAGATACAACAATTAAATGAATTGTTGATCTTCTACCCTTATGACATTTTGTGTAAACAATACAGCACCCTGTAGATCTATGTTTGAAATTACACATTTAGTATAGGAGATATATGTTTTTAGTTTATAATATTTATTTTGTTATATTATGTGTTGGTTTTTGTTAAGGTATACCTAGCTTGACATTGGAACTCCAGCATGGCTAAAAGAAATTGACTGCATGGTTAACATGGAAAGGCATCTTAACCCCCACAAAGAGATACTGGCCAAAGCAACCAAGGTAAGCCGGGGTAAGAGAAAGCAGTATAGAACTAGATACTGATTCTTCATGCCACAAAAATAGAGACAGAATTAATGTTGAAAGAAATAGAGATTTGTTTGCATAGGAGGCCCCGAGTTAAGTTAGATCAAATTAAATTTGATGGGGTATCAAAACAAAGTCCTGGTGAGGCAGGAGGTGGTCTTCTATGAACTGAAAAGGAGGATCTAATATCAGCTTTTGTTAAAGATTACAGTTCCACTACAAATAACTAGTAGAAGCAAGAGCAAATTTAAAGGAATTAACTACAGCAGAAGCAAATCAATCGAACAATTGATGGCCAGAGAGAGATTCATTAGTGGTGATCAATGCAGTAAGGACAAATCAAATCTCTTCTTAGGGAAATTATATGCTATCATACAGGAAATGGTCAAAGTTGCCACAGAATTTGACGAAATAAAGTTTCATGTCCTAAAGATAGGTTCATACAAATGTTTTGGTCATTTAGATTGGCTTTGGAGTGAAGGTATGATATGCGGAATGGATTAGCAGTAGGCATTTTTAGTATTTAGTATTACTGTCGATTGACCTAATTATCAAGAAATTAAATTAGTTAATTCGTCAAAATGAATATGTAGAGCAACAATGTGAATGAACTAGTGGACTGCAATGAACCGATTTAGAAGGAAAAATGTCGCATGCTCCAAGATTTGCAATGTCTATGAAACAACATATGTCCAGCTTAAAAATTGTGAACTGAATCTGTCAATTAATATGATAGCACGCTCTGGAAAATGAAATGCAAAGTAAACATAAAGTGTATGAGTAAGTCAAACCACTATGGAAAACAACATGCATATAAGCAAAATAAAACTTTGTTGTTACAATCTGTCTAATCTTTTTTGCACGAAAAAGCCTGTTTTTAAGCCCTAAAACATGTTCAGAAAATTATAAGTGGTCCTATGGTTGGAAGCATTGTCTTCGTACCTTAGTATACATCAATGGACTTCTTATGGTGTTATATCATACCATACAAAACGTACAATATGAAAAGGATTTACAAATCATATGTAAAATGAAGAAGAGTAACCAGATGTAGTGATTGATGAGTGGATTAGCTATATGAAATTCAGCCAAAATGCTGGATGGTTTTGCTCTCAAGCCACCACATTGTCAATAGCATTATTCGACATTTTATCATTTCTAATTGTTCTTTCCTGCAGATCTAATTAATCTCAAGAAACTTCCGCTTACAGTACATGCCAGTTCTTTGTATCCAAGTATACACAATGAAAAATTTAATAGAAATAAAAAAATCTCATAGAAACTAGGCTATTATAACGACTCACTGAAAACTGGTACATATACATATACATTTCTTAGCACAAACACACACATAAATCATCGAATAGTTGGAGGATTGACAACTTGCAGATGGTATTAAGCTATATATGCAGGTTTTGATGAATAAGTATCCTTATATTAAAAGTCTTGTAATTAAAATGCTAACATTCCACATAAGTAAACCATTTTTATTCACAGGAATTTGATTTCTTTATTTCATAAAATGTGATCTGAGAATGAGTGACATGATAAAGTAAATACCTCTGATATAGTAAAAGGTACAGCAAAAGCTTTCCTTATTTATGTCAAACCCTGCAATGTCCCCGTTTTCCAACCTGCCTTACGGAGAATAAATTAATTAATTATTTAATATTGCCTGGCAAAAAGTGCATTAAATAATTATAAAATATTAAATAATTAGATTAATGAGCTATTTAAAAGATATTTATAATAAAGTCACTTTATATTAAATTGCTAATATTTTTTGGCGGGAAATTTAAAGGGAACCTTCTAGAAGTTGAGCTAAGCCTTCAAAAACGGATGAAGGCAAAACATTTGATATCATATGGAATTATTATCTTTGGAGATTGACTTACATAGAGTTTAACTTGGAGGCTTGATGATGGAAACCCTTGAAATCCTAGGTCAGAGATTTGGATGAAAACCCAAACCCTCTTACAAGCAGATTCATGCAAGATTCGCAATTGGGTTTCACAGGAGTTCGATTTTGGCAAATTTGTGGGTCTCCTTCAGAAACAAAATTGCAGGACGATATATCCATTTCTTACTCTTTGGGAGCATATTTCAGTTGGAGGTTTTAATTTGTTTTGTTGATGATATTGCAATATCTCCATATTCGGATATTCAATTTTCTATTGCTATTCCAGCCGTGGATATGGAATGCAAGATTAATAGCTATGAATGTGTGACAAAAAGGTAGCATGGAGTTTAACCTTGATGCCATAAGCAGTAATACTGTCGTAGACCATCAGAAAGGCCGAGTTTACCCTATTAGGGGTCGTCTAGTAGTGAAGGAGTCATGGGTTTCCTTTCCCATGCCATTTTAGGCAGTTACCAAGTCTTTGGAGGGACGTATGGGTATTTTCCAGGCCTATTGCGGCTAGCAAAGACGTATGGAGGGAGTATAGTGCTGGTGGAAGCTTGCACTCAGTCCTGGAGTCCTTGGGGTTGTCAACAGGGGTCGTGAGCCTCTCAGGGAGGCCTTTGTCAAAGTAGGAGTTGCTGCGATCACTTCCTAAGTGCCTGAGTCTAAATACTAATTGGAATCTATCACCAGATTTCACTATATTACCATTGCTATTCACTAACATGAAGAGCGTATGGACTGTTGGTCATGATTACTGAAGGAAACTTGTTGTTCATACTTATTGCTTACCTATTCCTTGAGTTGTGACAATCCCTAGCTAGTCATGGTATCTCTAAAGGGTGTTGTTTTAGTACAAAGAGTGTTGCTTGTGTATGGTTATTTATAGTTTGTCAGGGTTTTAAAGGTGGTGTCTACATTGTAAGGCAGAAGGAGTCGTGACCCTTGCAAGAGAAGTGGCACCAAGTTCCCAATAGTTGTTCCCTGTTATTGCACAATAATGAAGACATGAAGCAGTGACCTGTGTGTTCAGTATCAGGTTAGAACTAATATTATTGTATATGTGACTACTTTAGTCCCTTCAATCTGAATGCAAATGTTGGTTTCATATTGTCAACTATTCCTATTATTTGTAACTCAGTTCTGAGTTATTTGAACAAGAATTTATGCTTTGTTTGTTGTATGAAACTTCCTTGAAATGCACTTATTTTAATCTGCAATCAGTTTCAGTCATTGTCATAACAACAGTTTGACAAAATGTTCCATATGTCAAACTGAGATAATTGAAGAATATCGCTCAATCCAAGAGGGGACTTTACAGTGGTATCAGAGCGTGTGAACCTACCAGCCTCTTGGTTATTGATAATAGTTGCAACTAATTGTTGGTTTGGTAAAGATGAAGTCTAATCAGGAACTCATGGCATAAATTTTGCAAGTCTTTTAGGGATATCAAAGGAATCTAAAAAAATTGTTAGAGCACCTCGAGTTGTTGGAGTTTCACTTATCAGTTGGGAAGAAAGAAGAATTACTTCCTCACGATTTGCAGCCTACAAGGGAACCTAGGATGAGAAAAAATGATCTCCGAAGAAGGAAACTTTGCTTTGTATGCAAAGAAGCTTGGGAACCCAGCCATAGGTGTCAGGATCAAGGACAGGAGCAAATTGTGGAGATGCCTCGTATGGTATAAATAGGAGAAATAACAAAAACAACAGAAGAATTAGAATCACAAAGGGACATAAAAGATATTCCAGCAGTAGAAGAAGAACATCTAATAGAAGAGGGACATCCCATAAATGCATGTGAAGCTGGTTCAAGTATCAGAGATGTCAAATCCGGTCATAAGGTACAAGAAAATGCTTTATTTCAAAAGGCATGCGTGACCGAGGTCCAAAATGATTTCATTGAAAAATTTGTAGTTGAAAAGGAGGGGAGTCTCATAGCAGCAACCTTGACTACAAATTCAGATCCATCTGCATAGTTGCATGAGTCTAGCATTCAGGATGTTGTACCCAAACCAAAATTTTTGCTTCATTAAGGCATTTTGCTTAAAATGGTCTAAACCTTGTAAAAGGGGGGTCAAAACTCAGTTTTTGGGCAAATAAAGTATGGGCTTTTAGTCAGTGTGATGCCAGGAAGATACTGGCAAAATTTGAAAATTTTGAAAATTAGGGTTTTTGAAGTCTATTTTTAGCCCGAAACCCTAAAAAATAAGAACTTGTCAGAATTAGCTAAAATTAATTTTGATTGGCTTATTTCACATCACGATCACAGTGGTGAAGTCAGTTTCAGTTAAAAGTCAGTTTAAGGCTGGTGGGTAGTTATAACTTTTTCAGGAGAAAAGTTAGGACCTCTAAGGTCATTAATGGCAGTTGGCCAGTACCAGGTGTTAATATCTAAGCCTGAAACTCAAAGAAGAACACTCTACGATGAAAGATGTTGAAAATTATGCTTTTTGACGGAGGAGATTTTCAACGAGGTAAAAGTACTGTGAAATTGGCTAAGTCTAGATTGAAAATATTCTAAGTCTGGAGGTCAAAAGCGCCACTTTCAGCTAGGGGCGCCCATCATTATGGAAGCTGTATTCAACTTTTTGTGAGATTTTCTACCAAGATGATTTCTTCAGTTTCCTGATAGCTTCGCAATGAGCTAGCCAGCCAGTCCGACGGAGGAGTAAAACGCTTGAAAACGAAAATTCAATACAGAACGAGGGAAATGCAAAGTAGATGACTTTGATGAGAAAAAGCGCCCCTGGAGGCCAGGGGCGCCCATCTTTTTGAAGATTCAAATGAAGTCGTTTGATCAAGTGACACCTAGGAAGTTTGTTTCTATTTTTGGTCCAGCTCTGCGATGCATCTGTCAGCAGGTGAATCTGAGTTGCCGAGTTGCCGCCATCAGTGGTCAAACTTGAGGTTCCAGACTTGATCAGAAACTATTCAGAAAGGTCAAAAGCGCCCCTGGAGGCCAAGGACGCCCAAGGTTTTAAGACCTTTAATGAAATTTGTTCGATGATTTCAGATGTTCATCTCGTTCGTGTCAGCTTCATCTTTCCGTTCCCTGTCTCAGCCGGTTCAGAAGATGTCTTGGCAATCCGCAGTCGGAAGTTGAGTAATTTTTGCCAGTTGAAGTAATGGATGACATTGGTTGGGAAAAGCGCCCCTGGAGGCCAGGGGCGCCCATGATTTAGGAAGGTTAAATGATGTTTTTATATAAAGTGTTCATCAGGAGCCTTTACTCAGGATTCAGCCTGCTCCGCAGTGAGCCAGTCAGCATGTTCTGAAGTTTTGTCAAATGCTGGAAAACGTCAAGTGAAATATGGTCAAGTTATCAGTGAAAATGATGAAAATGCCTGAAAATATTCTAACACTGAGGTCAAAAGCACCCCTGGAGGCCAGGGGCGCCCATCTTTTTGAAGCCTCAGATGGTTAAATTTTGAATTGCCACCTCAAGGAATCTTCTTGTCAGATTTGGTCCTGCTCTTCATCGAGATTGTCAGCTAGTTGATCCGACGTGGTAGTCAATCAGAATCAGTGATCGAGCGTGAGCTTCATTTGAGGTTTCTGGATTCAAATTTTCAGAAAAATGTCTAAGTATGGAAGAATGCCTAAAGTCAAAGGTTGACTTTTCAAAATTCAAAAAATAGAAATATGCATGGGAGGAGTTTTCAATTTACTAAATTTGGATCTTCAGTTAAACTCCTTTTCAGGTCGATTTCTATTGAACCTATTTTTAGTCATAACTGGCTAAACTTAGTTTGCATGCACTAGTTAACTGAATCTTCAAGATGGCGCCCTAACTTGGGTTGGTTCTACATCCAGTTAACTGAGTTTGAAGCCAAATATAGGCCATGCGTGAGTTTTGAAGCACCAGTTGTACTTCAAGCACTATTTCCAATGTTGGACATGCATTTCACATGCCTTAGAAGATATTTTTTCTATATTTTTACTAATGGTGTCCATTATTCTTCATCAGAGTTGACATGAAACATCTTTTCTTGAGCATAGAATTGATCTGCAGGTGCTACAAGTGTCAGATTTCAGTATTCTTCATAGCTACAGATTCAGATTGTTCAAGGGAAGATTATTTCAGACTTCGTTTTCCATTTGCATGCAGGTTTTATCAATTCTACTTCAAGCATAGGCGAATTTTTACAGAAGAAAGAGAGAAAACAAAAAAAATAAAACTTCTATTCTTCTGTCTTACTTTCTTCTATTCTCGTCTTAGGTTTTCTTCGCATGTCAAAGAAAACGACAGATTTTTCAGAAAAGCATCATCTGGGTTCGAGTATTTCAGCATCAACAACAATACCCATGTCTTAGATTATTTTGTGAAAATTGCCCCGCTGCCTCTTTTCTAGAAGCACTGTGCTTTTTCCTAGAATTTTCTTTGCATGTGGGCCTAAATCACATTTTTTCGCAAATTTGTTGATCTGGGTGGTTTCAGGATTCATTTCTACGCAAAACCCATGTTCCAGATTTTCGCGAGAAAAATTGCCCCCAGTGCCCCTAACTGCCAGTTCAGATCTCAACTGAAAACCTTTTGCATGCGGGCCTAAATCACATTTTTCCGAATTTCTGACGTTGTGGGCCATCTTAGAATTTGATTATGCACAAAACACACGTCTCAGAATATTTTGTGAAAATTGCCCTTTGACAGGCTATTTTTAGCCTTATCTAGAGTGATTTTTGGTTTTTCGGAGAAGTTGTCAAAACGTAGCGGTGTTCACAGTCAACAGGCGAGTTTTTCCGAATGCAGTTCACACAAATCAAATTCAAGACGATGTCAGTTTTAATTCATGATTTCATCAGAAAAGCTGACATTGATTTGTATCAAGTGCATCAGAAAGGTTGACAAGCGTAGTCACTCAAGTCCACATGGTTTTATGCCTCGTATAGCTGATTGTCTTCCAAGGCCAATTTAGAGGGTTGATAAGCATGAAAAACGTGAGAAACGTCAAGCTGCAGAAGAAATAGTGGCCATCACTTCAGTTTACAGAGCCGCCAGAGTTATCAACCAATGAAGGGCCAGTTTAAGTATGCAGAGGTTTTCGGTTTTGCTTGAGTTACTAACTAGCAGTTGATTGACAGTTGAGACATGTGATGACCTCTAGATGGTGATGCAGTTACTAACCTCGTGGAGGGGTTACTTGCTCGAGATCAGGATCAGTGAACTTCAGTTCAAGGCATCCCACCTTTTCCAAGATAGACATTAGACACAGGAGTTAAACTCGAGGCTTCTTTCTGAGTTAACTTGCTGTTATACATTGCATGCCATGTCTTTCTTGGAAACATCTACGAACACTTGGATCTTAGATTAGATATTTCAGTTAACTGATGATAGCATTCCAGTTAACTTGCTTTCAATAAGGACGTGCATGCTTGCACATTGTCCATTTAGATTAGATAGTTCAGTTAACTGATGATAGTTTCCCAGTTAACTATATAGTTTCATTCAATTAGGGTTTAGGAATAAGATCTTGCATGCATTGCAAGACTTTAGTTGACTCAAGGTGATTTTAGGGTTGCCTACACCTTGAAGTCTATAAATAAGAGCTTTTAGCTCATTTGTAATTAGCTTTTCCTGGTGATAGAGAATTGCTGCGTTGTCGGCAACATGCCTATTCTCAAGATTGGTTCACCCTTGTAAATTAGAACTTTTGCTTGATAGCATACATGCTGCGCCTACCTTGCCTGTAGTATTGCTATTATTGTATCTGTTCAAAGAGTAATTGCTGTTATAATAAATTGTTGCGCCTACCTTGCCTTCATGTTATTGTTATGGTGTTTATTCGATCTTAGTTAAATGGGGTTGCTGGTTTGATCGTTATTGCATGCGTGTTGCGTCTATACAATCTACTGTCCCAGTTGCTTACCTTTTGTTTTGTTTATTATAAGCCTATTCAGAAGAGCAAATAGTTGCGCCTACCTTGCCTTCATGTTGCAAAACTGTACTTAAAGCTTATCGTTTGATGTGTGTTATAGTAGACTCATTCAGCCAAGCAGATAGTTGCGCCTACCTTGCCTTCATGTTGTGAAGCTGTACCAGGTTTACCGTCCTTTTGTTTGTTTTAATAAACTTCTTCCCGGATTAGCAAATAGTTGCGCCTACCTTGCCTTCATGTTGTGAGCCCGCACCTGGAGTTTATCGTACAATACATTCCTGCTCCATTTCCTCATGCTCTGTTTCTTGAGGAAACTGGATAGATTTAAAGAAGTTAGCTTAGTTGTAGTTAGATGATCTGCGAAACCAGAAAATACTTAGCTGCAACGTTCTAGGTTTTCTTAACCTTGTGCCTCTACCAGCTGAGAACAAAAAGATAGGACATTAGTTTAGTTTTCTATTTCATGCATTCCAGCACAACGAGGGAGCTTCCCCTCCTAATTTGAAGAGCACTCATTACGTAGTGTGCATAGCTGTCCGTACAAACTCACACTCCAGAGGTGTTAGTTCTTACGCCAACACAGGAGAAAGGAAAGAAAGTCAACACATCATGGGCAAGCACAATTGATATTGTGAGGAACCTAGAAATGTGTGATGAATGGCTTACGAGGGAAAAGGAAGCCACGGTGTTGGTTGCCTGAGCAAAACAATACCTACAAAAAATTGAAGAAGGGGTTTCTCACATGGACCAAGAGAAGCAAGTTAGGAAAGAAATAGTGATGACATCAACAAAAGAATGTAAACTTTTAGACCTTCCTCATGACAACTATGAGTATGAAAATAATGATTCCACTCAAGAGGCTATCACATCCCCTCAGTCAAGTACAAAAATCAAAGGAAGGGTTTGCTGACAATTCCACTAAGAGGCATGGCCATCCATTGAACTGTAAACAGGATGCAGTGATTTCATCACATGAAGGAAAGAAAACTATGATAAGAGACAAATGCAATAAATAGTTAAGGCATGAGCCTGACTAAGTGGGGGGGGACAATTCCATTAATAAGCATGGCATACCTGTCTGACGACAACTGGAAATTGCAGGTTGAGGGTTATGTTGCCACACAAAGACCATAATCTTGGACCGATGAAGGCATTTTTAGCAGAAAAAACGTGAAAAAGAAAGGGATGAAGGTTTTGGTCAGTTTTGAAGACATGTTTTTGCGCAGGAAGAATATAATAGCAATGGTCGATAAGATTAGAGGCCCGAATGTGAAGAGAAGTGATGTGGAATCGAAGGGGAAGTTGCGCCCAGACAAAAACCCCTCAAAGAAACGTGGTCTCATGGAGTACAGAGGTTGAAAAATATGCACCAAATGGATTTGTTGAAAAGGCTTTAGAAACTTTCAAGCAAATACAATTGGCAGGCTTAAAGCCAAATTCTACAACCTTCGCCAACATCCTTCCGGCTTGTACTAAAATGGGAGATTTGGAACAAGGTATGGACATCCATCAAAGGATAAAGGACACATGAATTTTGTCATATGTTGTAGTTCTAACTGTCATGTAGATATGTATGCTAAGTGTGGAAGCATCGAAAAGGCACGTGAGTTGTTTGACAGAATGCCTCAAAGCAATGTGGTCTTATGGACTGCCATGATTGGAGGATATGCACAAAACTGATTTGTTGAAAAGGCTTTAGAAACTTTCGAGCAAAAGCAAAGGGCAGGTTTGAAACCAAATTCAACAACCATTGCTACATCATCCTTGCTTGTGCCGCCATGGGAGTTTTTGAATAGTCTAGCGACATCCAACAAATTGTAACGGAAGGCTCGGGAGTTGTGAAGACGCAAGGAGAGCAAAATTCTGGAGCAAGCTACAAGAGTGTTGGAAGGAGGAGGTCCTTGAAGTATGAAGTGGCATTGGAGGAATAACACAACATTAGAAGCACCAAAGAAAGGACTGCTAATTTTAGCACTGGAATCATGGAAAGCTAAGTATATAAATCTTTCAATAGTATGAGGTTTCAAATATATACTCTTTTGGCTATCATGTAAAGATTTAAGGGAGACTAATTCAATAGTATGAGGTTTCAAATATCTACTCTTTTGGCTATCATGTAAAGATTTAAGGGAGGCTAAGGTAAAATAGTGAATAATAACTAACAGTTCCATGAAATGATCTATGTGTATTTGTGAACCTAATCTAAAATATTCGATGTTTAAATTGCCATATCATCAAAGCACAGAGTGTATCAGAGGTCATTTCAATTTCAGAAAATAAATAAGGGTTTTAAGGCATTAGATAACCCATAACCTCATCATAGTGAAATTTTGGTTAAAGGCATCATGATTTATATTGAAGTAGTTAATCCCAAAATATCTTAACTCTAGTTGAGAAATATTATGAATATTATAAACCATTTTGATTTATAAGGAGTTAGCTACATGAGTATTGAGGTTATGATACTTGAGACCTATTTGAGAATAAATAGGAATGCATTAAGTACTTAAATATTGTATTTGTTCTTGCCAATCCACAAGTTCAAATTATGTTGAAAGTAATATTTTGGTGACTTTCACCTCAAGAAAACCTTTGTAAACATGTGATGGTCGAATGGTAAAAGATGGAATGAAGGTTGTTATAATTCTATGAGTATTTATTAATTACAAAGTTTTAGTTATGTTGAGTTAGGTCAATCCTTTCATTATGGAATTGGGTTTATAGTAGATTGGTTGTGGATAGTGACAGTTGTGTCATGATTTCATGAACTCTCTACATCTTGTGACCATTAAAATTTAAGAATAAACACTTGATTTACAAACCTAAAATTGTCATATAGGATCTTACCCTTGAATTCATTATATGTTTATGTTGAGCCTCCAAAGTGAAACAAGGTGGCAAGGTAGTCTAGGACAAATCTCTAGCTTCAAGCTAACTTTGTAATATGAACCAAGAAATGGATATAACTAATATGAGCTTTGGCTTGTGGTTGCATAATATTGTAAGTAATGATCACTCCATTTAATGGTACTACAACTACGATTTATAAACATATCCTTAATGTCGAAACTTGATACTTTAATAATTCATTGATATCATGATAAACACTTTGTATGACTACGTGATATCTATCAATCTCTTAAATACACGAACCTTGATATTGAAATTATTAATCTACCTGTAATGAAGCACAGTACAAATTGTGTACCAAATGGAAGGCAACTATCGTTAATTTGACAACATTGACAAGATTGAGTTATGAGATAAATCTTATGTAACATCTCTTGTTACCCTACTGATGACCATTAAGGTCAGGTGTAGTATGGGATGCACTGAATCCCCTCCCAGTTGTTAGACCATATACTTAGCCATGTGGGGGTTGAGGACAGACCCACGGTGTAGTATGGGATGCACCGAATCCTCTTCCCATTTGTCTAATAGTGCAAAAGACCGGAAGAAAGATAGGACCCAAAGTGTAGTGTGCAATGCACACCGATATTCTTTCCATCTGGGATGCATTATGGGCATGTGTTAGCAATTGTGATGTGTTAGTCAGCCATTGTTATTATTTTATGAGATGTATGGTGGAGCTCATCACCATGTTTATGTGATGTATGATGGAGCTTGTCACCGTGTATTTGTGATATATGTCAGGACTAGTCACTAATATAATTGTGATATGTGAATGAGATAATAATTGTTGTATTTGTGATGTACATATGAGCTAGTCACTGTTATACTTGTGATCTGTGTATGATCCATTCGTTGTTGCACTTGTGATCTGTGTAAGATCCAATCACTATTGTACTTGTACTATGTATGGGCTAATTAGCTTGTGTATATGGGGGTATGCTCATGACGACCATTGTGTATAATCTTTAAGGTTATGGTATGAATAGCCTCTGGTTCAATTATTGTGAATTTTTGTACACTAGCGTTTGGTAATGATTGGTATGGACCCAACACTTGATGGCAAGTTATTATCATTATATTATAATTGACTATGTTAATAGCTTACATGTACTAATTTGATAGTTATGGGATAAAGGTGAGATAATAGATCTCCTAGAAGAGGAGAGATTGAACTCCCTCTGTCATTGTGGGACGAACTACAAAGCTTCTGATTCCCACGAGGGGATACGTAGGCAAGGTCCCCATGAACCCTTTGAGGATTAGGTCTAGGTCTAGGGATGACCCTAATTATAAGAGCTTCACACTTATGAGTGTAAGCATATACGTTGTGATGTTGATTTTTTATTACAATGGTAAGTGAAGAACTTATGATATTAGCACATCAATCATAAATGAGAGATACTTGGTCGTTAAGTTGATAGTTGATGCTATTGAATGCAAAAAAAAATGATTGCCTAAGATGGGGGATTTTACAAAGGCTTATGAGATGGAGTTCCAGAACCATCGAAAGAATGCCTCAATACTGACTGTTAGATTTAGGATCAGAAATGAAAGCAATCACAAAATGCAACACATAAGACAATGAACACAACAAGATACCCTGGGAAAACCCTCCTACTCGAGGGAGAAAAACCCAACAAATATATATCTTATATATTGAAGGAATAAGAACAGAAATCTGCTTACAACTCAGGCCCAACACAATGCCGAATTTGATACAATGAATAATAGCACCTCTCCTAGATGCAAAGATACAAAATGAATATGTTTCTTCTTGAAATCGGTCTGCTGCTACAAAATGATGATCTGCTGCTACAAGATGATGATTTGCTGCTCAAGTATGAACTTCTTCTAGGAATGTGAATTATGATGAATGAACTTGATGATCAAATGAATGATCATCACCTTGTATTTATACAAAACTAGGTGACTCTTCATTTGGGTTGGCCTTTAAGAAACAAGGTGACTCTTCATAAAATTATTATATATAGCAAGTCCGACTTGCCTTGGTATTATTTATCCATCATTTTTAAATTTGAGAGAAAGATAGCTCCCACTGCTATAACATCAACACTGACTACAGAAGTGGAGTGGTTAAAATCAACTAAGGCTGATTTGGTGATTTCAAATGTTGTCCCTGTGGTGTGTCAAGCAGTAACAGATGCTGGAATACCAGTTTTTTGTGTGACCAAGTTTAGTTGGGATTTTATCTATGCAGAATACGTTATGGAAGCTGGTCATCTTCACTGCCCCATTGTTTGGAAAATAGCAAAAAACATTAATTTTCAAGAGCTGGTAGCGGATTTGGCAAGGTTGTTGTCAATGGCACAAACTTAGTCCTGGAGGCTTTCCAGGCTGTCAACAGAGGTCGTGAGCCTCTCAAGGAGGCCGCTGTCAAAGTAGGAGGAGCTGTGATCACTTCCTAAGTGCCTGAATCTGAATACAAACTAGAATCTATCACCAAATTTCACTATATTACCATTGCTATTCACTAACATGAAGGGAGTATGGACTGCTGGTCGTGACTACTGAGGGAAACTTCTTGTTCATACTTATCGCCTGCCTATTCCTTGAGCTGTGACAATCCCCAACCAGTCGTGATATATCTAAAGGGTGTTGTTTCGGTACAAAGAGTATTGCCTATGTATGGTTATTTATAGTTTGACAGTGTTTTAAAGGTGGTGTCTACATTGTAAGGCAGAAGGAGTTGTGACCCTTGCAAGAGGAGTGGCACCAAGTTCCCAATAGTTGTTCGCTGTTATTGCACAGTAATGAAGACATGAAGTGGTGACCTGTGTGTTCAGTATCAGGTCAGAACTAATATTATTGTATATCTGACTGTTTCAGTCCCTTAAATCTGAATGCAAATGTTGAGTTCATATTGCAACTATTCCTATTATTTGTAACTCAGTTCTGAGTTATTTGAATGAGAATTTATGCTTTGGTTGCTGTATAAAACTTCCTTGAAATGCACTTTATTTAATCTGCAATCAGTTTCAGTCATTGTCATAACAACAGTTTGACAAAATGTCCTATATGTCAAACTGAGATAATCAAAAAATATCGCTCAATCCAAGAGGGGACTTTACACCAGCTCTAACATTTTTAGTTCAAATAAAATATTAAAAAGCCTCTAAGGTAGATACACAATAGTCCAATGCACCAAGACTTTCATTGGACTGGGTACCACAGATCAATAGTGCTTGCATGCCCTATTCAAAACCTCAAAAGCACTAATTCAAATGATTGACTGGCTAACCTACTACGTTATAAACAACTTACTCTGCAGTACACTCTAGACTCTACATGTTAATTCTAACAAAGAACTCGTGATGCAACATGCAGATCCCTTTATTTATTAGACAACTAATCTTGGTAACATTTTCACTTTTGTTAAATTTATTTTTAATGTAAACTCCTCTCATGTACAAAACTCCTCTCATTTACTTTGTACTTCTCACTGAATTCTGTAAAGCATTTTTGTTAAAATAATAAGCTCACCTAAATTTGACCTAATTTTCCACTTTATTTGCATTTTTCTTCTGGCCTATTTTTAAGACAAGTCTTTGTGGTAATTTGATCTATCTGAAAAGATTCTACATAGTTTTCTTGAATATATTGTTCTGACAGAAGCAGGCCATAAAACAAGCAAAATTAAAAGCTCACTTCCAGCCAAAACGAGTTTGCTTCAAGAGGCATGTAACAGCTTTCCAAATTTAGGTTACAAAATAACATTTTGCAATTCAAAACATAATCATAAATCAAATGAAAGTAAGCTTTATCCCAAGTGTGCTCGAAGTCCCGAGTTCGTGTCATCCTGTTACAAGTAGCCAAATACATTAAATGTGGTGAAAAAATTCAATGCTGTAGCATGTGCAAGAACATTTATAAAGAAAATACAAAAAGTAAAGGTGGAATCAAGCACATAAACACCCTCAAATACAATGATATTGCAGAGAAATGGCCTTCAGAGAATCATAAATGGTTCTAAATTACAGAACAACAAAATATGGCTAGGCTTAAACTGTATACACAACTTGAAACTATCAATGCAAGAAATGCGGATTTCCTGGACTATTCTTTATGGTAGATATACCTCAGAATACCATTAATGCTTATCAAGCACTTAGTGGTACTAATCCGTATTATGAAAACAGCACCCCATATCAAGGTGATATGTTACAAGACACCAAAAGAGAATTTTATAAGTGCATTACAGACTTATCACAGCAACAATATAGGCATCTCATTTTGGCAATATCTGCCAACATTGTGGAGAGCTTATCCCCTATTTGTAGTTAACCTCAGGATATCAGTTTTTATCCCATTACTATCATCATCGCTAGTGTCATCCACAGCAATCAATGATGTTACAAATTGTCTACAGCCTTCCTCACAACTAGCGATCACAATCATTCAACTACTGGTTTAAACAGTCAAGGCATAAAGTTTCAACTAATAACTTACATTTTGAGAAATTAAATACACCTAACAGAAATTACAATGTTCTAATGTCACTGAATAAAAAGAAATTTTCCAGAGCATGCTATCATTCCTATTGTGTTCTAAATTAAATTTTAAATGTAGCTGCTATTGTCTTCTAAATTAAATTTTACATTCCTTAGCATTCAGAGAAAAGGACAACTGGTAAGTGATGTTCTTGGATGTCAGCAGAAGCAGTGAAATTTTCCTGTTAACAGATCCCACAATTCTATTATTCTAAAGCCCCAAACTAAGGAGTAAGACCTAACCATTCCCACTTAACAAAATAAAACATAAAGAAAAGTAGAGGGCTAAAATTTAAATGATAATCATAATCCAATCTCAGCATTTAATGCTGGTCCCATGTGGATACTCGACAATGATGACAAAACTAGGTAAGAAAATAATCACAAATAAAACAAGCATTTCAATGAAGGATGATAGGTAAATTGCAATTGAAAAGCACCCTGCAGCATTGGTGAATGTTAAGTTCTGGTTCTACTCATTTCCTTCTCTAGTTAGATAAAGTTTATGGCAAACTTTGCAATCCCTAAATATTAGTAGACAGCAGGCAATATTCCAACTGATCATGTAATGAATGATAATATTTTGAGAGATGGCTGCTGAGTTTAATCCCCATCAGTACTGATCTTTTAATACTAACGAAACAACTCTGTCGAAATATAAGTTGTCGTGGGAAAATGCATCAAAGGAAATTGGAGGCTATGTTGTGTTATTAATTTGTCTTTTGCAAGCATGTTTTGACAACCAAGGCACACAAAGATATGGTGTTTTACTCACTGCACAATCATTTCTTACTTTAATATTAAGAATTGTTCTGGGAAGTTGAAAAGTCTATGCTGGTATGTCCTGTACTAGTTCGGATTCCTTGCAAGCATATACTGACTGATACCCAAGAGGCATTTAAAAGCTTCTGGTAGCCTGATCAAGTTGTTCTTGCTCATTTTATTTCTGTCACATCCCCACGTTAGCTGCCTCCATGCTGGATGACCGCAGGGGAAAACAAACAAAATAAATGCAATTGTCACAAGAGACCATGCCCATATGGAGGCAACATTGAGCAAGGGTGAAGGAGGTGTCATGTCATTAATAAGGCATGGCGTCCTCACCATTTTGTCCAACTTTTACTTGAAAGAGGAGGCATTTTAATTGCAAAATTTTGAGTGCTTGAGAGGAAAATGAATGAAGAGGGATGGTGCCAATGCAAGCACCACGTGAAGGTATGAACATCCATCAATGCTAGACGACTGGTATAATGGTGTCCCTCCCTTATTTACTACTCGTGTCTGCAGATATTCACGGGCTTTTGGAAATAAGAACATTAGAGAAGGAAAAGAAAAAGGGAGAGCAGATTTTAAAACCCTCACAACCCCCTTAGTTTATTCTTGAAGTCTGGGTTAGAGGAAATGAGTGAAGAAATGCAGAGAGCACAGGAGGAAAAGAGCAGAGAAAAACGTGAAAAGGGAGAAATTGCGCAGGAAGGGAAGAGTACAATGCAGAGTAAGGCATGGAGACATCTTGGGGCTTAGATAGCAGAGGAAAAAGGAGAGAGGAGAGGGTCGAAACAGATTTGTTGAAAAGGCTTTAGAAACTTTCAAGCAAATGCAACTGGCAGATTGGGCATGGTGTTGACATGACCTGCAAGTGTATCATGTCCTCATCACCAGGGATTGGTTGGCATAAAAACTAGACTCCACAACTATTGATAGCATCCTCCCTGCCTATGCTAGAGTTCCAGTTTAAGGGAGTGAGAGTAGATTTGAAGAAATTGGGGATACTTGGGGATTTACTGGAGCGATGTATGCAGGATAATTCTTCCACAAAGCTAAGTAGATATTTTATTTATACATTTCCACTTCATTCTCATTGTGTAAATTGGCCTACAAATATTTCACCTATTATAGAATAGATTGGCTACCATGTTTAAAGGGTATCTATGCAACTCATTCATATTGGCCATGTGAAATCAGAAGTTCAAGTAGGTGGGTTCCACATTTCCAACTTGACCTTGGTTTCTAAGCATTTTTGTACTTACAAATTATGTAGGAAGGGTTTCCTAGACTTTGGGTTCCTTGAAATGAAACTAAACATTTATTCATGTCTCAACAAAACCAAATGAAAAGTCAATGTTTCTATAAGTTTGAAATGTAAAATATGTTAATGTTATTGTACAGCTGCGTGAGTAATCTCCAGATCAGATCGAAGAATAAATTTAAATGTAGCAAGTTGCTATTTAAATTTATATTTATCAAATTATTGAAGAGGTGCTTCAATTAAGAAAGAACCAATCAAATATTAAATTGTTAAATATTATTATTATTTATTTCTTGGAGCCGACTTTCTTGAAAATCACGCCCTCCCAGCAAAAGTCGTGTTTCCTTCTTGGGGCCGACTTCTTTGTGAAAGGTCACATCCTTCCATTACTATGGGTATATATACTTGATGGTTGTCATTCATTCATTCATCAAGTTCATTCGAAGTAATTGAAGGAGAAGTGCAAAATGCAGCAGCAGATCGAGTCTAGAAGATTTACATTATTTGTAGCTTTGCATCTAAGAGAGGTGCTGTTCATTGTATCATTGAGGCAGTATATTTGTGCCTAAGTTGTAAGCAGATTGCTGCTCTTATTTACATCAATATATAGGAGATATATTGGCTGGGTTTTTCTCCCTCAAGTTGGAGGGTTTTCCCAGGGTATTGGCTGTGTTCTTGTGTCATTTTTTGAATTAATTTTGCATTCTAATCTGATCATTGAAAACTAACATGGTATCAGAGCCAGGTTTGAAGAGGATCCCTGATCATATTTGTGTTTAAATCAGCCATACCCTTGTTTTATTTTCTCATCTTTATTCACCTTTATCTATTCATCAAGATGGTGAATGGTCTCAAGATTGAGGATAGGCTTGAGGGAGCGTCAAACTTCACTTCGTGGAGATTCAGGATCATGCTCACCTTGGAGGAAAGCGAATTGGCAGAGTTTGTGGAGAGCTCCGCCCCCGAGCCTACGGATGAGGAAGAAAAGGCCCTATGGAAGAAGAAAGATACTAGGGCAAAGAAGATGCTATAGTTGATTCGGTGAAGGATCATATTGTTCCAATCGTTGCCAAGTTAAGAACTACAAGAGAGATGTTCAAAACTCTAGAGGAGATGTACGAAATCAACAACACCAACCAAGCTATTGCACTGAAGCAACAACTGCATCACTTGAAGATGGCGAAGGGAGAAACTGTCATTGCCTACTTCATGAGAATAATCGAATTGAAAGATCAGCTCTTGTCTATTGGGCATATGGTCGATAGCAAGGATCTAACCATGCTAGCTCTCAATGATCTCCCTTCATCCTGGGAGTCTTATATTCAGGGAATATGTGCAAGATCAAAACTTCCCAAGTTTGATCGATTGAGGGCTGACTGTATTCAAGAAGAATCTAGGTTGGCTGCAAGAGGTATTGGGAAAAGCTCTGTTAATGAAGATCTTCATGTCCTTGCCTCTCAATCCTCAAAGAAGAATGGAAGAGAAGGGAAGAAAGGGTATTTCAAAAGAAATAAAGATAGAGGAGCCAATGGTGGCCCCGCATTTAAGAATAAGAGGGACCTCTCCAAGGTCCAATGTTTCCGATGTGACAAGTATGGTCACTTTGCAAAGGAATGTCCTTTTAGGCCTAGGCAATGGGCCACCTTTGCTAATGTTGATGAAGTCTCCATGCAAAAGGATACAAATGAGTACTTGCTCTATTCTACCTTGTCAAGTAATGTATCTACCGACACCAACACTTGGCTGATAGACAGTGGTGCCTCTTGCCACATCACCGGATTCAGGGAGCATCTATCTAATTTGGTGATGAAAGATTCTAGTGAACAAGTTATTATTGGAGATGATGCTAGTTACTCAGTTAAGGGAGTTGGGACTTCATCTCTACATTTGGATTCCGGCGATTCCTTACAGTTGGATGATGTGCTATTTGTTCCAAGCATCAAGCGGAACCTTGTTTCCATATCAGCCTTGGAAGACAAGGGTTATCAAGTTGCCTTTTCTAAAGGCAAAGTTATCATATGGGTGAAGAACTCTAACTTCAAGACTGCTCGAATGATTGGATTTAGACATGGGTGTCTCTACAGGCTATGCACGCGCCCCATTCAGGCTCTAGTACATGACTCCGCGAGTTTGGGTGATCTTTGGCATCGAAGATTGGCTCACCTTCACTTTCGAGCGCTACCTGTTATGGAGAAGATGGTGACGGGCCTTCCTAAGTTCAACCAAAAGCATGAAGGAACCTACAAAGGTTGCGCTTTGGGTAAGAATACAAAAAGCCCATTCCATAGTAGCGAAAGTAGATCCAAATGTGTCTTAGATCTTATTCATTCTGATTTATGTGGTCCAATGTCTATTGCATCTTCGAGTGGTCTCTCATATTACATTATTTTTATTGATGACTACTCTAGAAAGACTTGGATCTATTTCTTGAAATCTAAAGAATCTGAGATACTAGAAAGGTTCAAAGAGTTCAAAGCTCAAGTGGAGAACCTGTCCGGGAAAAGGATCAAGGTGTTGAGATCCGATAACGGAGGAGAATACACTTTTGTTATCTTTCGTAACTTCTGCATTGAAGCAGGGATTAAGAGGGAGCTCAGCATTCCTTATAATCCTCAATAGAACGGTGTTGCAGAGAGAAAGAACAGAACTATCGTGGAAGCAGTCAAAGCCATGCTTCATGACCAAGACCTGCAAATCTCTCTTTGGGCTGAAGCATCTAGGACTGCTGTCTATGTCCAGAATAGAAGTCCTCACAGAATCTTGGAGAACATTACTCCTGAAGAAGCATTCTCTAAGGTGAAACCTGAAGTAAATCATTTGAGGATCTTTGGGTGTCCATGTATGTCCATATACCTAAGGAAAAGAGGACAAAATTGGAACCTTCTGGCAAGAAGGGAATTTTGGTAGGTTATAGTGAGACTTCTAAAGCTTACAAAATCTACATTTCGGGTCAAAAGACTATTGAGATCAGTAGAGATGTCACATTTGAGGAGGATGTTGCATTCAGAAGATCCAAGGGATCTCATATGGAGATTGATGAAGAAGAGCCTCCTCGAGATATGGAAGTTGACCATATTCTTGAGAATCAGAGGGAGGTTCCAAAATCAAAGGAAGATGATGATCCAGCTGAACCCTTAGAGCCTACTGATGGGCCTACAGATATAGTGATTGGAAGGAAGAAACCTCTTTGGGCCAGAAAAATAATGCAGGAGGCAGAAAGTTTTGCAGCCCCAAGAGGTACCTTCGGAGAAAGTAAAAGACCTAATAAGTTCTCTGGTTATGTAGCTCTGATGAGTCAGATCATTGAGTCAGAGATGTCAAGTGTTGAAGAAGCTTCTAGTCAACAAGTTTGGAAAGATGCTATGACTGAAGAGTATCAATCTATACTTAAGTACGATGTTTGGAACATAGTTCCCAGACCTGAAGGCAAATCTGTGGTGTCTTCTAAATGGCTCTTCAAGATCAAGCATGCGGCTGATGGGAGCATTGAGAAGTACAAGGCTGGATTTGTGGCTAGAGGGTTTTCACAAAAAGAGGGAGTCGACTATGAAGAAACCTTTGCTCCTGTGGCTCGTTATACTTCTATCAGGACCATCATTGCTATTGCTGCATCTAGAGGATGGAAGATTCACCAAATGGATGTAAAGACAGCCTTTCTGAATGGTATCATAGAAGAAGAGGTTTACATTGAGCAACCCGATGGATTTGAGGTACATGGGAAGGAGTCTTATGTTTGCAAGTTGAAGAAGGCCTTGTATGGTCTTAAGCAGGCTCTTCATGCTTGGTACGAAAGGATTGATCGTTACCTGTTGAGTTTGGGTTTCTCAAAGAATGATGCAGATTCTAACCTCTACTTCAAGGTAATAAATGGTGAAGCATTGATTATGGTTCTGTATGTTGATGATTTGATAATCACTGGAGAAGAACACCTCATTCTCAAATGTAAAAAGGAGCTAGCTTCAGAATTTGAAATGAAGAATCTGGGTCTCATGCATTACTTCCTTGGCTTAGAAGTTTGGCAAAAGTCAGATGAGATGATTCTAAGTCAAGGCAAGTATACCATTGACATTCTGAAGAGGTTTGGCATGATTGATTGCAAACCTATGTCTACACCTATGGAGACCAACTTACATAAGTTAAAGGAAGTTGCAGCTAGTTCAGAACTGGTGGATTCCACGATGTATAGGCAGCTGATTGGTTCATTGATGTATCTAGTTAACACTAGACCGGATATTTGCTATGCAGTGAGTGCACTTAGTCAGTTCATGTGTGAACCAAGACAGATACATCTTTTTGCAGCTAAACACATCCTGAGATACTTGCGTGGCATAGTTGGATATGGGTTAAAATATTCTACAGGTATGGATTTGGAGCTGCATGGTTTTACTGATTCTGATTGGGTAGGGTGTGTCATAGATCAGATGAGTACCTCTGGTTGTTGCTTCAATTTGGGATCTGCCATGATATCCTGGTGTAGCAGGAAGCAGTCTTCAGCAGCATTGAGTATAGCCGAGGCAAAGTACATTGCAGCATGTGTGGCAGCTCGTGAAGCAGTGTGGCTTCGTAAGCTCCTTGCAAGATTGTTTGGACAATCAATGGAGCCTACTATCATTCATTGTGATAACCAGAGCTATGTGAAGCTTTTTGTCAATCCTGTGTTTCATGACAGAACAAAGCATGTTGAGATCAAATACCATTATATCAGAGATATGGTATTGAGGAAAGCTATATAGTTGAGGTATATCAGCACTGATGAGCAAACGGCAGACATTCTCACCAAGCCTCTCTCCAGGATAAAGTTTGTGTACTTTCGAGATAAGCTTGGTATGGTGGAGAATAAAGCCTTAACTGAGAAGGAGTCTCAGTATCAGTGATCCTCTTTAATGAGTTCTTCTCTGCAGGAGAAGTTCAAGGTGAAATCCCTTGTTTCCACCCTTTGAGAGAGCCATGGTGGATGTCATGTGTGTGACTCCATGACAACATCACGTGAGGCAGTCCGTGATGACTTACTTGTACTTGTGTTTCACCCTCTGGGGGAGCCATGGTGAAAGTCACGATGAGGTGACAACATCACATTGAAGTGATAAGCACTTGTACATACCATCTATGGAGGTAGCCATGATGGTTGATATCACAATGAGGTGATATCCGATATCACGATGAGGTGATATGCTTTCACGATGAGGTGATAAGCTCTTTTTTACATGGATGTAACCATGTTGATTAAACATCACTATGAGGTGATATATTTTGTACAGCTGGAAGCATTCCTCCCTAGTTGAGAGGGAGTGTTAATGTTATTGTATAGCTGCGTGAGTAATCTCCAGATCAGATCGAAGAATAAATTTAAATGTAGCAAGTTGCTATTTAAATTTATATTTATCGAATTATTGAAGAGGCGCTTCAATTAAGAAAGAATCAATCAAATATTAAATTGTTAAATATTATTATTATTTATTTCTTGGAGCCGACTGTCTTGAAAATCATGCCCTCCTAGCAAAAGTCGTGTTTCCTTCTTGGGGCCGACTTCTTTGTGAAAGGTCACATCCTTCCATTACTATGTGTATATATACTTGATGGTTGTCATTCATTCATTCATCAAGTTCATTCGAAGTAATTGAAGGAGAAGTGCGAATTGCAGCAGCAAGATCGAGTCTAGGAGATTTACATTATTTGTATCTTTGCATCTAAGAGAGGTGCTGTTCATTGTATCATTGAGGCATTAAATTTGTGCCTAAGTTGTAAGTAGATTGCTGCTTTTATTTACGTCAATATATAGGAGATATATTGGCTGGGTTTTTCTCCCTCAAGTTGGAGGGTTTTCCCAGGGTATTGGCTATGTTCTTGTGTCATTTTTTGAATTAATTTTGCATTCTAATCTGATCATTGAAAACTAACAAAATAGAGATGAATTCTCAAAGATGCTTCGAATGTTAGTTAAGACAGCACACCATGAAAGAGAAACTAAAAAGTTAGGCAGAGAATCTCATTAGATGCAGTATGATAGTGGTGGTTTGAGAATTTACAGACCATTAGTTCCAATTGGATGGATTTGATTCTAGCAATGTTGGTAACTATTTGTATGAATTTGCGTATATATTATATGAGTAGAGATTAGTTTGGATGGCTTCTAAGTAAAGTAATAATAATAATAAAATAGTGAGACATTAATATACCAATGTTGATTTAAAGATCTATTGGAGAGTCGATTATAGTATTATACACATAGCACAATAAGGTGGTAATTCAAGATTATCACTCAAGTTTATTTTAGGTTCCCTATTACTATTGTATAAATGTAGAAAATGATAAAATTATTATGCATCATCAAAGAACTCTAAATCAAGTTTTGAACTTTAAACTCGTGAATATTGACAACTTGTCAAGTAAAAAATTGTAAAATTTATACATCATATCAAGATCATAACATTGGTATAAACTTGACGACCTTGCCTTCATCTTTGATACATCCTTGGTGAATGGGTTGTGATTGAAGGGTGCCATGTCGTAAATGATACCTTCTAGTACATTAGAGGTATGCTTAATTAGAGTAATAAGGGATCCCAATTCTATAATGTTGTGCCTAAAGGGTGTTGTTCATTCTTGGGGGTTAGCCAAATAAAACCTTACATGGCTTTGCATTAGAATATAGCTTTTGGATGTGGTGATTTTGATTACAATAATGTAACTTCATGTTTATGTATCCACTATGGCATAGTGTCATGGTCTAGTGATAAGTATGATATCTGCAAACAAAAAGAATTTCTTGTTAAGCAATCAACTTGTTGATGTTATAGCGGCTGGAGATATCCTTCGCCCTATTTAAAATAATAAATGATAAATAAATAAAAGCAAGTCAGACTTGCTATAAATAAATAATTATTTTATGAGGCTGACCCAATTAAAAAGTCGCCTTGTTTTGTGAAAGAGGCCGACCGTAAATGAAGAGACGCCTTGATTTGTATATATGCAAGGCAATGATCATTCATTTGATCATTCAATTTATTCAAAAATAAAATCACACTTCAAGGAGGAGTTCGCACTTTTGCTATGCTCCACGGGGACGCGTCCCCTGCCTTTTTTGGCTCGTACCCGTACCGAGGACGAAACGGGGACGTGGGGACAGCCAGGAAATGTCCCCTAACCGTCCCTTTTTTCACACAAAGTTTCTGAAACTTCCAGGGGACGTTTTTTGCAGATTCAAGGGACTTAGGGGGCTAGAAGTACCCAGTACGGCTAGGACGTCCCCTAACCATCCCGGGGACTGCTAGTCGTCCCCTGTGGCCCAACAACATCTTACTTTATTTTTTTTGTAAAATAACACATTTTTAAATTAAAAAAGGGGGATGGATGGGCCCACAAGAACCCCCACCTCTTTAAACAAAACCCAAACCTACTTGATTTATCAAAACAATTAAAAGAATAAAAACATTCTCATTTTGACATTTGCAAACTTGAGGTGAAGAGAGGCAAGTGAAAGAGGAGAGAACAACAGTTGAAAGGGGAGACTAGGGCATCAAATCTACTTCATTAGAGGTAGGTTCTTCATTTTACATTTTATTTTTATTTTTCAATTTGTTTTCCATTTTTTCAAGTTTTTCTGGATATTTTTTTTTTATCACATAAGAAGGGCATTGTGAGTTTATTTTTTCCTTTATTTGAACTTGCAGCTCTCTTTTCAATTCTTAACCAAAAAAAATCATGAGCAATAGTGAGATTACTAGTAATGATAGTGAGGACATTGAGGTTCAAATGCATAAAAGAAGTAGACATAGAAGTATGGCAGCCATTGGGGGTTCTTCAGGCAGCGGGAGTGGAGCAGGGCCAACAACTTCAAACCCATTTGAATGTCCTTTTGAAGTCCTCAAAACCTATGCAAAAGGCCCATTTAACTTGGAGTCATATATTTTCTATGTTTTTGTCATTTTATACTTGAAACTTGGAGCCTTTGTGTATTTTTTTATAATTCTTATATATGTATGTACATTCACAATGAAAGCATTTGAATTTCTTTATTTTGTTTGTCAATTCTCATGTGAAATCTCAATTCAAGTCTAATGATATGTATTAAGCTTATACAAAGTCTAGAATGAATGCTTTATCAATGTTATGCTATGAACATTTGAAATTTCTCTATATTTTTAAAAAATTCCCTATTTTTTTATCAGCCATCCCATGCAATCCCCTAGAAAATGACCCAAAAGTACCCCCGTACCGAAAACTTGTCCCGCCATACCCGGCACCCCCATCCCCGAAACCCCGTGGAGCATAGCACTTTTGCAACAAATCGACATATTGCATCAAGCAGATTGATATCAAGGAGAAATCATATTGTTTGTATATTCGCATCTAGGAAGAGGTGCTATCCTTCATTAAATCAGATCAGCCTTGTGTTTGGGCCAAATTGTAAAGCAGATTTCTGCTCTCTTCATTCAATATATAAGTGATATATTTTGGTTGGGTTTTTCTCCCTCAAGGAGGGTTTTCCCAGGGTATTTGTTGTGTTTGATTGTTCATCATTTTGTATTTCTGCTTATTCTTCAATTCTGGTCTAAAACTAACATGGTATCAGAGCAGGTTTAAGCAAGATCAGATCAGATTTGTTTAAGCAACGAAGTCTTCTTCTTATCAAGGGCAGTCTATCTAAGAATCGAAGATGGTGAACGGAGTCAAGGTTGAAGGTAGGCTTGATGGTGCATCTAATTTCACCTCTTGGAAATTCAAAGTTCTTATTGCACTAGAAGAAAATGATCTTCTAGACTTCGTGGAAAATGATGTGCCCGAGCCATCTGATGATGCTAAGAAAGTTCAATGGAAGAAGAATGGCACAAAGGCTAGGAAGATCTTGATAGATTTCGTGAAGGATCATCTTGTGCCAAATATCTCCAATATGAAGACAGCCAAAGACATGTTCAAGACTCTACAAGGATTGTATGAGATCAACAATACCAGTAGAGCTCTTGCCTTGAGACAACAGCTCCATCATATAAAAATGGCTAAAGGAGATTCAATTATCTCCTTCATGAAGATAGTTGAGTTGAGAGATCAGCTATACGCCATTGGAGATATAGTTGAAGATAGAGATCTTGTTATGTTGGCTTTGAATGGTCTTCCTCAATCTTGGGAGCCCTTTATCCAAAGCATTAGTGGGAGATCTAAGTTTCCAAAGCTTGATCATCTTCGAGCTGATTGCATTCAAGAGGAATCCAGATTGGCAGCAAGAGGAAATGGGCGAAGCTCTCATAATGAAGAAAATCATGTCCTTGCTGCTCAAAATTCCAGAAGGAAAGGAAGAGAAGGGAGAAAAGGCAATTTCAAGAGGAATAGAGACAGAAAATCAGATTTTGTTCCTGAACCAAAGAAGAAGGATCTCTCTCACATTCAATGTTTCAGGTGTGACAAGTATGGTCACTATGCTCAAGATTGCATATCAAAACCAAAGCAACATGCTTCTACCGCAGATGTTGATGATGTATCACCTCAAAAGGAATCTAGAGACAACTTGGGGGAATTTCTATTCATCTCTGCTCTTTCAAGCAATGTTCCAACCGACAGTGATACTTGGTTGATTGATAGTGGTGCTTCACGACACATTACAAGATATCGAGAGCATCTTTCAGACTTGGTAGAAAGAGAAACCAACTTACAAGTGATAATCGGAGATGATGCTTGTTACTCCGTAAAAGGAGCTGGGACCACCTCTCTTCATCTAGATTCTGGCATCCCTCTTCATTTGAGTGATGTTTCGTTTGTACCAGGAATCAAAAGAAATCTTGTCTCCATTTCAGCATTGGAGGACAAAGGATATCAGGTTGCCTTTTCTGAAGGGAAAGTTCTTGCTTGGCCTAAGAACTCTAGTATCAAATCAGCTTGTGTGATTGGTGTTCGTCAAGAGAGCCTATACAAACTTTCAATTCGCCTAGTTCAAGCATTATTGCATGACTCTACCAGTTCGAGTGAGCTATGGCACAAGAGACTTGCTCGCTTACACTTCAGAACTCTTCCATCTATGGAGAAGATGGTTACTGGTCTACCAAAGCTCAGCCTGGAGCACGATGGCATTTGCAGAGGATGTGCACTCAGTAAGAATATCAAGAGTCCCTTTTGTAGTGGTGATAGTAGATCAAAAGGAATTCTAGATCTTGTTCATTCTGATTTGTGTGGACCAATGTCTGTGGCATCTTTGAGTGGATTCTAGTATTATGTGATTTTCATTGATGATTATTCTCGAAAGACTTGGATTTATTTTTTGAAATCTAAGTAGTCTGAAGAAGTACTTGATAGATTCAAAGAATTCAAGGCTCAAGTTGAAAACATGTCCGGGAAAAGGATTAAGGTTCTAAGATATGATAATGGAGGAGAATACACTTCTAGAGGCTTTCGTAATTTCTGCATTGAGGCAAGGATCAAGAGGGAGTTTTGTGTTCCATACAACCCTCAGCAAAATGGAGTTGCCGAAAGAAAGAACAGATCCATAGGTGAGCCAGCCAAGGCTATGATTCATGTTCAGGATCTACAAACCTTCCTATGGGCAGAAGCTTCCAGAATCGCCATGTATGTTCAAAAACCGAAGCCCTCATCAAATATTGGGAAACATGGCTCCTAAAGAGGCCTTCATAGGTGTGAAACCTAAGGTTACTCATTTAAGAATTTTTGGTTGTCCTGTTTATATTCATGTGCCTAAGGATAAAAGATCTAAGCTAGAACCATCAGGCAAGAAAGGAATATTTGGGGGTTACAGTGAGTCTTCAAAGGCCTACAGGATCTACATTCCAGGGCAGAAACAGATTGAGATCAGTAGGGATGTCTCTTTCGAAGAGGAAGTAGCCTTCAAAAGATCTAAAGGGTCTTTCATGGAGATAGACAATGAAGAGCAAAAGACTACTCAGGATATGGACATATCTCCTGATCATACTCCTAAGATTTAGAGGGAGTCTAATGAACCAGAAGAGACTATTGATTCAGTTGATCCCATAGAACCAACTGATGGGCCCAGAGATATTGCTATAGGTCGAAAGAGACCTTTATGGGCTAGACAAACTATGCAAGAGGCAGAACAGTATGCAGCTCCTTGAGGCACCTTTAGGGAAAGCAAGAGACCGCAGAAGTTTCCAGGTTATGTAGCATTGATGAGTCACATCATTGAGTCTGAGCCTTCCGATTTTGAGGAGGCATCCAATCAACAGGTATGGAAAGATGCAATGACAGAAGAATATCAGTCTATCATCAAGAATGATGTTTGGGATATTGTTCCGAGACCTGAAGGGAAATCAGTCGTCTTCCAAGTGGCTCTACAAAATCAAGCATGCAGCTGATGGTAGCATTGAGAAGCACAAGGCGAGATTTGTGGCAAGAGGATTCTCTCAGAAGAAGGGAATAGATTATGAGGAGACATTTGCTCTTGTTGCTCGATAAACATCTATCAGGACTATTATTGCTATTGCATCTGCTAAAGGCTGGAAGCTAATCAAATGGACGTAAAGACTGCATTTCTTAATGGTGTGATTGAAGAAGAAGTGTACATTGGGCAGCCAGATGGTTTTGTTATTCATGGGAAGGAGTCTCATGTATGCAAATTGAAGAAGTCTTTGTACGGCTTTAAGCAAGCACCTCATGCTTGGTATGAAAGGATTGATCGATATTTGATGAGCTTGGGTTTCTCCAAGAATGATGCAGATTCCAATCTTTACTTCAAGGTAATTAATGGTGAGGCTTTGATATTGGTTCTTTATGTTGATGATTTATTTCTCACTGGTGCAAAGTATCTCATTATCAAATGCAAGAAAGAGTTAGCCTCCGAGTTTGAGATGAAGGATCTTGGTCTTATGCATTACTTCCTGGGACTGGAAGTGTGGCAAAAACCCAATGAGATTATTTTAAGTCAAGAAAAATACACTATAGATATCTTGAAGAGATTTGGGATGATGGATTGCAAGTCCATGTCTACACCTATGGAGACAAATTTGAAGAAGTTGAGTGACTCTGCAGCTGGTTCAGATTTGGTAGATCCCACCATGTACAAACAGTTGATTGGATCATTGATGTATCTAGTCAATACTAGACTAGACATTTGTTATGCGGTGAGTGTTCTCAGTCAATTCATGTGTGAGCCAAGACAAATTCATCTAGTTGCAGCAAAACATATCTTGAGATACTTGCGTGGCACAGTGGGATATGGCTTGAGATATACTTCCTGTGAAGATCTGAAGTTACAAGGATATATTGATTCTGATTGGCTCAAGAGTGTAACTGATAGGAAGAGACCTCTGGATGTTGCTTCAGTTTGGGGTTTGCCATGATTTCTTGGTGTAGCAAGAAGTAGACTTCTATGGCACTAAGCACTACAAAGGCTGAATATATTGCAGCATGTGTAGCAGCTCGAGAAGCAGTGTGGCTTCGAAAGCTCCTTGCAAGATTGTTTGGTCAAACATTGGAGCCGACTGTGATTCATTGTAATAATCAAAGTTGTGTGAAGCTCTCTGTCAATCCAGTGTTTCATGACAGGACAAAACATGTGGAGATCAAGTATCATTACATCAGAGATATGGTGCTAAGAAAAGCAATTCAACTCAAATACATTTGCATTGATGATCAGACGGCTAATATTCTCACCAAGCCCCTTGCCAGAGTGAAGTTTGCATGTTTTCGAGACAAGCTTGGAGTAGTGGAGAATGTCACCCTTGCTGAGAGGGAGACTCAACATCAATGATCTTTGCTATAATGCATATTTCTTTGAGACGGAGAAATATGAGGTGAAAGCCCTCATCCATCTCTGAGACGGAGATGTGGTTCTTTCCACACATGGGAGTAGCCATGGTGGGCGTCATGTTGAGAGACTCCATGACGACATCACGTTGAGAGACTCTGTGATGAACCCTTTGTACTTGTGTTTTTCCACACATGGGAGTAGCCATGGTGGACGTCATGTTGAGATACTCCATGACGACATCACGTTGGGAGACTCCATGATGGGCACTTGTGCACATGTTTCTTTCCACACATGGGAGTAGCCATGGTGGACATCATGTTGAGTGACTCCATGACGATATCACGTTGAGAGACTCCGTGATGAACTCTTTTCCACAAATGGGTGTAGCCATTGTGGATGTCATGTTGAGAGACTCCATGACATGGATATCTGGAAGGATACCTCCCTAGCTAAGAGGGAGTGTTGATGTTATAGTGGCTGGAGATATCCTTCGCCCTATTTAAAATAATAAATGATAAATAAATAAAAGCAAGTCGGACTTGCTATAAAAATAATTATTTTATGAGGCTGACACAATTAAAAAGTCGCCTTGTTTTGTGAAAGAGGCCGACCCTAAATGAAGAGACGCCTTGATTTGTATAACTACAAGGCAATGATCATTAATTTGATCATTCAATTTATTCAGAAATAAAATCGCACTTTGAGGAGGAGTTCGCACTTTTGCAGCAGATCGACATATTGCATCAAGCAGATCGATATCAAGGAGAAATCATATTGTTTGTATATTCGCATCTAGGAAGAGGTGCTATCCTTCATTAAATCAGATCGGCCTTGTGTTTGGGCCAAGTTATAAAGCAGATTTCTGCTCTCTTCATTCAATATATAAATGATATATTTTGGCTGGGTTTTTCTCCCTCGAGGAGGGTTTTCCCAGGGTATTTGTTGTGTTTGATTGTTCATCATTTTGTATTTCTGCTTATTCTTCAATTTTGGTCTAAAACTAACACAACCTAACCTTGGTGTCATGGAGATGAAATTATAGGATATTTTGGGAAAAAATCTATTAACTAAACACTTACTATAATCAAGGGTTAACTATTTGAATAACTTTATGTTTGAACCTTTAAGAGATATAAGGTGGAAAATAATTCTAGATCAAATCTTTAGTTGCAAGATGACTTGGTAAAATGAACCAGGAATTGCATATAATTAATAAGAGCCTTGGCTCTTCTATAGCATAATATTGTAATGGTGACTTCGTTTAGTGGCAGTACAAACTATCTATTGATCCTTTGAGTATAAGAACCCCCATATGGGAACTATCACATGACTTCAAAGAAGGGTTCTAGGGTGGTATTGGACAAGGGTGTCATTGAGATTAAGTTAAGAGACAAACCTATGAGATCATGCTATCCAACATCTCTTGAGACCTTACTGTTGACCATCACAGTCATACTTAATATAAATAAATTACCCAATCTATGAACTAGAGTATTACCAAAATATGGGGTTGCACCATAAGGTAAAGAAATTAGAAGATCAAGAATATTATTGGTAATATTATTAATGGGCCATGTTTTCATATATTGGTCTAATGGACATAGTGTTGCCAACTTTCTTAAGTAGCATTCAAGCATTGATTATCCTTAAAACAAGCTTATAAATACTATTGTATGTCCTTCAAAGATATCTATTGACCCCTTAAGTATAAGAACCTCAATATTGAACATGTTATCGCATTCTAAGCCTAAATAGAACCCTATGTTATAAACTATGTGGTATTATCATTAGGGTACCAAATGCGGCATGATATCCTTGATAGGTAATTGTAAGAGGTTTGGGGATGCTTGCATTGAGTTAGGAATAATAACTACGGTACGGTTTAAATTGAGTTTTTTGCATATGTGGATGGAAGTTTCGTGGTATAGGTTAGCTAAATTGGGAACCAATGCATAGGTATCCTTAAGAGACCATGTAAGGAGAACTATGTGTGACTTTGATCCGTTTGGAAGTGGGTACGTAGGCGGTCCTTGGGAAAAGGATGCCCTCATGACCTCAAGTCCGTAGGGGGGCAGTTTAGGGGGAGATAACTCCAAGGTTTGGGGGTTGTTCCAAACTTGTTTGACCTTTCCTCCTCCATAAGATTTAGTTTGAGGCTGAAATGAGTATCGGAAGGGTATGAATGAGTTAAAGAAATCTAATAACTTGTATTTAATACATGATGTGCTTTTGAAAAGTAAATGAATGAAGGGATTTAATTAATTTATAATTGGTATTTGAATATAGGTATATGTTGGGTAAAGGTCATCTCGTGTTGGTTCCATGTAACTTTTATGTGTTTGTGAAAACCAACTCCATATCTAGAGGTCTCTGTGTATATGCTCTTGGATTTGTTGATTGAGATTTACTTTTAAAAGTCACTTGACCAATATTGTGAATTTTGTTATGTATGACCCACCCAAGTGCGAACCTCCAGGGTATTTGAGCAGTGATAGGTAGTCATTGGACCGTGCCAATGATTGATGTTTGGGCTATTGCTAGGGATTAGCCGACATTCACCTAGTTCACAAAGGTGGATTGCTAGGGGCTACCCTGGTTATGGTACAATAACAATTATCAGGTTGTCATTAGACCGTGCCAATGGTGGATGCCTAGAGTTACTATTGTATCTTTTGGATTAGCCAACATTCACCTGGTTCATGGATGTGGATTGTTAGGGGCTATCCGAGATTTGATACGGTAGTGGTTGCGCAAGTAGTTACCCTATCGTGCGGCTAACGGTAACTGGAGCTAACTATTGTATCAAGAGGGTTCATTGGCAGTCAGCTATAGCACGGGGGTGACAGGTGCCAAGTGTTACCCGGGATTGTGAAGAAGATAGCTGACAATATCACTAAGGTCACAAAATGGTATATGTCGGAAGCTACTTCTTCCTAGGTGGACAGACTTGTCATTCATGGCCTATAAACGATTGAAGTTGGAATCCACTGGGTTGGATTGGTTCACTACTTGTGGAAAGCTTTGGGACAAAGGATGGACCCATAATGTAGTATGGGATGCACCAAATCCCCTTCTCAGTTGTTAGATGGTATACATGGCCTTGTTGGGTTGAGGATAGAGCCCTGATGTAGTATGGGATGCACTGAATCCTCTTCTCAATTGTCCAATGGTGCAAAAGACCAAGGAAAATGATGGGACCCATAGTGTAGTGCACAATGCATCGGCATTCTTTTCTATCTGGGATGCATTAAGAACATGTGTCAATCAACCATTGTGGATGTGTCAACCAGTCACACTATGTATATGTGATGTGTTGGAGCTGGTCACTATGTTTATGTGATGTGTTGGAGGTAGTCACTATGTTTATGTGATGTGTCAGCCATTCACTACGTATTTGTGATGTATGTTGGAGCTAGTCACTACGTATATGTGATGTATGTTGGAACTAATCACTGTTGTACTTGTGATGTACATATGAGCTAGTCACTACATATATGTGATGTATGTTGGAGCTAATCAATGTTGTTCTTGTGATGTACATATGATCTAGTCACCATTGTACTTATGATGTGTGTATGAGCCAATCACTAATGTAATTGTGATATGCATATGAATCGGTCACTGTTGTACTTTTGATGTGTGTATGAGTCAGTCACAGTTGTATTTGTGATGTGTATGAGCTAGTCACCTTATGTATGTGATGTATTCTCGAGATAGTCACTCTATGTATGATCTTGGGATTATGGTATGATATAACCCCTATGTATTTGTGTATGTTTGTACACTAATGATTGGTAATGTTTGTATGAACACAACACTTGATGGAAAAAGTATTATCATTATATTATAATTGGCTAAGTTGATAGCTTACATATACTTAATTAATAGTCAATAGTTAAAGGTGAAATCAAAGATCTCATGCAAAAGGAGAGAATGAACTCCCTCTAACATTGAAGGGAGATTTCCCACGAGGGGATATGTAGGTAGGGTCATCATGAACCCTCGAGGTTTAGGTTTGGGTCTAGGGATGATCCTAATCATAACAGCTTAGCACTTTTGAGTGTAAGCATATAAGTGTGACATTGATTGTCGTCACCCATGATGAACGAAGAACTTTTGAAATTAGCACTTCAACTTTTGATGATAGATGCTTGGTCGGTTAAATTGGTAGTTTATGTGAACTGAAATGAAATAAATAAATAAATTGTAGTAGCCGAGCGAGGGGCAGATTTACATTTTCCTGGAAGAGATCTCTTCAGTCTTTAATACAAAAGAAGCAAACTTGCCTGTGAGAGAATGGACATATGGAAGAAAAAAAACAGTACTCATTTTGCTCAGAAGAAAACCTGCATCTATAGACAAAACATTCACTTATTTTGCACCTTAAACATATACCCCAGCACAGCAGAACAGAAGCTTAAAGTTTTTTGAAATTCCAAAATTTAATAAGAAAATCTACACTAGGAGATTAACATACACCCATCACCTTAAATCTACCCAAACTGCTGACAGAATTGTAAAATCCTGAAAAGCAGTACACCGATGTACCTTGAAGAAATAGCAATGATGCCCAGGACAGGCTTTCTCAAAGAAGAAATATTAATGATACCCAGGACAGTCTTGCTTTCACTCTCAAGCAAAAGAAAAAGAGAACAATTAACACAAAAGACCATTTCATTCACTCATTTGTTCATTGAGAAAGAGTGAGATAGACAAAGCATAAGGCAGTAAATAGTAATGACAAAATAGGAAATGAAGAAAGAGCTGCAATTGCTAGTCTGCACCACTGTGAACTATCTGTTCATTGTGCAGTTTGAAATATTCAGTCTCTTTACCGAGGCTGAAGCAAACAAAGCCAGCCTTGGTGATGGGCATTCTACAGATAGTTATAGGGAAGGGTGCCGCATGGTCAAGTCACACCAGCTCCCATTCCCATTTAACCTGGATTTCTCTTGCATGATTACACTCTCCCTTGAAACCTCAACATCTGCCAATCCACAGTCCCTTCAATTAAAAGCTGAATTCAAAAAAATTATATGATGCTTTCTGCATTCGTTTTTATCTTTTTAATTCTAGTACTCCCCTAAATGCAAACACAGCCACTGCAGCTACTGTACCTAAAAGATAATGCTTGCAAGTTGCATCCACAAACTATTTGAACCTTCAGAAATGAGTCTTAAGGTGAGGACATATTCTTTGAAACCTGTGGATATCAAAAATAAAGAATTTACAAAAAAAAGTTTTGAATATTTTATTATTTAGTCTTGAAGTAGAAACCAGAAGCAGAAAAAATTTCACAGAAATATGTGCCACGAATCTCTAAACAAATGATCATATTAGTGACCCTATTATCTCCATTTGGCTGTAAAATTTAGAAACTCTTGTTTGCTCTAAAGGAAAGCGGAAGGGAATGACATGGAAATAGAGTCTTTAACCTTATATTAGCTTTCTAGTGTGAATGAAAATTTCTTGGTCAATGATGAACTATATTTTATTAATAATAAAAATCTTTGTTACTGGGTCCTCCATGTACCAGTCCCAATGCCATTCTGAATGGGAGTGGAAGCAGGAGCAGGTATGCATTTGGAATGGCCCAGACATGCCCGCAGGGATATTTTAAAAATCTATGTTACTGGGTCCTCCATGTATCAGTCCTGTCACCATTGTGAACAGGAGCAGAAGCAGGAGCAAATGTGCATTTGGAAGAGTCATGTCACAGCCCAGACATACCCACAGGGTACCTGGGATGGCAGGACTGTGCCCTGGTCATGGCCAGCTGTTCCAAACTTCCAAGAGAATCCACAGCCACCCCCAAAAACACATGTCCAAACTTTTAAAACATGGCAGTAATGTGTGCCTTCAGTGTGCTATGATGGGACATTTGTGAGTGGTTCTGCTGCGGCAGGCAATCAAAAGGGCATTTGTTAAATGTATGATGAATAATCCTTTAACAAGCGGAAGAGTGGATATTTATATAGTTATTATTAATATATGTGTGTGTGTCTACATTCACATATATACACAAATATATATGGTAAATGTTATATACATATGTGAGCATACGTATGTGTGTGCAGATATAGATATATAAATATATACACACACCTGTATATAATATATATACAGCCATACTCAGCCATATCGAACCCAAGGGAGGCGGGAATGCCATACTGGTGTAGCTGAACCCCGAACCAATACCCGAGTTAGCAACTTAGTATAAAATCTAGCTACAATAATACAACCTAATATAGTCATTTCAACGAAGATAGCAATAAAAAGTGAGAAAAACAGATTTCATAAAATTTTAAAAATTGTTTAAGATATTGAAAACATTGACATGAGTCCTCACATTAGAAATGTGAAAAATTAAATGGCAACTTAGCATAAAATCTAGCTACAATAATAAAACCTAACATAGTCATTTCAATGAAGACAGCACTAAAAAGTGAGAAAAATAGATTTCATAAAGTTTTAAAATTGTAGAAGATTCGGAAAACATTGCCACAAGTCCAAACATTAGAAAAGTGAAAAATTCAACCATATATAATTGGTCATTTGAAAAAAGGTTTATTTGAATTCAATGAATGCTATTGCTTACCCGCCTGCTGACAGGAACTAACAAGTGTGGTCACTGCTGATCTGTCCTTCCAAATATTTTTCAAGCCTTGAATAATGATGGTCTTGACTCTTTGTGAATGACACCAATGGAAGAGACAAGATTTGGAGAGAATGCAAGCCCCACAGCTTTCAAATAATGGCAATGGCCGCAATGCCATGGAATTACTTTCTCTATGTATCTTTTCCAACCGAGCAAGTTTTCAAAACAGCTTTCTGTCAAAGTTCTCTGCTATTGTGAGGCTCTGCAACTCATTCAAGTTCCAGAAATAACAATGAAAGAAAAAGCGTGGAGGGTGAATGGCCCTTTTTAACCACTTTTTAATATATATAAAAACAGCAGTGCTCCGTCTAGTCAATCATTTTCTCATGAGTCAAAACCAACCATCCATGGACCAAAAAAAGGTGCCTATACCATGCCTTCCCAACAAGCTGTTTAGACTGGCAAAGTATGGAACTTAACAATTCATCATTAATTATAAGATATAGAAGTTGTCCTGCATCCATTAATATTGCAAGGAATTTACATTACATCATGAGCACTGCCTATTTACTGCCACTATTAACCTAACTACATCATCATAATGTGAAGGCTAAATATCAGATGGGAATTAGAAACATTTTAGATATTATATGGCAATTGGAAGAAAAATTATATACTTCTTTGTCTAGAAATTTTTGTAAGGAATTAATCAAAACTCAACATAGATTTGATAAATGAGCTAGATTGTTTCAAACAGACATATATGTATTCAAAAACAAAATCAATGAAATCATGCACTGCATCTAGATAATTTTTGAAGTATTTCCTTTGTGTGTAGCAATGAGTATTTGTGGTTACAATTTATAAGATAGTGTAATGGCATTGCATTCAACTAACATTGCAAGCTTACAGTACAGCTTGTCTATCAACATGGTACATTTTGACACCCTGCAGCCCATTCAAAAACCAAAAATTGCTCAAAAAGTGAATGTACATCCCAACCTATGCATCTAGCATGCCCTGCTAATTGTTTATGATTTCCAGTGATAAAAAGACATAATAGCCTATCAGAGGATCCCTGCTTGCAACCTTCTCACTCATAAACCTTGTTTATTTGTAGAATATTTGAGGAACCAAATACAGAGCTTTTTCACCTATATCTATAGATGAACAACACCTGAAAGTCTGCCCCTAGAACTACTAAAAGACATTAATCATGAATCCATAGTAGCAACTTGACCAAGAGAAAGTAAAGTACGGCTGTACAAAAACCAAGCATGGTGATTTATGTCAGCTGTCAGCCTATGCAAAAGAAACGAACTATTAAAATCACATGGAATATTCTGCATAAGGTATCACAAACCCCTCAGCTGGACAAAAGAACATTAACACTCAGTCTGATCTCAATATAATCCAATATAGAAATGTATGAAAACCCAAAGCCTGCAAAGTGTCTTCTTCACTCAATTTGTAGATCAATGTAGAATAGGAAGTGCTGGAAATTTGAAACATAACAATTTGAAAATTTGAACCAAACCCATAGCTAAATGGGAGAGCTCAAAATTTCATTAGTAGCCCAAATTCAGTAAATAAAACCAAAGTAAACTGCTTTTACATGCCTTATGATCTCAGTAGTTCTATTCCAAATTAGAAGAATGAAGAATCAATACTCTGATCATTTTGGGTAGTTTCTGTAAGGCACAGATGGAACTTTGCCAAATATCAAGGCTTACTGCCATGCAAGATAAAAGCTAAAGACAAATATACTGCTTGCACAAGGCTGAATAAAATGATTTCCATAGGCTAATTATTTATCTCCACAGTTTTAGCTCAAATTCTGTTAATAAAAGAAAAGTTAACAGGTGCCTTATTTATCTCTGCAGTTTTATGTCAGTAGTTCTTATTCCAATTTAAGAAGATGAAAAATCAATACTGCTCGTCCATCTCTCTCTCTCTCTCTCTGCTGCTTGCACATGGCTTACTAAAATGATTTACATAGGTTAATTATTTATCTCTACAGTTTTAGCTCAAATTCTGTAATAAAAGAAAAGTTAACTGGTGCCTTATTTATCTCTGCAGTTTTATATCAGTAGTTCCTATTCCAATTTAAGAAGAGCAAAAATCAATACTGCTCTCTCTCTCTCTCTCTCTCTCTCTCTCTCTCTCTCTCTCTCTCTCTATATATATATATATATACTGCTTGCACAAGGCTGACTAAAATGATTTCCATAGGCTAATTATTTATCTCCACAGTTCTAGCTCAAATTCTGTTAATAAAAGAAAAGTTAACTTATGCCTTATTTATCTCTGCAGTTTTATGTCAGTAGTTCCTATTCCAATTTTAAGAAGAGCAAAAATCAATACTGCTTGTCCATCTCTCTCTCTTTCTCTCTCTCTCTCTCTCTCTCTGAGAAACTGGGGAAAATGAAAAAGAGCACATGGGAAAAATATCTTGGGGAGATTTCAGACGCTATACAGTATACAATACAAACATCAAGAGTGCACCCAAATAGTGTTTTTAACCATCTCCCTTGGACTTTTCCAGCTGTTCCCATCCCCAAGGCATTTTGGGAATGCAGGGAGAGCTAGAAGCATCCCAAGGGCCATCACTGATCATCAAAGATTTGGAGATCCCAGGAATGCCGAAAATGGCAGTGGGCAGCCAACTGTCCCATACGGCCCAGCAAGCAAAAGAAAAGAATTGAGTGCAAAAAAAAGCCCACACTTTTACAGAACCCTAAACCCAAAACAAAAACACATAAAAATTCCTTCATTTTGCCATTTATCATTTTGCAATTTGTGAGAAGACTAAGAAAGGGAGAAGATAAGAGAACAGCAATGAGAAGAAGACAAGAGAGCATTAAAATTTCATCATTTCAGGTAAGTTTAGCATCCATTGTTTATTTTTACAAATCTTTTTGAACTTTTATTTGTTTATCCTTCAAAGTTTCTAACACTTGAGCAATTTTTAGGGGGGTTTATTAAATGTTTGCAGCAGTTTTTTCAAAGAAAAAAAAAACAACATGAGCAGCAGTGAGGTTTATGATAGTGATGAAATTCAAATTCGATAAACAAGCCATAGAGGTATTGGCAGTTCTTCTAGGTGTGGAAATGTTGTGGGTGAAGTGAAAATTCCACTATCCTAAAATCTCATGCAAAAGGCCCATTCAATGCCAAAAAATCCCCTTAGACAAAAACAAGAAAAAAAATTCAAGGGGGCATAGACATTGGTCATTACGTGTGTGCAACAAGGATTGCAAGGACAGCTACATAAGGGTTTACAATCGTCTTTTGCACATATCTAGACATGGGGTAAGAGGTTGGGAAAAAATAAGCCTAGTTGAAAAGGCTGAGGTGTTTAGGTTGCACATCGAGGCTGAAGCGAGAAATAAGAGAGTGCCAATAGAGTCTATACAATCTATGATGCCTACCATGAAAATTAAAAGTTAAAGGCAAGAGGGTTCTACCAAAGGAAAGAGAAAGGCTAATAGTTTTGCAAAAATGTTGAATGTGCAATCATGTGAAGAAACATATTCTATTGTTGCCAAATTTTTCTTTGCCCATGCCATCCCATTTCATGTGGTACACTCCCCCTATTTTAAAAAAATGTTGAAAAAGACAAATGCCATCGATTTTTTAATGTCCCCCAATATTTGGTTTGAGCCTCGAATAATTAGAAAAATAATTCTTTATGGCTCAATTACTTTTATTTGGCTTGGTGGACTTAGGAATTAATTTCCCATATTTTATTATTATTTTATGTGAAGCCAAAATATTTTTAAAATGTTTCTATGAGGCTGGGCGACCCCTTTTGGGAGATAGGAGGGAAAAATAATTACAAAAAATAAATAATATTTTAATTTGTGGAAAAGTGTGCCCCAATTGGAAAATAATATAAAAAGAAAGAATTCAAATTTAAAAGGGTGAATTTTGGTGCCCAAGTTTCTTGGTGTTTGGTCGTCCTTTTGAAGGGAAAAATTAAAAATAATAAAATAGAAAGTGCTAAGTTGCCTAGGCCAGCCAGCTTGTGGAAGGAAAAGAAAGAGTGTATAAATATAAGATCATTTTGGCTTTTCAATTCATTTTCAGCAGACTTCTTCTCCTTAGGAGCGGATTTAGCATAAAAGGGAGTTGGACAAAAACCTAACTCACCTTGTGGAGGATTCATGATGGAGTCCTACTTGCACTTCATTGAAGATTTTTGGAGCAATTGGAGCGTTAATTCAAGATCAGATTTGAAGATCAGTGTTAGAGCAGCAATAGAAGATCATTCGTTGTCATTACACTAGGGTTTCATCCTAGGGTTTGATTGGAGCATAATTGGAAGGCGAATTGGGGGGTTGTTGAGCCTCTATTTGTTGTCATTTTGGTATGTAGTTCATAATTTGGATAGTAATATTTCAGGCTATTTTGTTGTGTTAAGCCCTGTATTTTACATACTTTCAGACTTCATATTTCTGAGTTATAACAGCAGCATCATATTCAGAAAAACAGACTTACTTTGTTGGATTGGGATGATTGTATTGTATATTTTGGTTGGAGACTTTCATGTTTGATGTGGTTATCGATATAGAGCACTTTTTGGTATGTTAATGAGTAATTTGAGCTATCCTTTGTTCGTTGTAATTAATTGTTTTCAAATCAGAAAATTAAAAGCAAATATTCAGAAAATTAGGGTTTGGGCAGAGTTTTATACTCTGGAAATTAGGGCAAAAACAGAATTTTAGGGCAGATCCCATTGGACATATTACAGTGGTATCAGAGCTTGGATCCTGCCAGCCTAGAGGGTTTGGGAAAGGACTAAGTTAAATCTTATCCTACTAGCATACGGGAGTATGTGATTTGGCCCAGCTTTATCCTTGCATGTTATGTGGAAAAGAATCTGACCTAGTTAGTGTGCTAGATTGTCCTTATGCAGTCTCCATATTGGCAACACATGTGGTTGATGATGTAATGGTTGCCCATGATGAGTACTATACACTTCTAGTAGAGGTTAGGAATGCAATCACCTTGAATCAATTTATGAATCAGCGAAAGGATAAAAAGAAAAACAAGCAAGAGAGGAAACCAAGGAAGCATGAGCAGCCAAGTGTTGAAAACATCTTGAATCAAATGATGCAAAGTTTTATGCAGTCACAATAACAATTGCTTACATCCATTGGTCAAATGTCACAAAACAGGAATAACATGAGAATACATGAAGATATCAGAATTGAGGAAAGAGACAAAAAAGTCAAAAGTTATAATTGAAGAAAGGTTAGAGAAGGAAGATTGTGACTTGCAACCTACAAGTAATTATGAGGAGGACAAAAATCAGTCAGCATGCAGCCATAAAGAAGACATGTTCAAGAGTTCACTTTAGCCCTATGAGGACAAGGACAAAGGAGATTCACCTATTGAAACTACAAATGAAGAGCACATGAAGATTGAAGAAGATACCGCCATGGAGATTGTCAAACCAGCCATGTTAGATCAGCTACATGAAGGTATGGGTCCTTGTGATGTTTCATTGGATAAGATCGATTTGACATTGCAAGATTTGAAGGATCCCTTGGTGGTTAAGGAGGTTATAGCTGTGCATACTTTTTCTAGATCAGCCATTGAGGAAGATCATGATGTAGAAGACTCTACTCATTATTTTGATGGAGATCCTTTGATGGAGCATGGTGATGACCTAGTTTCCACACATGGATGTAATGAAGAAGAGACCATAAAGGAAGTCGAGTTGGAGGTGCACATTTATGAAGACCAAATAGAAATTTTGCATGGAGGTGATGGGTCTCATAAGTCACATCACTCGGAAGGACAATTGAAGGTAAACGAAGGTAAGATTGTGGCAGCCTTAGCTCATTTTGATCATGTTCATAAGATGATGGCAGGTTTGTGTTGGAAGGCTCTAGGGAATTATGCAGATTTTGAAGGAGGTATATCTCTTGATGACTTGCATGAACTCAAGGAGGCTTTGGTGGTAGTGAAGTCAAACTACCTACACTTACTTGCTGACATAAATCATCTCCTCACACTTGGTGAGATATACTCAAATGCTTTGAGAAGAAAAGAAGATGAGGTAGACAAGCTCACCCTTGAGCTTGAGGATGCAATGGATTCTTTGAGAAGCACTCAGAAGGCTCTTCAAGAATCGAAAGAGCATGAGGATAAGCTTTGTTGGAAGATGACAAAGTGGAGTCATGGAGGAAGGACTTGATGGGTCCTATGATGAAGACATGAAGTTAGAAGAGACATATATACATGAAGATTAAGTCTGCGACCATGGGACAAAAGTTATAGCACATGACACACTTGATTTACTGTTGGAGATATCCCTTGGACCTGCACTAATGAATGAGCAGCCATTCATTGGAGAAGATGAGGTAAGGACTGATTTTTTTATGTGTAACAACAATCCCCTACCTTCACAATATCATGACACAGTGGCCAAAGGGATAGAGGTCCGATTCAGATTGGAAGCAAGCGATTTTCAGTTAGAACCACTTTCTGGAATGACACTTGTAGGAGAACATGAAAACAAGAAAGAGGACGGGATTGAAGAGCTAGAGGATGGCTGATAAGATTTGACAGCAGGTCTTACTTTCTGATTCATGACAGCAATCCTATTCCTTCATTCATAACAACCACTTCACATGAAGAGAATAAGGGTGAAGAATCTTCCAAGATTGGCACTTGTGATTTGGGTATGGAGCATAAGAAAGATATGGAAGATTCAAACCACAAGAAGTCTGAATTTGTTCACCCCACCTTAGAGAATGTCAAGAGAACTCAAGTCTTGTGTGACAGTTGGCTACAAAGAGCAAAGGATGCTAAGATGTTGGTTGCCCAGGCAAAACAGCACTTGCAAGAGGTCAAGGAATGTTGTAACCACCTAGATCAAGCAAAGAGGCAAAGGGAATCGCACCTTAGATCTCTATTTCTTCCAAGGGAAGAATGCATGATAGTGGGGCAAGCAAAGGAGAAGTCCCTTGAGGAGAGCAAGCAAGAAGGGGATGTAGATTCGAATGAAGACACTATGGAAAGGTATGATAGTTGTTCTGATTTTCTGATTTGGAACAGTAGTCTTTGGGTTTTGCATAATCTTGAGTTGGCAACTCCTACTCATGAGGATGATAGTAAGAGTCTTCTTCTATTGTTGGCACTTATTTGGGAGGCAAACATGAGGTGTGTGTCCAAGACACAAGAGGACCAAGTTAGTACAGCATGTCATGGCAGAGGCAAAGAGGATTCAAAGCATGTGGCATATGAGGAATGAGCCTTGTATGGTGACCAAACATGTGGAGCAATCAGGTTTGAGGTATGATTTGGTATTCTTTGTTTGTTCACATAGCTTGGCTTATGAGGATTTGGTGTCACCTCTTTTGGAGAGCCATTTGAAGGCTCACAACATACACTTGGATGGCATGATGGAGCACACACTTAATGGATCAGCCACTAGTATTATGCCTTCATATGTAGATGGAGATATGGGAGATGCGGGTTTGGTTTGGTCTTTGATCATTCATGAAGCACTTGAAGAGTCTCATCATGTTGATGACTCTTTGGTAGAGTATGTAGATGCTCTATTTCAGAGATTTGTGATGCATGCCATGGAGACACTTGCATTTGTTGGTCATACTTTGGAGCTGGACTATGTCATAGGGATTGAAAGAAAGCATGAAGATCTTGGCGTTCCTGCCCTAGTTCATGAGGATCATCTCCCTACTTTGCTAAGAGATGGTTGTTCTACTTCATTGCACATGGAAACCCTACAAGATACTTGGGGGACAGCGGCTGTTTGGGTGTTTTGGAGAGTCTTGGATCATCTCTTCATCATTGGAGGATGGCATATGGATGATACTCCATCATATGACATTAGTGATGGTATTTGCACTCACTTGGGTCTTATTTTCAGTTGGGAGGGTGTTGTTTTGTTCTACATCAGCAACCTAGGAGAGATGACTATATATTTTCTTGCGCTTGTGAGGGGTGCTTTACACATCCACCGGATATCTACAAGGGTTGGAGAGTTGTTTGGTGTTATTAGCACTATGAGACGCTTCTCTCTATTCATGTTTGCCAAGTGTGATGATATAAGGATTTGGGATCTAGGCACTGGTAAGCTTAACATTGCTTGACGACAAACAATCTTGGGAAGGGAGGACTGTATTGTCCCCGAATGTTTGGTTTGAGCCTTGAATAATTAGAAAAATAATCCTTTATGGCTCAGTTACTTTTATTTGGCTTGGTGGACTTGGGGATTAATTTCTCATAATTTATTATTATTATTTTATGTGAAGCCAAATTATTTTTATTTTATGTGAAGCCAGATTATTTTTATAATTTTTCTATGAGGCTAGGCGACCCCTTTTGGGAGATAAAAGGAGGGAAAAATAATTTAAAAAATAATAACATTTTGATTTGTGGAAAAGTGTGCCCCAATTGGAAAATAAAAAAAGAAAAGAACTCAAATTTAGAAGGGTGAATTTTGGCGCCCAAGTTTCTTGGTGTTTGGTTGGCCTTTTGAAGGGAAAAATAATAAAATAAAAAGTGCTAAGTTGCCTAGGCCGGCCAGCTTGTGGGAGGAAAAGAAAGCATGTATAAATATAAGATCATTTTGGCTTTTCAAGGGCATCAATCAAGCAATTCATTTTCAGCAGACTTCTTCTCCTTAGGAGCAGATTTAGCATATGCTTTAGGACGAAAACCCTATTGCATAAAAGGGAGTTGGACAAAAACCTAACTCACCTTGTGGAGGATTCGTGGCAGAGTCCTACTTGCACTTCATTGAAGATTTTTGGAGCAATTGGAACGTTAATTCAAGATCAGATTTGAAGATCAGTGTTAGAGCAGCAATAGAAGATCATTGCTTGTCATTACACTAGGGTTTTACCCTAGGGTTTGATTGGAGCATAATTGGAAGGCGAATTGGGGGGTTGTTGAGCCTCTATTTGTCATCATTTTGGTATGTAGTTCATAATTTGGATAGTAATATTTTGGGCTATTTTGTTGTGTTAAGCCCTATATTTTACATACTTTCAGACTTCATATTTCTGAGTTATAACAGCGGCATCATATTCAGAAAATCAGACTTTGTTTGTTGGATTGGGATGATTATATTGTATATTTTGGTTGGAGACTTTCATGTTTGATGTGGTTATCAATATAGAGCACTTTTTGCTATGTTTGAGTAATTTGAGCTATCCTTTGTTTGCTGTAATTAATTGTTTTCAAATCAGAAAATTAAAAACAAATATTCAGAAAATTAGGGTTTGGGCAGAATTTCATATTTAAAAAATTAGGGCAAAAATCAGAATTTTAGGCAGATCCCATTGGGGATATTACAGATTCCTCATATGCCCCTCAAAGAATATAGACTACATATAACACCTCTTTGATAGAAAGTATTGCAAGATGAGTTTGTTGGAGTGCAATCGGCAAACTTGGCTAAGTATAACCTACTAAATTATTATAGCTGGGTGGATTGATATTAAACATCAGCCATTCGTCAATATTATAATTCCATCTGCAACTAGTTCTTATTTTCATGAAGCTATTGATTGTTTAGGGAAGCGCAAAGATGTAGACATCTAATTTCAGATTTCAAGGGAATCCATGAAGGAGGTTGAGGCCTCAAATGTTGTATAGGTTGTCACCAACTTAGCACATGTTTGTAGACTTGTTGGCATGATGGTAGAGGCTGCTTACAAATACATTTTTTGAATGTTATATTGTATTCACACATTGAACAATGCATTGAAAGGCACTGGGAAGATAGAGAAGGTGAAGACAATGGTGGTAGAAGCTGTTGATGTTATTGGCAGCCGCGGGCCTCTTACTTCCAGGCACGAGTTTCTATAAAGGCAATACATTAAATGTAGCCTAACGGCTATTTAATTTATATGAGATTGAAATGAAGAGGCACTTCACAAATAATAAACTATTATTTATTAAGTATAAATTAATTATGGCCGACTTGGGGAGGCGCGAATTCTAGAGGCCGACTTAATGATTTTGAAGAGACACGTCTTTTTTTTGGAGGCCGACCTTTTGCCTTGAGGAGACGCGACCTCTCTCCCTTAGCGTGTATTTATGTGAGTGATGATCACTCATTTGATCATCAAGTTAATTCATCATAATTCGCATTCCTAGAAGAAGTTCGGGTCTGAGCAGCAGATCATCAGTTTGTAACAGCAGATCGATTTCAAGTAGAAACATATTCATTTGTATCTGCATCTAGGAGAGGTGCGATTATTCATTGTATCAAAATCGGCATTGTGTTGTGCCTGAGTTGTAAACAGATTTCTGCTCTTATTACTTCAATATATAAGAGATATATTTGCTGGGTTTTTCTCCCTCAAGTTGGAGGGTTTTCCCAGGGTATCTTGTTGTGTTCATTGTCTTAAGTGCTGCATTTCTGATTTTCAACATCTGATCATAAAAACTAACAGAAGCTAGTGATAAATGTTCATTTGCATCTATCATACCTCGCTCTCTTTAAGACTTTTTTGATAAAGGATTTCCTCAAACTTATGGAGACTAGATATGCCAATTACTCTGCGTTGTTAGAGAGAATACTTGAAATTAAAGAGCCTCTATGGTTAATGCAAGTGGAGTAGGTAGGTAGAGGCCAACACAACTTAAGATAAAAGTGTGAAGCAAAAGAATCTTGATCATGATTGGTGGTCCACTTCAAAGTAAATTACTAAATCAAGTTTTTTTGTTTGGTATTTTAAATTTGGAACTTCAAGTATTTTAACTTTAAATTAGAATTGGGTCTTATTATTCTTTTTTGAATATTTCATTTGTCAATGCATTTTCTCTTTCATCTCACCCACTACGTAGGTGATTGGGCATGCTGATATAGACTCTCCTAGTCTTAGCAAAATTTATGAGACATTTGAGAACATGCTTGGTCAGATGAAGCAATCAATTCATCACAGGAACCTTGATTTGAGACTACATGAGGAGAATATTTGGCCCATTGTGACATGGCAGTAGAACACTATAAATACCCTGCTTCATATAACAGCCTATGTTGTAAATCCAAAATGGTATGCACCAAGGATTAGGAGAATGCCTACTAAAAATGAAGAGATGAAATAATGGTTTACGAAGGCCTTTTGAAAGATGCATATCAATTGAAGAGGCATCCAAATTTTGATAGCAATGGATCACTTTTGTCAATCTTAGTTGTCCAACATTCAACAAACCAAAGACCAAGATAGATAAGGCCACATTAACTCAAAATGACATAATCAAATGGTGGACATGGCATGGCAAGGATGCCATGGAGTTGAGGATGCTTGCCACTTGTTTCTTTTCATAGGTTGTTGGTTACTCTACTACAAAAAGGAATTGATCCACATACAACTTCATTTATTCTATCAAAAGGAACATGATTATCTCTCAACAATCAAAGAAATTGGTGGCTTTGTGCAGTGCCTTGCAACTTCAAAAATAAACAAACTCTTGATTATCTTCAAACTCCAGCCACATGTTGGGTTGTTGATCCCAAAGATTCCATATAGCTTGATGAAGAAACAAGAGGGGCTGATTGGGGTACCATTGGATGCGATAGTCAGTCTCTCATATTGAGAGTGTATCAAACTCAAAATCTGATTTTGATGCAGTGTTAGTTGGTGAAGATGAGGTGCAGCAGCAGATTTTCTATGCTTTCATCATTTTGTAATTGTGACTTGTAGCCTTTGAGCATTTTGTTGTAATTGTTATGCAATATATATGCACACTAACAATGAAATAAATGTAACTTTGTTATTTTGTGTATTTACTCTCATGTAAATTCTCAATACAGCTCTATTATTATGTAATTGTTACCACATTTCGGTAACCCCTTTTCAAAAACACGTCCACCTTTAAACAAGCTTAACCATGTCAAGTTGTTGCCTATAAGCCTTAGTTTTTGAAGTTGTGTTGAGCGCCGACTAAGTTTTCACAACCCTTCCCTGCCCGACCATCTAAAAAGTTAAACTTAAAGATTGTGCCTTAGTTTTTGAAGTTGTGTTGAGCGCTGACTAAGTTTTCACAACCCTTCCCTGCCCAACCATCTAAAAAGTTTAACTTAAAGATTGTTTCATGTTGGCCCCTTCATGAAGTCTTAAAAGCTATCAAGTCCCGGAGTGGTTCTCATAACCTTGGCGTACACTGGCGAGAGGGAAGAAAGTTAAGCAAAATCAAGTTCATTTCGAAGCTCTTGTTAGAATTTGAAACCTTTGTCGGTCCCCAGCAGGGTTTCGGAAACTTGACTCATTCCCGCCGTAAGTTCTTTAAAAGGCTAAGTGTTTTCCTAAAAGCCCTTTCTAAGAGGCATTATCAAAAAGGAGGCTAAAACAAATACTTAGAAGCTGAGAGTAGTGAAGCGAGCAGTGGGTTTGTTTCTTGAACTAAAGCGGATTCCAAAAGTATTTTGGAAACCTCGCTCAAAGTCCAACATTTATGCATTTAAGCTGTTGTGAACTACCATTCTGGCAATTTCAAGGTTCATTCAACGAAAGAAATAACAGTACCAAAAGAAAATGCATTGCAAAGATAACATTTCATTGAATGCATAACCATTGATACACATTGCAGATATGGAAAATAAAGAAGTGCATCGCGGAAGAAATGAAAAACACAAAACTGAATGCAAAGAGTCTCAAAATTGTTGCATCACATGAGATAGATTTAACAACCAAACAGACTATATATTTATATATATATATATATAATATTGTTTGTATTACATGCCAAAAGGGGGGATTCCAATATAGGGTTTTCAAGCACAGAGGGTAAAGATGAGGATTTGGATGCCTTCAACCACCTCCTGGAGGCGTTCAATTTGCGCAGGGGAGAAAAAATTCTCATTAAACTCCACGAAATGGGCAAAAGCCTCCAACATATTACACTCCAACCTAGCACGGAGTAGGGAAACCACTTGCTTTTCTTGCTCATTCTTCAGTGCAGTCCCAATGCATATGGTGTCTCCTATTAGTCCAACATGCGAATCCGTAGTCAAGTTCCCCAAGGCATCTTCAACATAGGGTAGATAAACCAACCTCACCAGACATTCAGCAGCCTTGACTCCCCACTCTAGCTTCCCAAAGGTGTGAATGATGTTTTAGAGGAAGTGCTCCAATAAAGCCGAGTTGTGCGCACGTGCACTTGAGCTAGGAAATGCTCTTCGATTATCTTCCTAATCACTCCCTCCACATCACTACAAATGAGGAAAATCTCCCTGAGTTGGTTTCTGACTAGCCTCTTCACCGCACTGCATTCCACTCCCTCAATGGAGAGGAAATCACTCTTGTTCTTAGAATCAATGTCGCTTGAACTGCTCGACATGTTTGAAACGGCAATTTTCATTGTGAAAAATGAGAGTACTTCAGTTTGATTTATAGAATGAAGGAGTAAGCTAGTGGAGTTTGCTCGAGAGCAATTAATAATACAAGGACACTCAAGTTGCCTCGAATTAAATAAATTTGGCAGTGATGTGATATTGTTTAGCGAAGTATGCTTTGGCGTCGGAGAAATCCTCTATATTTAAACCATCTACACAAATATGATCCTTAGTTGGCATGTCATTAATTATCGAACTGAGAAATTGCAGGTTGTTCACACAAGTTGGGTGACACGAGGCTTATTTGTAAAGACTAGCAATTCATTCCCTTGTCCTAATCAATCGAAAGATGTGATGTAATCATAACCACCCTTAAATTAGCCATAAATGCTTATGTGTCTTCATCGAACAAAGATCGGCTAATCTCCCGCAAAACGCTTATTCAGTCAAGTGGCAGTTACAACTCTCCCAAGATTCAGTTTTCAAGAAGTTGTTGATTGTTATGATGTGAAATTTTAAATATGATTTGATCGGACATTAGAGGGGTTCGAATTTGGATCCGCCTTGCACTTTGATGCATGAGTGAGAATCGATCTAAATGAAGGATCAAGTTTTAGCAATTTTGATTGTTTTCTGAAGATGTTTGTTGTCTTTGAGCAATAAATTTGAATGAAATGCTTAATGTTTATGAGTGAGTCTTTGAGATTTGATAAGTGTTAGGATATTCCTTCTCTTTGTGGATGCAGTATTCTTTGGTGTTTCATTCATGTATCTTCAGTGGATGTTAAAGTTGCATTGTGTCGAGTCAACTTGCTATTAATAATCTAATCTTTGAGTCGTGATATTGGTAGCTTGCAAATCTTATTTCCAATTCAATTAGTTGATTTCCATCGCATTTGCTCCATGGCTATGGGTAGGTGTTAGTTTTCCTTTTCTGCTTTCTAGTTAAAAGCATACCCCATTTTCTTTAAAATCAGAAAATCAAAACTTTATATCTTAAGAGGGAGCTATACCTCCATCAAAATTCAAAGGAAGATCACCAATGAAATGGTGATCTCTCCAACTGTTGGTTATCGATTGGTCTTTCTTTTGGGCACAATGGAGTCAAACTAAGTTAATATTTAAAAAAGACAAATTTGTCAACCAACAACAATAAAGTTATATAATATATATAATGAATGGCTTCAATACGAGAGTTGAAATTTTCTATATTTTTTAGATTTTCCCTAATCTTTTAATTGTCATCCCCTACCATCCCCTAGAGTCTAAAAAAATGTGCCCTACCATCCCCTAGTGTCTCAAATATGTGCCCTTCCATCGCCTACCATCCATATCCCAAAAACCTATGGAACATGTACAATTAATAATCATCCATTTAAGACAAGAAAATTAGTACACAAATGGTATAAAAGTGATGACTTTTGTAATTTCCCCTTCTCAAGCTTAATCAGATGGTGACCATTACCCTATTACCTGAGTTCTTGTAGACTAGTTGGTAGTGGTAAGGGGACTCCAAAGATCTTGGAGAGCTCAGTTTCGGTTTTTTTTGGCATTTGATGGCAGCATTGAGCTCAATTGGTGATGTGGATTGAAGTGATGCTTTCAAAGGCATTTTTCGGCCTCTTAGGCTGTTCTGTAAAATTCTTGGAGAGCACACCTATTTTTAGTAATCTTCCAGGTTGGCACCTATCATCATCCCTTGGCTTTAGTTACATTTTGGCATGTTCAATTTTGGGCTCCAAAGCCTTGGTTGTGCTTTCCGCAACTCAAACAGGAATATTTAAAATATACACTAAAGTTCTAATGTTAATGCTATATTATTTCAGTTTAATGTTATATTTTTATAAAGTTATCTTATGTCCCCACAAGTGAACGCATAGGGAAGTTGGACTTGCATAAGTTTATTTTATATTTGTCAAAAAGGACATTTGAGGGGAAATGAATTATTTTGAATTGTAAATTACTCTTTTTTCCTTCCAACTCTATAAAAGGAAGTCTTGGGCTCTCATTTGAGATATGTAGAAAAGTACACATAACAGGTTGTTGTAGGATTGAATGGAGAGTTTTTACAAGGATTGATCAAGGACAAAAACCCTCATCAAGTCACTAGTTTCGGATCTAAGAGATGGTCCCTAGCTAGTTGGAGTAATTCTACCTCAAGAATCACCATTGTTTTCATAGTTGCAAATTAAGGTTTCAAAAAAAAAAGATTTTCAAAGTTTTTTGATTGCATTTTGGGGTTTATATTTGGTGAATGACTTCAGAATTTTTCGTGAGTTTAGCTAAGTTTCATAAGGTTTTCAAGCCTGGGCATACAGCTTGCTTAGAGGAGTCAGTACCACCCTTGTTTGTTGCAAAATGGTGTTGAAAGGTTCCAAAATCATTTGAGACTGGTATGCAAGGATTTCCTATGGTTGGGTGACTGTTTTGGAGTGTTATTGAAGTTGTTTGCAGGTTTAATAATTTTTTAGAAGGATTGTACCATTATGCAATGTTTCCTGGAAGAGGGCGTGAATTTCCTAGGCTGAAGCACTAGGGTTTTTGGAGGTGTTTCACTATTGTGGGTGGCGCCTAGACTCTTGTTGTTATTTGCAAGTGATTTGGTGTTGAACCAACACATTTTGAAGGAGTTTAGAATATTTTACCAAATCGCCCCTGCCTCTAGCACCCAAGTCATGGTCTGTACATGACTGTAACCAAATAACAGTCCGTTCTCTGCAATTTTCTTCAACAGCTAAGTGGATTGTTGCTGCTGGGTATAAAGGAGACTGGTATACAACTTGGAAGGGTTTGTTAAGCTGAATGGAGGTGCTTTTTGATGGGAATACCATGCTGTTTTGACTTGCAGACACCTACAGCTGACCTGCAACAGCAACTATTGATGAATCGGACTTGTTACATTCCTTATATCAGCCTATAATGTGATCAGACTTGTCAACATCAAACCAGCTTATAATGTCAAGGTACCCGCTGATGTATTAAATGTTGTGTGTTGATTTCATGCATTGGAATATTTGGAAATGAATTTATCAGCGTAAGTTATACCAGCACTGGTTATTGACATAACACTATTTTGGCTAGCAAGGATTTCATTATAGTCGTTTATTGTCAAGAAATTTTTTTTAAAATAGGGTGGCCATTATAGTCATATCAGAGCTGGTTTTTCTTGCCAGCCTGTGCCTTTAACAGTTTCATGCAGCTACAACATCATCTATGAGTGATAGAGAGCTTAGATATTACAACAGAGATCGGAAAAGGCAATAATACCAGTTTACTAATAATCCACAAATTCCAAATATTGATCCTTTAACAAAAAGAATAGATAGTACAAGGGGGTTCGGATAGTCATGGTGATAGTTCTACTGAATCTACAAACCACAATTCACCCAGGATCATGGCAGATTGAGATAAGGGAAGAGGTGGTTTAGTTAGTCCCAACACTAGGGCTGAGAGAAAATTTGATGCAATGCTAGATATGATGTCCCAAATGTTAGGAAAACTCAATCAGAATTTGCCACAAGGAGCTTAGAATATTCCAGGATAGTCAATGTCACATCCTTATTAAAGCCCATCTCGGATGGTAGCACCGTGTGGTCAAAAAAATAATAAAATAAAATTATTGATGGAGCCAATGACTCAACAAGGAGACAAGTTTAAATTATGATGAAAGGCACAAGTAAACGGAGGGATGGCCACGCATTTAATAAAGCATGGCACCCATGCCCTCCCCCATATTTTCCGTCCAATTTTCCACGTGAAGAGAGGAAGCTTGAGCAGGTCATGGAAAGAATGGCATGTAGAGGAGGATTGACTTGCAACCCACCATAAAGGCAAGGCTTTGGGCATGTTTTACCTCAAGACATGAGCAATAGAGGTCCTGAGGAGGAAGAAAATGCAGAGAAAAGTGAGGAGAAAGGGTTGAACAACATGGAAGAATGTGGAGAAAATGGTGTGGGGCATAGGAAGGAGATTTCACCATAATTTTTCTTGCACGGGAGGGAGTGTAGTCTTGTGGAGAGGAGAGAAGATGCAAGGGACACAACCAGGAATTAGTGTGGAAGTATCCTGTGGAAGTATGGAGGCACGAGAATTTGGCAAGGGGGAGGGGACGAAGTCCCTCAAGGAAATGTGTTCGCATGGAATACCATGACCGCAGGATATGCACCCAATCGATTTGTTGAAAAGGCTTTAGAATCTTTTGAGCAAAAGAAATTGACAAGTGTGAAGCAAAATTAGACAACCTTTGCCCATAGCGGCCCTACTTATGCCACCATGGGAGTTTGGAATAGGGTATGGATATCCAACGAAGATAAAGGATAGAGGGGTTTTCGATGACACTAGGAGAGGAGAATTTTGAAAAAACAGTTACAAGAACACAAGAATGAGGAAATTGTTGCGCAAACGGTTGTTGTTGCACCAAAAGATCGACTTGTTAATGCTCGATACAACCGCTAGAGTTAATGAATCCATGAGAGGTGATTAAGCCATGTCACGAACCTGAGTGCTACGCTACATAGCACAAGGAGACCAAGGGCGCACACCTTGTAACAAACCCCCTCCCCCTAGCGCAAGCGAGGGGCTTGAACCCGTGACCCAAGCTCTGATACCAATTGTTGCACAAACGATTGCCATTCCACCAAAAGATCGACCTGTTGATGCTCGATACAACCGCCAGAGTTAATGAATCCATGGGAGGCAGTTAAGCCATGTCACGAACCCGAGTGCTACACTGCACAGCACAAGGAAACCAAGGGCACACACCTTGTAACAAAAATCATGGCAATATGAAGTGGTATTGGAGGAAGAAACTCAGCATTAGAGGCATCAAGAGAAAGGACTATAGATTTCAGCACCTGAATCGGGAATATCTTCAACTCCATCCCCAAAGCTAAGTATAGACATCTTTCAAACGATATTGAGTTTGGAAAAATTACTCTTCTTGCTATCATGTACGGGTTTTCAATAGTTGTAATGAAGATTATGGTAAGAATAAACTGATAACTAAAGTAATATTTTTGACTTAAAACATTTTTCCATGAGACTTGTAAATTGCTAAGAATTACTTGGTATTGATTTTAATAGGGATGATTGAAAGTTATATTCGTATCCTCATGCGGGATGCAGATGTTGAACAATAAAAATGTTTTCCCTAGCCTCTTCCTAGCTGTAAAATATATAGACTATTGAGGTGCTTGTGATTTTCTTCCCTATGGATATTATTTACTATTGCTACTCGCAATGACCAACCAACTTGAAAGAAATGTTATCAGACCTATTAATTGGCAGGAGATGGGTACTGTGTGATTGTCCCTCAAATAATCAATTATGAAAATAGGTTCTCTTGCACATAGAAGCACACAAATATTACTTGATTCCATCTATGTTGAAGGGAAACCAAGAAGTAGGATTTTAATCCTCACCAAAAGTAATCTTTTATATGTTCCTTTTAAAGTCTGAATATTTATAGATTTAAATAAAAAAATTCAAATAGACATTCTAGCCCTATCGAATATGCATCCACAACCATACTCTTGCATGATAATAAATTTTCTTGTTGACGACCATATTTTGTAAAATGGGATACTTAGTATATTGCATTGTAATCAACTTAAAAAATTATAGTTAGTAGTGGCAACATGTGTAATAAGTTCCTTTAATGTCATTTTATCCTCCTTGCTTGACACATTAATAAGACATGCTATATACTAATAGAATGGTATTTGGGTATTGGGGTAAAGGTTTCATATGATTACAAATTATCTATTGACTGCTTGAGTATAAGAACTTCAATATTGAATCTATTATGTGAATTTTGAACAAAAGTGTTTTCCTATAGGTTTGCTAACTTGGGAACACGGGTGGTTTTTCTTGAATATCATTAAGCACTATTATTAGTTGAGAATCAATGAAAGGAATCCTATTGGGTAAAATAAAACTTGACTTTTTTATATGCGAAAATTATGTATGAAGTGGGTATTAATGTAAGTCGAGCTAAATACATGTGCAACCCTCTATCTTATTGGCCTCAATATAAGATGATACAATAACTATCATATATGTTGGCATTAACAAATGTAGTATTTCATCCCTTCAGGGAAACTCTAAATGGTTGTGTGCTCCTACATTGAGGCATATGTGACTAGTAAACTTTTAAAGTCGGAAAATTATTAGACATACTAATGTCGGTCAACTAAGCATGAGAAATTAGGCATATATCCTTAAGACTATTATATCTTTCTATCTTGTTGTGGCTTTTCATTCTTAGCTGAAAGCTAAAGAGATGTTATAAAGTTCACTAGTTGACCCCTTACTTATCTTAACATGAGTGTGTGAGGAGTTGAGTTGGAAATTACTTTGATAGTCTAAGTAGGGAGAGTTATACGTTAATGGTTGCAATATGATCATGCAGGTCCAAAGATAGTTTCTTATTAAGTAATAGGCCTAGGCCCTAGGTCAATGAGACAAACCTATAATAGATTCGGGATGTTCAAACTGGATTATAAACAAAATGGGTGGAGTTTGATCCAAGACCTCTATATCCTTAAGGGGGGGTGTTAGCAAAACCTTGATTATGGGAAACCTAGGAAAACTGTGTGACTTTGATCCCATTTGGAAGCGGGTACGTAGGTAGTCCTTGGGCGAAGGATGCCCCTATGACCTCAAGTCCAAAGGGTGAGGGTTCAGGGGGGTAAATCTGAGGTTTGGGGTTGTTCCTAACTTATTTAACCTTCCGCCTTTAGTAGGCTTCAATTTGAGAATGAAATGGGTATTAAATGGTTATGAAGGAATTAAGGAAACCTAATAACTTCTAATTAATACATAATGTGATTCTTAATACTAATTTGAATGAAGTAATGGAATTGACTATTTTATAGTTGGTATTTGATTATATATACATGTTGGGTAAAGGTCATCTTGTGTTGATTCTATGTAACTCTTATGTGTTTGTGAAATTCCACTCCAAACCTAGAGTTCTCTATGTATAGGCCCATGGATTTGTTAATTGAGATTTACTTTTATAGATCACTTGACCAGTATTGTGAATCTTGTTATGTATGACCTGCCCAAGTGTGAACCTCTAGGGTATTTGAGTAGTGAAAAGTAGTTGTTGGACCGTGCCAACATTCAATGTCTGGTCTATTATTAGGGATTACTCAGCATTCACCTAGTTCACACAGGTGAAGGTAGAGGGCTACCCTGGTTATGATACAATAACAGTTAGCAGGTTATTATTGGCCGTGCCAATGGCAAATACCTATAGCTACTATTCTATCTTTTGGATTAGTTGGCATTCACCTAGTTCACGGAGGTGAATTCCTAGGGGCTATCTGAGATTTAATACGGTAAAGGTTGCACAAGTAGTTGCCCTACCGTGCGAGTAACAATAACCGGAGCTAATCGTTGAATCAAGACGATTCACTAGCAGTCACGTATAGCACGGGGGTGATCGATGCCATGTGCTACCCAGGATTGTGAAGAAGATAGCTGACAATATCACTAAGGTCACAAAGTGGTATATGTCGGAAGCTACTTCTTCCTAGGTGGACAGACTCATCGTCGATGGCCTATAGGCGATCAAAGTTGGAATCCACCGAGGTGGATAGGTTCACTACTTGTGGAAAGCTTCGGGATGGAGAATGGACTCCCATTGTAATATGGGATGCGCTGAATCCCCTTCCCAGTTGGCAGATGGTATACTTGGCCTTGTAGGGTTGAGGACGAACCCTCGGTGTAGTATGGAATACACCGAATCCTCTTCCCATTTGTCGGATGGTGCAAAAGACCGGAGGAAATGATAGACTCACAATGTAGTTTGCAATGTACCAATATTCTTTTCTATCTGGGATGCACTAAGGACATGTGTTAATCAGCCATTGTGGATGTCAACCTATCACTGTGTACTTGTGAAGTATGTTGGAGCTAGTCACTATGGTATATGTGATGCTCGCGTATGATTCAATCACTATTGTACTTGTGATATGTATATGAGCTAGTCATTGTTGTACTGTGATGTCCATATGAGCTAGTCATTATTGTACTTGTGATGCATATGAGCTAGTCACCTTGTATATGTTTGATGTATGCTCAAGACATTCATTATGTATATGATCTTTGGGATTATGGTACGATATGGTCCTTGTGTATTTGTGTATGTTTAAGGATTGGTAATGTTTGGTATGGATCCAACACTAAATGGCATATTGTTATTGTTATGTTATAATTAGACTAAGTTGATATCTTAATGCTAAATGAATAGTCCTAATTTAAATGTGAGATCAAAGCTCTCAACTAGAGGAGAGAATGAACTCCTACTAACATTGTTGGGCGAACTACGAAGCCTCTAATTTCCCATGAGGGGATATGTAGGCAATGTCATCATGAACCCTCAAGGCTTAGGTTGTAGGTCTAGGAATGACCTTGACCTTGGGACCTTACCACTCCAATGTGTAAGCATATAAGTGGCAAAGTTGAGGTGATGCCACTATGGTGAATGGAGAAGCTTTGAAGTTAGCACTTCTAAGCTACATGGAAGATGCTCACTCGATTAAGTTTGGTATGGGTATTTGTTTTGAATTAAGAAAATTAAAAAAACTTGTAGTGGCCAAGGTAGGGATTTTACACTCAAATGCAATATGGTGAATCAAGTTTTAGAAACTAGTAGAACACTAATGGACGCACAATTGCAGCAGAGTCGGAGTCCATTCCTAGACCACTTCAGCCTTCTTTTACATGCAGATAGGAGGTATAGGTTGCTCCAAAGGTTTAGCTTCCTTTGATAGATGAGATGAGGGTTGGTTATGTAGAGTATGCGACACTGCCTGATGAGAATAAGAACCATTTATCACTGAATGAGTTAATGAATCAGAGGAAGAAGAGAGGAGGTCGTAGTGTTGATAACATAGGACCAGCAGTTCAGAGAGATTACCAACAAGCAATGGGTAAGGTGACATTGGCACATTTTGATGGGAGTGGCAAATGCACTGCTAGAGCTTGAGTACAAAAGTTGGACAATTATTTGGCACTTAGACCCATGCTAAAGGATGAGTCAATCAAGTTTTCCACGCTACATATGGACAAGACAACTAGGCCACAACTTAATTACCACCCATGATGAGTTCACAAATAAACTCATTGAAAAATTTCACAAAAAAAAATCTTGAATTGCACTTTAGAGAGCTTGCTTAGTGGAAGCAATATGGTTCCATTGACACATACATTTCAAAGTTTCAGAGGCTTTCAGTTATGGTGCCAAACATTACAGAGAGGAGGTTAGTAGTTCTCTTTAGTGAGGGGCTTATGGAGCCAATCAGGGGATGGATCAAGGCATTTGACCCACCATCTTTATAGGAGGTCAAATGGAAAGCAAGGAGTATGGAGTCAACTACCCCTAGAAATAAATTTTAGTCAAGGAACTTTCAAAACAAGAAAGATAAAAAACGTTTCCACAAGGATACAAATCAGACCAAGAAGACATCATTTAGAATGGATGAAGAGGCCTTGAATGACCTAACAAGGAAGAAATTGTATTTCACTTGCAAAGAGCCTTGGACCCCAAGACATAAATGAGCAATTAAGGGTAAAGCACATCAAATAGAGTACTATTTAGCTGATGAATCAACGACAGAAAATTCAGACCAGCAATCTGATTTAGAGGAAAAAGAGGAGGAAAAGTCATCAGAAGAGTCAGAGAAGAAGGGAAGTGAGGGCACTCTTGCCCAACTTTCTAGCTTTCAAAAGAATGAGTCTCTCAAAGTTTGTGGAGTCCTTGAAGGCAACATATAATGGCATTGATTGACACGGGTGCTATGCATAATTTTATTGATGACGAAGTTGTGGCTCGTAGAGGACTCAATACAAATGATGTGGATGGATTTAAAGTGATGGTAGAGGATGGTTTCACGATTACATGTACCAAGATGATTCCCAAAATGAGTTTACAATTGGGTAACTACGAAGACAATGATGACTTCTACGTGGTTAGCATTGGAGATACAAACGCAGTGTTGGGCATATAGTGGCTGCAACCTTTGGGGGAAATCACTCATAATTTTCAGACCATGGAGCTGAAATTTCATTCAGAAGGAAAGGAAGTGGTCTTAAGAGGAAGAAAGTGGTCTAAAGGGTAATGTCTCATGGAGGACCTCGAGTTGTCACTTTCAAACGTACGGAGAGGTTGTTTAGACATGATCAAATTGAGTGGGCAGCGGAGTGCATTGTTATGCCTAAGTCACAAAGCAAGAGAAGAGGAGCTATCATCCAAATGTTCAAGCTTTGCTAACCAAGTGAAGCAAGGTTTTTAGCAATATACCTCCAAGGAGGCCTCCTGATAGAGGCATTGAGCACATGATAGAGTTGGAGGGTGCCAAACCCGTTATTACCACTCCTTACAAGCATCCCAAGAGGCATAAATCTGAGATTGCGAAAGCGATCAATGAGCTTTTGGAGATGGGACATATTCAGCCTAGTAAATGCCCATTTGCTTTTTTTATTGTCTTGGTCAAGAAAAAGGATGGGATTATGCACATGTGCATTGATTACAAGGCATTGAATAAGAAGACTATAAAAAAAATAGGTACCCCATTCCATGAATCTAAGAGATGATCCCTAGCTGGTTGGAGTGACTCTACCTTAGGAATCACCATTGTTTTCACAGTTGTAGATCAAGGTTTCAGAAAATATGAAGATTTTCAAGGATTTTTTATTGCATCTTTTGGGGTTTGTATTTGGTGAATGACTTTGGAGTTTTTAGTGAGTTTAGTTGAGTTTCATAAGGGTTTCAAGCTTGGCTGAATAGCCTGCCTAGAGGAGGCTGTACCACCCTTGTTTGCTAGGAAATAGTGTTGAAAGGTTCCAAAATCATTTGAGACTGGTATGCAAGGATTTCATATAGTTGGGTGACTATTTTGGAGTGTTATTGAAGTTGTTTGTAGGTTTAATAACTATCTGGAAGGGCTGTACCATTATGCAATGTTTCCTGGAAGAGGGAGTGAGTTTCCTAGGCTGAAGCACTAGGGTTTCTAACTTTCTAGAGGTGTTTCACCACTGTGGGTGGCACCTAGATTCTTGTTGTTATTTGCAGGTGATTTGGTGTTGAACCAACACATTTTGAAGGAGTTTAGAATATTTTACCAAATCATGGCTACCTCTAGCACCCAACTTCATGGTTTGTACATGACTGTAACCAAATAACAGTCCATTCTCTGCAATTTTCTTCAACAGCTAAGTGGATTATTGCTGCTTGGCTAAGTTAGTTACCAGGTTCGGCCCTGGGGGGCCCGGGTTTGATCCGGGTTTAGAATTCGGGTTTGGTTTGCCCAAATTCGCCCAGGGTCCGAAAATTTGACTGTGGGTTCGAACCGGGTTTGGAACCCAGACTATGGGTCCGACCAAGGTTTGAAATTTTCGAACTCGGGTAGAATTTTGTGCCCAGGCGGACGTAAAAGCACGTTTTTGCATTTTTCTAATAATTTTTTGAGTCTTTGTTGACTTTTTAATATTTTTTTATTCCTTCTAACCCTAATATGTGCCTCTAAAACATGAAATAGGTAAAGTGATAGTCATTTACCAATTTGTGAATGAAAAAAAAGGATTTTTTGCCTCCATTGCTGAACTTTCTCTTTTGCTTCCACAAGCTTGAATAGACTTGAAGGTTGATTGTAGATTGTTCGAAGTTGGTTGTTGTGCTATTCCTACGCACTTGCAAGTGCCTATTCGTTGCCAAGAAGATCATAGAGCAAGATTTCTTCAAAAGAGGTTGGTTTTTTGAAGTTTTTTGATTTTTTTTTACATTTTTTTTTAACAAATGGACTTCAACTCTTTTGTTTTGTTTTTTAGTTTTAGTTTTGTTTTACTTTTCATTCCTCTAAATGTCTATAACACATGTTCAATTTTTTCATTTTTTTCATTTTTTAAAATTAATTAAGTCTATTTGTTTCAAATTCAATCAATCAATACCAAAATTTCAATATGTTGTGCCTTAGGTATTCCATATTACAATGGCAACCAGTACCTCCTCAGGCTCAAGCCAATCTCATTTCAAAACAAACCCAAACTCTCCCCTTTGGAAATATGTAGAAATGGTTCAGCAACTTCCAGGTGGTGGAGGATATGTTTGGATTTGTAGTCATTGCCATGTTCAATATTCGAGCTCATACAGTCGAGTGAAAGCGCACTTGTGCGAGATCCCTGAAATAGGCATAAAAACTTGTCCAGGTGAAAACGAGGAAGGCATTCCAAAACATATAGTGTTGAAATATATTGCTGAGCAAGAAAAGGCAGACCAAAAAACAGCCAGTGGTAAAACAAGCCATCCTTTGACGAAAGGATCTCGATCCATGAAACCCCCTACACCGCCTTCTTATTTTCCACCTACAGAAAGCCATCCATTTATGGACATCCCTCAAGAGCAAACCACGCCCTCTTCAAATAAAAGATCTTAGGGACCATTGGAAGCTTCATTTCAGAATGAGGCAAGAGAGATTGCTGAGCAAGACATAGCAAGATGTATCTATGCCAATGGATTGGCATTCAATGTTGTTCATTCACCATATTGGCAAAAAATGGTGAAATCTATTAATGAGGCTCCAAAGGGGTTTAAGGGCCCAGGTTTTGAGAAGGTGCGTTGCACCTTATTGGAGAAAGAGGTGAAACATGTAGCAGACTCTTTGAAGCCCATAAGGGATTCGTGGATCGAAACAAGGGTGACCATCGTTTCTGATGGATGGAAAGATGCAAAAAATCGCCCATTGATCAATGTTATTGATGTGTCCCCTAAAGGGGCAATGTTTTTGAGAGTAGTGGATTGTGAAGGACAGGTGAAGGATGGTCCATTTATTGCTAACATCATTTGCCAAGCTATTGAAGAAGTGGGCCATCAAAATGTTGTGCAAGTTGTAACTGACAATGCAAAAAATTGTAGGGCTGCTGGGTTATTGGTTAAGGAGAAGTATCCACACATTTTTTGGACACCTTGTGCTATCCACTCCCTTAATCTAATGCTACAAAAAATTGGATCCAAAATTGAATGGATCAAACAGGTGTATACTGAGGGCGAAGACATCCAAATGTTTGTCACCAACCACCATATGACACAAGGAATATTTAGACAATTCTCAAAATTGGAGTTGTTGAAGGTAAGTTAATTCTCAATATCTTTTAATTTTTGAATTTTTTGTTAATTTTAAATTTTGATTTTGTAAATTTAAATTATATTTTAGTTTTAATTTTGATTTTCAAACAGGTTGTCGACACTCGTTTTGCCTCCAACACAATTGTGTTGAGACGACTAATAAAGGTTCGTGAGGCACTCTCTGCCATGGTAATCAACCCTAATTGGGCTATATGGAGGCAATCTGGCAGTGAAAGGGCAAATAGGATCAAGCAAAGGATCCTAGATGATAGTTGGTGGGACCTTGTTGAGTATCTCGTCAATTTCACTGAGCCCATATTGAGCATGATCCATTACACTGACATGGATAGACCTTGTTTGGGTGAAGTATATGATGGTATCGACTCAATGATTGAGAAGATGAAAACCATCATCAATGCAAAAGAGGAAGATCCCAAAGAAAAGTTCTTGAAAGAGCTACAAGAAATCATTGTTGATAGATGGAACAAAATGACCACTCCGTTGCATCTTCTCACTTTTGCATTGAGTCCCAAATATTATAGTCCAGAGATACTTTCTGCTTCACCAAGAGTTGCTCCATATAGGGATGTTGAAGTAGCTCAAGGGTACAAGGCAGCAATTCGTAGACTCTTCACTGATCGTGACCAACGTGATCGAGTGAGGGCTGAGTTCATGGCTTTTGCATGCTCTAGTACTGTTGATCAGAATCTTGATGCTCTTCGAGACAAGGTTAGGGTGGATGCTCATAGTTGGTGGTACTTCCATGGGCAAGAATACAGGCACCTCCAACCTATTGCAATAAAAAATTTATCCCAAGTAAGTTTTATATTTTGTAATTTTAATTTTAACTTATATTAAATTTTAATTAATAATTTTGTTTATTAAATTTTGTAACTCCTAACTATTTAATTTGGTCTTAATAGGTTGCTAGTTCATCTTCTTCTAAAAGGAATTGGAGCACATACTCCTTCATCCACTCAATAAAACGCAATAGGCTACATTCGAAAAAGGCAGAGGACTTGGTGTATGTGCATTCAAACTTGCGTCTCCTTACACACAAGCAAAGTTCCTATAAAGAAGGAGACACAAGGAGGTGGGATATTGAGCCAGAGCAGCTTGACTTGGATGCTTGCACAAGTCACTTAGCTGCACTTGATATTGATGATGACTATGAGCCTGAAGCAACTGTTAAGCATGGGAGTGGTAGTGTCAGTGCTAGTGCCAGTGCTTGTGCGAGTGCCACTAATGCTATTTGTGGTTCTACACATAATGTACCATCTAATGATGCTGATGATGCTACTTTTTTTGATGACCCATATGATTCAGATTGATCAATGATCAATAATTATTAATGGCTGATTGTAAACACTTTACATTTTTATGTTTGAACTTTGATGATTTGAGTATAAAGTGGTGGTGTATTTTTCATTTTTGCTATGTTATTTGACTATTAATATGGTGGTGTATTCTGAACTTAATTACTGCTGCAAATATGTATATATTTCTGATTTTTATATGTTTTTGTATTACCGAACCCAAAACGAACCCAAATCAAAAAGAAAGAAAAAAACCCGAACCAGCGAACCGGGTTCTCAAACCCAAACCCGAACCCAAAACCGAACCGGTAACTTAGCTGCTTGGTATAAAGGAGACTGATATACAGCTTGGAAGAGTGTGTTAAGCTGAAAGGAGGTGCTTTTTGATGAGAATACCATGCTGTTTTGACTTGCAGACACCTACAGCTGACCTCTACAGCTGACCTGCAACAGCAACTAATGATGAATCAGACCTGTTACATTCCTCATTTCAGCCTACACTGTGATCTTCAGACCTGTCAACATCAAACCAGCTCATAATGTCAAGGTACCCGCTGATGTATTACATGTTGTGTGTTGATTTCATGTATTGGAATTTTTGGAAATGCATTTATCAGTGCAAGTTATACCAGAACAGTTTATTGTCATAACACTATTTTAGATAGCAAGGATTTCATTATTGTGTGTTTATAAGCTTGCTTATTGTCAAGAAATTTTAAAAAAAAAAGTAGTGTGGCTATTACAACTTTACATGCCTGGATAAAAGTGCTGAATTGAAACTTAGAGCATGAAAGGAATCCAACAGTCAGCTTTTACATGGCAGGAGTGAGATACCTATAGCTTACCTTGGAATTCAAGCATTGCTAGAAGTAATTGTTTGCATGTGTAGCATGGGAAGGCTCCATAACCCACATAGAGACTCTAGCCAAAGCAACCCTAGCAAGCTAATTGTCCATAGAAGGTAAGCACCGGCCCATGAAAATTTCCAACTCAAGTTTGGAAATGGTTCTAAGTTCTCTAGAACTCCATGGTTTTTAACGACTGTACTTATACTCCACCTGTTTCTCTTATCACCACCCACCATGCTGTTTGATCCATCAAAACCTTCCCCTGATAGGCCTTGCAACAATGTGCAAAGTTGCTAACATGTCAAAAGATTCAATAACATGTTTTGACAACTCAAGTGCCCACACTACACACCCCAAGGAAATGAAACGTTATCAAATGGTTTGTTTGATGAGATTCACAGACTCTGCGATGCCTAGGAACATTGTCTGCAAGAGAACTCAGATGGAGGTCACAAATGGTGGTGTCTAAGCCAGAATAAAACGCTATCCTCCTTATACTACTGACAATGGCCAAGCATTGCTACTTCAAAACCTGGGACAATGCCTGTAACAAATAGATATTTGTCGGTAAACAGTTTTGTCACTGCAAAAGTTTCCTGACTCACTCAAGCAGCAGCAACAAAATGCACCAACAAATGGAGAAATCATTATGAAATTAACAATTCTCCTCTGCATTTGAGAGGGGCTGCTCCCTCGAACAATGAAATTTTGTGTTTTCAAGTACTTTTAAGTTTTTAACAGGAAATTACAAAAGGCAAAGAACTAAGACTAAAATAAATGGCGGGAGACCTCAGATATGGCTAACATGGGACCAAAACTAAGTTCTCCAGAAAAAGGAAAGAAAAAGATTTATGATCAAGCAGTGACAAACTCAAATATTTATTCCTCATTTTAGATGCAATTTTACAACAACATATAATCTGAGTTTTAAACTAAAGATAACATCTTGATCTAACATAAGAGAGGCTTATCTCAATAAGGTTTTCAGATTCACAGATCAGAAAATAACCTTTAATACCTCTCATAATTGCATAAAAGATCACTCGTAGACTTATGGCATCAAACCATGACAAGAAATATCTTAAAAGATTGCAGGCTTAACAATATAAAGAAAACCTACAATATGAAGATCAACATCCTAGTGCACAAACCAGCTGTTCTTCTTTATTTTAAACTCCTAAAGATGAGTTCTACAGACTCTTTCTGCTCCTGTACAATGTCTTCTTCCCCAAAAAGTTCTCTCTATGAACAATTACACAGATATTTAAAAGCCCTTTTTGTGAGGATACAAAGAATTCTCCCCTCCAAATTATAAAATGACAAAATTTCAAGGGTCACATGGCTGCCTCTTCAACTTCCACTTCCCTCTCCAACACCTATAAGTATCTTCTTTATTTATTTGCCCATTTTGGAACAATCACCAAATCTGCATATTCAAACAACTTGTAATTTTGAATCGCCTTTTCACTTTCAAGACTTCAAGTTGCTATACTCTTCTTGATTTGGTCTTTATATGGACATTTTCCACTGGATTATTTGTATACGGATCACCCTTCTCTGCCATGACATTTTTTTATATCTATCTCATTCACATCCTGTTTCTGCATTTGATTATGTGGAGCTTTGCTCATATATTTCTATTCCAGGATGAGTCTAAAACAACCTTCATGAAGTGTCATTCATTTTGTGCATACAAATTCTACAATTGTATGGTCCTGGTTATAAGAAACTAATATCATGGCCTGTGTACTGCCATGCTAATCATCTCCGCTTCTATCAGAAATTGCAACTCTCCAACTGAGTACGCTCTTCTTTCAGACGTTTTACAGCCACCAAGGATCCATCTGCAAGATGCCCTTTATATACCTTTCCAAAACCACCTCTGCCTAGTATATTTCTGTTACTAAAACCATCTGTCGCGACTGGTAGTTCCTGCAATGAAAACCTTTTGAGTTGCCCTAAATGTACCTCTGGATCCTCCTCAACAGGTACATCAAAGAAGTGTTCTTGTGGCTTCGATGTTGCCACCGATCAAATCGAATCACAGGAGTGGCAAATAACAGAGCAGCAACACCAACTACTCCCCTAGCAATGGCTCCTGTTCTAGATGAGCTCTGAATCTTTCCATGGATTCCAGAAACTGGAAGAAGTTATATAAATGGAGGAGGAGGAGCGAAAGGAGGTTGTCTCAGGCATGGCTTCTGTGCCACTGGACCACAAATAAATTGATTTCAATTAAAACTGGTAGGGGTAACTAGAGAAAATAATCCATTTGAAGGAACCTCTCCTGAGAGATTATTGAATGAAAGATCAAGGATTTGAACGGCAGTTATGGCTGTCAATGCCATAGGAATCCCCCCTAAGAAGCTCTTATTATTGAGCCGAAGGAATTGTAACTTAGATGATTTGCCTTGTGACTCTGGTATTACATCAGTGAATTTGTTCATTTACAAACCCAAGCTAACCAGGTTGGTCAAGTTACCTAAATCACTAGGGAAAATTGTTGGTCAAGTTAACTGAATCACTAGGGATAATCCCACTTATATTGTTGCTATAAAGCTCCAAGTATTGCAGATTGGTTAGCTGCCCGGTTAGCTGCCCAAGCTGAGGAAACAATGTACCAGAAAATTGTGCATTTCCTAAGTCCACTCTTATCACACTATTATTGTTATTAAATGCAACCATGTACATGGATTGACAAGAGGCGGATCCCAACTATACAGCACATTGTTTGGATCATCTAAGTTAGACCTTAAGCTATGTAAAGCATCACCTCAAGTTTTCTTTGTATGTTCCTTTCCTTCATCTAATCATTCCTATGGAAACCATGACCTCTGTTTTTATCCCCTCGTTGCTGCAAAACGCACCTCAGAACATCTTTGTTGGTCCAATTTTCCTTTTACAATACACTCATTGATAAGAAAGTCTTCAAGTTCACAAATATTTGAAACATCTAGTTGTTGCATTAAGAGAACATATGGAAAAATCGTCATATTCTTTTTGTAATCATTCCATATGCCATGAGCAGATAAGCGAAACAGATCTAGAAATTTAGCAAATTTTGTTCCATGAAGCTCCAAGATATTGAGTACCGACAAAATATCTGAGAAAGTAAATAAGGAAGGGTGTGATGTAGCATTTGCTATACAAACTCTTCCTGCCTCTGCTCAATCTCCATTAATTAAAATAAAATCCCCAAACAGGAAATCAAGTGATACTTGTATTGCAAGCTTTAAGATTGAATCTAAAGAATGTTCTTTGTTCCTCCGTAGCTTTCTTCACATGTTGAAATTATAATCTGCCCCAATGAACAACTTGTCATTGGAGTTTCCACATGTATCTTCATCACAAAAGCAAAAGATGTCTTTATTTTTTGAATGGAAATCAAGAGACAAGACAAATGTTTGAAAGCCCTGTCTTCCCTATATATTCAAAAAGACATGAAAGTGACTTGAGAACACCATTTTGAGCATTCAACTCTAGCACCCGATATTCATTCATGAGGGCTGGAAGAACAGTAAATGGAGATCTCACAAGGCTCCGCTGCTATAGCAATAGCTACTGTTGTATAAACATGGTTCTGATGTTCCTGAACCTTTAAATTGTTCAACAAAGTGGCAAGTACATCCTCTGGCCCAATTGCTCTCAAAAAGGCTGCAAGAACTTTACCTCTCTGTGATCGGATATCTTTCCACAAAGATTTAAGAACATAATCAAAAGTTTCAATTCCATAAGGTGTAGCAACCTCTGCAAGTGCAGCAAGGGATAGGGCAGTAATAGTTCTCACTTTTTTATTCTCATCAGTAAGACCATGCTCCATGATTTCAACTAGTAATCTCAAATGTGGAAGAGCAGTGCAACCCATGAGAATAGCTCTTTGTTGGACAATCTTTATTCCAGTGTGAGAAGAGCTCCAATCCATAAACCACTACAAAACGTACATGTTTCTCTTTTCTTGTGACCAGTTCTGGAAACTTTGTCCTGGCTTCTAAGGAATATGCCATCTTTCTCCTTTTAAATGTACATGGCCCTTTCCAAGGAAACTTCTTTACAAGTGTTCTTTAAATACCAGCCGCTTCAAGTGCCACACACATTGATTTTCACAAATGCCATCCAGAGTGGCAAGCCTCATATTAAATTCATTCACAAGAGTTTCATAGAGGTTTCCACATAAGCTAATGGCAAGACATACCTTAGATCACCTTCAACTAGTGCCTCTCGTGACTTTCTCTTCTTTTTCTTATCTTTTCCATTGGGACTACTATAAGCAGACTCTGTTGAAACAGGGACTTGAATAACCTGAGGTCAAAGAAAATAATTGAGATGAGATGCAAAAATCGTGCTTTGCAGATTTCAAAAGGTATAACATCATTAATTATACAACATAGAGTGACCTCGGGGGTTCTTCATTTTCAAGGGACCAAGAATACTTTGGTTCTACACCACCAACATCCTGTAGCTGCAAAGAGCTTCCATATGACTGGTGCACACAATCCTATTGTTGTTCCCATGGTTTACGCATTGGAGGCTACATTCAAGGAGTACAACAAGTTGGGGAAGTCATTCCTTCAGATTTTTATTTCAAGATGCCTGAAAAAATTGATGTTGAGGTTCCAGAGTTGAACAATTTCTGCCTGGACCTCCTTTCCTACACATTGTTGCACTTTTATTGATGGTTTGACTAGCACGAATAGATTTAGTGCAGTCACTGAAATGTTGAACTCCTAGGAATCAGATCTGTCGGGCTTTCAGTTGCAACTGGGGAGTACTCAACGGCATTGGAACTATTGGGATTTTGAGATTTTTTTTAATGACAGAGACAACAAAGGATTAAGACTGGCATTCCCTACCCAAACACTAATTAAAACAACCAAGAATAATCTTTTCTAAACAAGGTTCTACTCCTAGCTTTACAAGTTTCCAACCAAACTCAGTCAATTTTAAATATTGTCAGCTATAAACTACTGCACCTAGTTGGAATGAATTCTTCACAGCTATGTCAATAGCATCTTGGCTTGGGCTTTGAGTAGCATTTCAAAACAGGGGAGAAGTCCAAAATTTTGAGCCTCAAAATTGCAGACAACAATATTGTGAGTTCCTTCTAAGATTTTGTAAGAACTGATTACATATTATAACTTAAGGGGGCAATACAGGTCAAATTTCTTCAACTGATAACAGGAAATTTCATTACCAGATATGGGATTACTCAAAGAGTAATCTATTGATATATCTTGCAAATCCTGTTTTTGCATAATATATTAATATCCGCATATATAATGACAATTTTGGCATAAAAAACCTATATAAAACCCTGCTGTTCAAAATGTTGCATGAAGATAAATTTCATTAAAATGAATCTTTATGGATTGGTGCAAGAATTCTACATGCACCCTCCAAAGCTCCTTATCTTGTTTCATGAGGCAAACTCTTGCCAACAAGAATCTAACAACTAACATAAATAGTGCTGCTCAAAAAGTTGCACAAAAAATAAATACCACAACCAAGTTTGTACTTCTTGGTGGATATTATGTAGTGTATTATATTCCCAACAAAAATCTGATTAAACAAATCCTGCTGTTCAGTATGTTCCACAAAAAATTAATAACACAAACCAAATCCTGCTGCTCATAGAGTTGCACAAAAAATGAATCACACATATCAAGTTCATATGAACTCGTGCTGATCCAGAAATATCTCCGGTCATATCAAGTGGCAATCTTAGACATATTTATGAAGATTTCTGAAAATATATTTTTAATATATTTTTCTAAATTTTTTTATTTTACATTTTTTAGGCCTTTCTGAGCAGAATTTGGCAATGCAACAATGGGACCATGCTTGTGGTATATTCCAACCCAGATTGATTAGTTAATGACCTAGCTTTTCAACACATATACAAACTTCAATTTTCAAGTAATGGTCTGGGACTTATGACACTGACAAGCGGAGGTACCAAACTAAATAACTCCAACACACTTTGTCAGGTTTCAAATATGTTTGTCCTTATCTGGCTGTTTATTTCAACCTCCAAAGAGCACACAGGTCACTAACAAGTGTGGTGAATCATTAGTTCTCAACATGAGGCCTACTTTACTATTTTTAATAAGTTCTCAGTTTCCTATATGAAAAGCTATATAAGGGCTGGATTCGAAGCATGTTTTCAAAGTAGAAGACACACCTCTCCTATAGAGTTTGCCCATTTTGTATTGGCTCTCAGTCAAAATAAAAAAAAATCTGATATCTCCAGCTATTTAGTGATTGTCACTCTTGTGTTGTTTGAGTTTTGTTCAACTGCTGCTTATGATAAATTACATTCCTCCACTAGTATATTGGCCTCTGAATGATCAGTTTAATTCAGATCACATTCATATCATGCTAAGTAGCCGGGTTCGGCTCTCTGGCTCAAGGTCCTGGTCCAGGTTTGCTCTGGGTACCGGTCCTGGTTCAGTCCCTCTGTGGGTTCAACCAAGGTTCGGTATTTGGAGTCCCGGTTCGCCGGTGAAGAACCCGGGCGAACCCGAGAATACCCGGGCGAACCCAAGGCGAACCTGAGAAGAACCCACGCGTTTGGACGCATAAAAGCGTTTTTTTTTGCATTTTTTAATATTTTTCTGCAGTTTGACTTTGACCCACGCCCAAGATAACCCTAAAAGTGACCTCTAAAACACTTTAAACACCTAAACTACATCATTTTTATTCATTTGTTTTGCAAACAAGCATTTTCATTCCAAGAGGCTGAGTTCTTATTTTTGCTTGCTGGGTTGATAAAAGGAGTTGAAGATTGATCAGTGAAGCTTCTACAAACGATTGCATTGCCATTCCTACAGATTTGCAAGTGTTTATTGGCTGCCACAAAGATTGTTTTGATTCATTTTATGATTTATATATGTTTTTCCTTTCCATTCTTCTATGAATGTATGCAAGATTCAAAAGAGCTAGGTTTTATAAATCAATATTTTCTCTTCATTCAAATTTTGAATGTGTTGTTTGCAAACAAATTGCCATAGGAATCACAATGTCAATGGGTTCTACCTCCGGCTCCGTAGCTAAACCAAACTCAAAGTTCAAAACAAATCCTAATTCTCCTCTATGGCAGTATGTTGAGATGATAAAACAGGTTCCAAGTGGTGGTGGTTATCTTTGGAAATGCAATGGGTGTGGCGTTACATATACTAGTTCATACCATAGGGTGAAAGCACATTTGTGTGGCATGAGTGGAAAAGGCATCACGCCTTGCCCTGGAAAAAAAGATGCACCTATTCCACCTGAGACAGTTGCAAAATACATTATGGCGCAAGATGCAGCAGATCAACGGGAAGCCCAAAAAAGAAATCACCCTTTGTTTAAAAAAAAATCGAAGGGAATGCAACCCCCATCCAATCCCAATATTGTGGTAGAAGACCACCCATTTATTGTCATTCTAGATCTTCAAGCTCGAAGTGCACAACCTATTGCAAACAAGAGATCAAAGGGGCCTTTGGAACTTGCATTTCAAAATGAGAGTAGAGCCCTTGCCGACCAATGTGTAGCAAGATGCCTATATGCCAATGGATTAGCTTTTAATGTTGTTTGTTCTCCATATTGGAAAGAGATGTTGAGAACGGTTAATGAAGCTCCAAAAGGGTACAAGGGCCTGGGTTATGAGAAGGTGCGTAGCACTTTATTGGAAAAGGAGGTTGAGTTGATTGAAGATGCATTAAAGCCTATAAGAGATTCATGGGTTGAGACAGGTGTGTCCATTGTTTCAGATGGTTGGAAGGACTCAAAAAATCAGCCTTTGATCAATGTCATAGCGGTGTGCCCTAAAGGGGCAATGTTTTTGAAAGCCGTGGATTGTGAGGGCCAAGTAAAAGATGGAGAATTTATTGCTAGTATTCTCATTGCAGCCATTGAGCAAGTGGGAGCCCGCAATGTTGTTCAAGTTGTAACGGACAACGCTAAGAATTGTAGAGCAGCAGGGTTGTTGGTTGAGGAAAGATATTCACATATCTTTTGGACACCTTGTGCGGTCCATTCACTCAATCTTATGATGCAAAAGATTGGGAATCAAATTGCATGGATCAAAGAATTGTATGCTGAGGCTGAGGACATTCAGATGTTCGTCACCAACCACCACTTGTCTCAAAGCATCTTTAGATCATTTTCAAAATTGGAGCTATTGAAGGTAAGTGAAGTAATATTTACATTTGTCATTTTCTGATTTTCATAATTTGATTGTGCATTCTAATTTAAATTCTTCTTTAAAGTTTATTTTTAAATTCTAATTATTTTTTTTAATTTGCAATAGGTTGCAGAGACCCGCTTTGCCTCTAATACTATCGTCTTGAGACGACTTGTGAAAGTTAAAGAGGCACTTGCTAGCATGTTGATTAGCAACAATTGGTCTATATGGAGGAAAAGCGGCATTGAAAAAGCAACAAAAATTAAGAGCATGATATTAGATGACTCATGGTGGGATCGTGCAAAGTATCTCCTTAGCTTCACCAAGCCCATTTTGAGTATGATTTGCTATACTGACATGGACAAGCCATGCATTGGAGGAATATATGATGGTATAGACTCAATGCTTGAGAAGATCAAGTGCACCATAAATGCAAGAGAGCAAGACCCTGAAGAGACTTTCTTCAAACAAGTGCAAACAATTGTTGAAGAAAGATGGAACAAAATGACAACTCCATTACACCTTTTTGCCTTTGCATTGACTCCAAAATGCTATAGTAGTCAGCTTCTTTCACAGCCAGGAAGGCTTCCTCCATATAAAGATTTAGAAGTGGTTGAAGGGTACAAGGCAGCATTTATGAGACTCTTCCCTGACCAAGATTTGCGATCTGTAATCACGAGTGAGTTCACTAATTTTGTGCACTCAAATCATCTAGATGCTGATGCTTCTCGTGACAGGTTCTTAAAGGATGCTCATAGTTGGTGGTACTTCCATGGACAATACTTCCAAAATTTGCAGCCCCTTGCAATCAAAGTTTTATCACAAGTAAGTTTAATAAATTTTCATATTTTAGTTTTACTTTTAAAATTTAAAAGTTTCATAATTTCATTTATAATTTTAAATTTTTTAATTGTTTACTTTGTCTTCATAGGTTGCTAGTTCATCCGCATCTGAGAGGAATTGGAGCACATATTCTTTCATCCACTCAGTAAAGCGCAATAAATTGCTCTCAAAAAGAGCAGAGAACTTAGTATATGTGCATTCCAACTTGCGTCTCCTTTCACACAAACAACATGACTACAAGGAAGGGGAAATGAAGTTGTGGGATATAGGGCCAGAGCATACTGACTTGGATGCTTCCACTTCCCACCATGTTGCATATGAGGAGTCTAATATCCAACAGGAGTATGGGCACAATACTAGTGCTAGTGATAGTGCCAGTGGCACTACTTGTGATTCATCTAGTCTTCCTACTTCATCTAATGTCAATGTTGACAATGACTTTGATATAGATGATTTAGAGGATCCATTTGATGATTAAAACTTTAATAGTGTTGTAATATTGAGCTTGATTCTTGAAGTTTGAAGTTTGAACGATGAATATTTATATTTATCATGCATGTTATCATTCAAGTTTATGGTGGTTTTGTTGTTTATATGATGTTATGTGATGTTCTAATCCTAATTCATGCTTCTAGGCTGCATATATATATATTTTTTTATTTTTACATGTTTTTCAGTTTTTGTACTAACGAACCCAAAACGAACCCAAAACGAACCGAACCCACCCCCTAAAAAATTTAGCCGAACCGGCGAACCAAACCCCCGAACCCGAACCGGCTACTTAGATATCATGTATGCCGTACAAGCATATGGATGTCAACCTTGATGTGTTGTTTTATGCTGCAAAGTACAAACATTATTTCCAGTCTAAAATTCCCATAATTTGGCAAGGTAGAAGATTAGTACAAGAATGGCAAAAAAGTAATGCACGTCCATACACAAGCACTGCACTATAGCGTTGGATAAGAAGTCACCATAAATTTGGAACAAAGAATAAGCAAATGCCAGAATGTAAGAACTAAGAAAATCTAGACAGCAGAAAAAAGCTGTTACTGAGTTCTGCCCTAGATGTCCCCATACCTGTGCCACTGCCTGTACTGTTCTGGCAGTGATACTACTATGGCTACCTCCTGGCTACCTCACAGGTTCTATTACTCTAGGCACCCGTCATAAAAAAGCACAATTAAAAAACAGTGCAGGTTTAGGTAGGACATTTATAATATAAACTAACAAAATTTGAATTTTAAATTGCTAAAAGAAAAACAAATGACAATCAAACTGCTGATAGTCCTCCTGCATTTGGTTCTGACCATGTGACCGGGTATGCCAATATGCCTGGCCATACCCAAACCTCAATTGGTATGTAAATCTCTCCCAGTTTTTTATATTATTTTTAAAGAATATTTTAATGTCTATAGGTTGCTGCAGATTCTGGTACCATTTACATGATGTGCAGCTATCCATAGAGAATACCCATAAATGTGCAAGGTCAGAATGTGTATCACAATAAATTACTCAAATCACAGAGAATGGGCTTTGTTCCTTACTGGTTATAATAGTAAGTGATTGTAGTCTATCCTGGAACAGTAAATAGAAAACGATACCACATGGTTGTATAATTGATGCTCCCCACAGCCTCAGCATTCAAAATTAAGCTGAAAGTATAATATTTAATCTTCATGAAAATTTATACTAGTAAATATTGCTGTAGATAGACATTGCGGCTGCGAGCACACTACAACAAAATGGAAGTGTTCAATCCTTTTTATTTCAGACATCTTCATGTATGTTTTGAAAATGAAAACCTGTGGAAATAATCTCAGAACTCTAAAATTGAAATGTGTTCAGCAACACATAGTGACAACCTTTTGCATTCTGTTTTGCAATGTCTATAGAGGACTGTATTTAATTTTTTAAACAAGATCACACCAATGAAATTTAACTCATACTAGAGTTCCATTTACACAGTATCATCAATCATCAAAGTACAAATGGAATTAAATTATCCAGGTTTAAAATGGGAAACTTTTGGCAAAAACCCAGGAACTAAATAACAATGTATTAGTTATAAAAACAGAGAAAAAAACTAAATTGTTAATTACATGTCAAATATAGTGTGAACAGATAAAAAGGGATGTTATAAATTATAAAAATCTGCATAGGGCTTCTCAAAACTTTAATTTAATTTCGCTTGAGAAGATTTATGAAAATAGCATAAGGCTGGCCATAAAATAGCATATCATTCTATCATAAAGCATGGCCTACTATTTTAGGGGCAGCCCTGTGTTTTTTTAACTAAACCCTTCGTTATGAGATAAAATTTAACTTCTGAAAAAATATATATTCAAAGCAATACTAAAAGAAAATTTATAATAATACCCTTACCCTAACTCTAAAACAAAAATGTTCAGTCTGCCTTTGCTCTATTTTTTTGTCCCCAAATGTAAAAATGAGCCAACAAAGATCGAAACTACTTTTTGAAAAACTTGGGAAAAACTAGATGAAGAAAAAGTGATCGGTGGTGATTACTTAGGGTTATTCACAAGTTTTCTAAGTGTAATGGCTGTATGGACTTTAAATGGCTAAGTTACCAATTCGTCCCTAGCAGAGCCCGGATACGATACGGATTCGTGATTCGGATTCAATACGATACGGATTCGTGATTCGGATTCAATACAATACAAATTCGTCCGGGATTCGTTTTTCAGACTGCAGATACGTCCAGGGTACGACAAGTGCTCTGTGGATTCAACAAAATTGAATCCGATTCGAACCCGGGCCGAACCCGGCAGCGTGAACACCCAGGCTGCGGAAAAAGTGGCTTTTTTTTGCAATTTTTAATTATTTTTTTGACATAAAATTGATTTTTAAATAATAAAATATTCATTCCAACCCTAATCTTTGCCTCCAAGTGGATTCGTGACTTTTATAACAAGGTGGAATTTAGCCTACTAACTGTTTTTGCAATAGTTGTTGACCTATCCTAGTTTTAACTTCTACAGTTGATATCGTGCATTACATTTAATTTTTGATAGGTAAAAGAGAAGATTTATTTGGGACCCTTACACTAACAGAAAAGACAGGCATGAAAGCTTACAACCATGTGCCCATGGGCTGCAGCCTGGACATTAGCATTTCTTTTCAGGAGAAGCTAAAATACTATCAAATGTTATTCTTTCCTGATTGAATATTCAAGAATCAGATGGTTTGTGGCATACCAGTAGTTTGGAGAGCTTATGGCAAAGATAACCCAGGATCCAACCTTGGCTAGCATCCATTCCTTGCTGTTAGAGTCTTGGTTGTGTTCACCATAATCTCCCCTTAAGCTCCCCTTTGGAAAAAACTCTTCCCACCCAAAAATATGACAAATGAAGAAAAAAGAAATGATGTTCTGTGTGTACATATTGGAGTGGGAAATCAAATGTATGTACAGTAAGCGTTTATTGTTATTAAACTTCAGGAGCTATAAGTTTACATGGTTACATGGTTAACCATGTAAACTTATAGCTCCTAAAGTTTAATAACAATAAACCTAAGTAATAAACCTAAGTATAAAGTGGTGGTGTATTTTTGTTATGTTATTTGACTATTAATATGGTGGTGTATTCTGAATTTAATTACTGCTGCAAATATATATATATTTCTGATTTTTATATGTTTTTTATTACCGTACTCAAAAACGTATCCAACCCCCAAAAAAAAATTGACCGAATCCCATACCGTACCAAATCCAAAAACGAATTGGTAACTTAGTTAAATGGTAAAGGGTTCTGTCCAATTTCAACAAATACACTAAGAATATAACTGTAATTATAAAAAAATTGGAAAATCGCTCTTTTGAAACCTTTCCTTCATTTAATTGTGAATATATACATACTGTACACTTAATATCAAGTGTTCCTTTATATAATGATTATCGTTGCTTCTGCAGAAGATCTGTCTAAACCCAACACTTTATCTATCAGAATGAGATCAAATTCGCTAGCGGTATAACAGTTCTTTGATCTGAAGGGCAGAGAAACTGCCATTGTTTCCAACAACGGACTATTCTCCAAAATGCAGCCTACCAAATGCAAATCCTTCTCACCAAATACTGATATGCTAACGTGCACTTTCTTCAGCTTTTCCAGTGGAGTTGTCAGAATTGATACCGTACCATTCACTGTGTCCTGCCATGCAAAACATTTCACATGGAACATCATATACATAAAAGACAAAACTGGGAAGTTCAAAGCATTCTAAACAAAAACTGCTTACCTGAAAACAATAGGTATCCATAGAGAGTTCTTCCAAGCTGGGAAAGTTATTGAGAATGTTTAAACAGGGTAGATTTGTACACAAGCGCCGACAAATTGGCACATTTATCTCCACGCCCAAGTCATATGTAGCATTCATTAACTGGTACAACTCAGGCCTGCGCTTGAACAAAGAATTTATTTCAAGAACGAGGGTGTCCAACTGAGGGCATTTCAATGTCATCGAATTGGGTATCAAACAATGTGGTGAATTGAGGTCTAAGGTATCAGGATTTATTCCAAACCCTATTCCAATATTAAGATAACCCAGAATTGGAGAGCATATTTTTAAATCAGTTAACCCTTCACAACCAGAGAGTGTTAAACTCTCGAGACGGGGACATGCTGCTATGAGATCCTCGAGGATCCCATCATTGAGCCAAATTGCCTGAAGAGAGCAAGTCATAAGACATGGAAAGCCACCAGAATTTGTGGGTATGCTGGAAATTTCGAAATTTTGTAGCCATAAAACGACCAGACGATCACAGCTGAAAAGATTACTCGGCACAGAGCATGAGATGTATGTGTTTTTTAGGGTAATTTTTTTAACTTTTCTTGAAGCCGCAATATCAATGCATTCTACAATTTTGTTGCAGAGTTTGAACTCCCAGATATAATCAAAGTCGGATTTATCAACCTCGAGCTCGAAACTATCAAGTTGGGCAGAGCCAGCGAGAAGAAGCTTTTTAATTATCATCTTAGCTTTCCTGTTTGATGCCACAGACCTGAAGAACTGGCGAGGGAAGTTAAGACGGGGCAATCGAGTCCAGAGGCAACTCCATCTGCGAGAAAGAATCGAGCATTTTATGGCTAGTTTGAGGGGAAGCCTCGTGAGAATGTGAGCGCAAAGAATATCGTCTGGCAATGCACTCAATCTGTCCCTGTGCTCTGACAATTCATCCAATCTTTCCTCAGCATTCAACACGTACTTGTGGTATCTACCATTCCCCCATTGCCATTGCATTGTATGAGCCTAATCAAGAAAACTGTTTTAAGGGAGGAAAGCACAAATTCTTACGTAGGTTGGTTAGATTTTGCATTACCTGACCTCTATTAGGTTTGTGTTGTAGTAGAACGATTCGGTTGGTTTCGGCCTGATCGGAAAAGCTATTTCCAAATTTGATTTAACCGATGCTCCCAGCCATACTGGACTCCTTCCTTAAGTCGATGTAAAAGACATCTAGGGTTACAGCATTAAGGAATTTATCGTGTATTAGGATAGATATTTGGACTTTTCGTGTATTAGGGGAGAGGAGTCAATTGTCGTGCGGGGTTCAATAGTCGTGCAGTCAATTGTGATTATTCATATCAATACTAGAATGAATTAATATTATATCTTTTATTTCACATATTAAACAAAATATTACCAAATATGTGACATTATGGGACCAATAATTGTTCAAGTAAAAAAAACATAAATATATTCATGAACAAGTGAAATAAATATTTTTTTGTCTCAAACAAAATATCTAAACTATCCATTAAAAGTGTGTCATTTATAAAATTAAATGTTTATTTGATAAAATAAGACACTCATTTAAACAAGTATTGTTATCATACTAACAAACATTGTTCTTATGTGTACAACTATTGGGGTAGCAATGCACAAGCATTGGAATATTTAATATTAATAGTTTGTACTATCACAAATATAAAAGGTGAGCACAATAAAAATCATATATTTTTTTAATAAATGTGAAGGATTTTCAAAAAGTTTTAATGTTCAACTATTGGTCCATTTTTGTTTGATATAAGTTGTAATTTAAATAATTATGTGTTGTTTTTATAACAACAAATAGTTTTTATGTGTTCAACTATTGGTCCATTTGTGTTAAATATAAAAGGTAGATAAAACAAAGATTTATGGTTACCAATAGGTATTTGGTCCATTTAAGTTGCATATGAGTTTTATTTTAAATAAAAATATGATATTTTACAAGTAACAAATGATATTTTGTGTTCGACTATTAGGGGTAGCATGATTAAGTTTTGGTCGAACCTTTCAAAAATCAAATTTGGACACTTCTCAGTAGATGTGCTGATGTGGCAAGTTGCATGATGAGTCACACCTCCAAACCTTAGTTATAGATAGATAAGAGGCTAGTCTACATTTCAAAGAAAAAAATGAAGGTCCTACGATATTCCAGTCAATCGCTACATGCTGGCGAAGTTAGCCCGCACGACTACTGGCCCCTCTCCCCTAGTATATGTATTTTAAATTATGTTTATTAAAAAAGTCAAAAGATAATAAGCAATATGTATGAAAACTGAATTTTAGTTAGATTAGGTGTTGGAAGGAAGTTTGAAAATTGAATTTTAGTGAGATTAGGTGGTTTTAGGAAGTTATAATGGAAGGGGAGGGTTTCAAGATATTGTTAATTTATTATTTGGAGAGATTCAAATTAATAAAATATAGGTGAGTATAAAGATGGACGCGGTCAAACTTATTAAAAAAAATGCATGTTTTATCATGAAATATGCATAAAAATATACATAAACACATACAAAATTAATATGTCATCATACGTGAGAGCCCACCAAAATAGGAGCAGAAGGAAACGGAAATAGGAGTGGCAATGACGGCATATGGTAGATGGCAGATGGCAAATGGTAGAGGACGTGAACGTCAGGTTTTGCTGCCACATTTCTTTTTTCAAAAGTAAAGAGTAATACTGCAACAAGGGACAACAGACTATCAAACACAAACCATGTCATTCCATGTACATAAAAACTCACAATTCATCAAGTTAGTTGTCCACAGATTAAGCTAAAATGCATATGAACCATACACTATAATTGAATCAACAGTCAGCAAATGGGTTGAACATTGAATGCAACGGTTTAATTGACATGGAACACAATTTCCATCTTTACACTCATGGGTGTGGACGTGCAATTCAGGTTCGAATTTTTTGGATTTCAAATAACTATTTTGGGCATTCAACTTCACTATGTTGTGTTGTGTGATTGCACCAGTTGGCTAAGGCAATGTATGCAAAATGCATTATGAGAGGAGGATTTGAAGAGGTTGATCTATTCTCATTATATTGAATATTTATTTAATTGTAATAGTTGTGTGCAAGTGATTTTTCTATCATAAGATGCAAAACAGAATGAAATGCAAAAAGAAAAACATTAACAAACACTCAATATTAGCCTAAGTTGAATCCAAGCAAAATAACAAAGAAAATAAACTTTTTACCTTGTTTGGATTGATGAGTTTGGTTGGCCCTTTTTTGATGCTTGATTGTGTGCTCCTTCAATGACAAATGATGCAAAAATGGATGCAAAATGATGTAGATGTGATAAGGAATGCAATGGTGCAAATGGGTAGTGTAACAAGTGTGGTAGGTGGATGCAATGAAAGCTTGAAGGCTGTAATAATGGAGGATGAATGCTTGAAAAATGTTAAGCGTTAAGTTGCTTGACTGTTTGAGTTGAGTTGTTTGAATGAGAGTGAATGCATAATCCCTAAAAAAATGAGACTCAATCTTCTAATTTAAGGAAAGAGTCTCTAGAGAATTGAATGGCTAGGATTTAGCCAACATGGACAAGATGAAGGGCTATGGTGAGTTGAGGACTCACAAGTTCTCACATCTTGCCATGTGAAAGATGAGGTGAGGAAAGGAAGGATGATGTGGAAAGAGGACATGCGAGGTGGAAATAGGACATGTGAGATGGAGATACTTGCAAGTACCTTGGGATTAGAGACAAATTTCTTCAAAAAGGAAGTCCTTGTCTCCATATGAGGATGATGGTGACAAGTGAGAAATTTTAAAAAGTCTTATTTTATCATCATGGGGATGAGAAAAGTTGTTGAGAGAATAAATGTGAATTTTAATTCACATGATTGGGAGTACTTTGTGGATAAGACAAGGTCCTCGTAAAGGAGGTTCTTGTCCCATGTGACTGATGTGACCTATCACATGGGGAAGAGGACATGGAGATTGTAAATGGAATTAAAAATTTCATTGGAATGTGGGAAGAGTTGACTAAATGACTGATTAGACTAGTTAATGAAGGATTAGAAGAGAGTTAGGTGGCTAATAATGATTAGGAGCCAACTTGCAAAAGTTGGAGGATGTGACACATCTTAATCATGGATTGGGGATGTGTCACATCCCTAATGATGGGATTAAGAATTAAATAAGTGGGTTATTTATTTAATTCCTTGGAAGAAAAGGATAAATGGGTAAGGTATTTAATTATTTAACTAAATGGGATTTAGAAGACTTTAGGGGTATCAATTAAATAATAGTAACATTATTTAATTAATGTGGATAAAATGATATTTAGATGAAAAAAGTAAATTTGGCCAAATATAAGTGGTCAAATTTAGATGTCTACAATAGTTATGAGAATTGTTATCTTGAAACTTGATTATGTCAATTTTTATCATTTAATTTTTGTTTGATGTTTCAAGATGATTAATAGAGTAAAAACATAAAGCTATGTCACACTTTCAACCAACTAAATGGTTTCAAGCAAAACAGTTTTGGTTGAAATAGTTTCATTTGAAACCACATGGCTTATACGTGGCACATAGAGTTTCGAGCGAAACCCTTTCGCCCAAAACTAGAAAAATTGAATTTTTCCTTTATCGCTTTAAAATGTGACTCATTTTATGTGCAAGGTTTCGAGTGAAAGGGTTTCAAGTGAAAGGGTCGAAACCCTTTCGCCTGAAACCCTTTCTATCGAAACTATTTATGTGGCATTCTAGTTGGCAGCCAACTCAACATTTTTCAGAATTTTTTGAAACTTTCAACTTCAACTAAATATGTCTTTAGTAAAAATGATTATTTTAAAAAAGAAAAATACCCTTTTGTAGAGCTCAAAATAATGAATCCAAATATATACATTTTTTTATATTTTGACTAGTTTTAATATATATATATTTTTTAAATAATGTAATTAGGTTGTTAAAGTTTAAAAAAGAGGTTGATTAGAATTTTAAAAAGTAATAGTAAAACATATTAAAATTTTAAAAATATATGGTGCATTAGAAGAGAGAATCATCTTCAAAAGGGCATAATTTGTTTTTTGAAAATGATAAAAAAATGTAGATAATAGTTGATGTCAAATAAAAATTATCAAATTCAGGTAAGTTTGACTTTAAAACGTTATTACGAGAAAAAGTTGTATAGGAGCGAATTTGCACCCCTCTCACAAATTCCCATTTTGCACCCCCTACTTTAGAAAAATCAAACCCGACTAAATAATTCCACATCACCTACCTACTTTACATCCACTTGGCACTTGTCCTTTGTGTCGGTGAGGGAATTTCTATCGGGGACGCGCACACGGTGTGCAGACATTTGTGGGCGCACTATCGTCCCTAACAGATTCCTACCTCTAGAATCTGCAGGGTCGTTACGTTCCCCATTGGGGATGAAGCATAACGCCTTTACGTTGACCAACTGACCCGAGAACGACTCTTTCCCTCCCATTTTCATCTTTAAATGCATCTATCTCATTTTCATTCCATCTTCTACAATCTCTTCAAATGACAATTCCACACACTAACTTGTACTCTTAAGCATTGCTTAGCAATTTTTTGCTCCATTAACTCCATTAAGAACATGTTGTGCTACCATAGAAGCTACAATTTTAGTGTCTTGTGAGACCTCCTTCATCACCATTGCGACCATGTCGACTTTGCCAAGATTGTAGTCTTCCATTCTCCCTTCATTGGCCTTGAGTGCCCTTGGGTGGAGGTGGTATTGCTTCACTATCCTTCTTTCGTTGTGGTTTGATAGAGTAGCATTGTGTTTTTCATAGTGTTCAACATTCTCCTTTCCAACATTTCCTTTATCATGTTTCTATTTCTCTTTATTTATCTGGTTGTTCGTGGAGGTGGAAACACCAAAGTGGGGGTTTGACTGAGGCAAACCCCTATACAACCCCAACATTTTTCATCTCTTGGTTGTGTGTAGGTACACATATGTGTGGAGCTTTCTGGAAAATTGGACTCTTAGTGATTTGATTCTTGTCACCTTTATTTTCATCGTCTTCTTTATCACCTTTATAGTCATTTCTTGTATTTTGTTTAGTACGTTAAACTTCATTGGCTAGAGTGTTAATAGGTTTGTGTACTCTATACTATACTTTTACACTTTTTGGTCATACAGATGCCAGTGCATCACGCTATCATCTCTAACCTACGTTGTTGTCCTCAGACAGAGAGTTGTTTGAGGTATGGTTCGGATTCCAAAAACTAGCTCGTTTAGCCCCATCCAAACATTCGGATTAGTAGAGTAACAGAAGCACTTGAGAGTGCTCTTCATTCTCTAACTTTGACCTAAGAACTCCTATCCAACTTAAGGTAGATTAGAGCAGCCTTCTGCTCTCGACTCTCTATGACCTGGAGCCTTAGTATGGTTGGTCCCCCTCTTCTACAAAAGCACATCAAAATTAAAAAAAAATCATGTACTAGATATTTAAGTTACTTATTTGGAGAAAAAATTCAGGGGAAAATGAAGTTTTTTTTAATTTGTTTCTTGATGTCAATTGAACATCACTTTTTCTTGAAATTTTCAACATTTCAAAATTTGTTCTCAAATTGATAAAAAAATATCAAAATAATTTTTAAAAAATATTAAAAACTACAAAAATAAACTTCATCAAGAATTCTACATTTCATTAGTTTACATCATTTTGAAATTCAAAACATAAAAACCACTTTTATGTGGTTGAATTTGAGATTTTTTTGGCATTGGCTGATTCTTTTATAAAGTGTGACACAAATTTGTACTTTTACCCATTACTTTCAATTATGCTTTTGTAACAAGCTCGATGTTTTACCCTTTGTTTACCTATATTTTAACCCACATGTGAATAGTTCATGTTTACCAACATAAAGCAATAAAAAAAATTGTTATAATTCAAATAAAAAGATGCACATTTGAAATAAACCTACTTCAAACTCCCATTGCATTTATAAAAAAACATTACATAATCCAGGTAAAGATTTTATATTACATAATCCCATGTAATGATAACATTTTTCCAATTACAATTTCCAAAAAGATAGAGATATAAGATTACATACATAGCTTTCAAGAGCGTAATGAAACAGAGTACAAATGGTCCAGATGTCCCTTCTTGGGCATACATCCTAAATTTTTGGCTTCGAACTGTATGAGGGAGGGTATCACTCAAGCACTTTTTCGCTAACCACAAACTTATTGTGGTCCTCTGCACATCTACCTCACCAGTAATATGGCCCTAGCCCTTCGACAAAGAGATTGGTCTAGTAACCTCATAATACTGACATTTCTGAGTATGGTGTTGTGTCCTATATAACTACAGCTATCATACACTGGCTACAACCTGCATGCATGATATTCCCAATCTAATTATGTAAACCTATCTCACAATGAACCGACAAGTGTAAATAATGTCTACATACACTACTTTGGCCAAAGATTTAATATAAAATCAACTGCTTGGAAGCGAAGCCATATGTTCACCCACCCTTAGCTTGATTTGTTAAATGATCACATATGTACTCTTTTTAATCAAACATAATTTCAACTTAAAAGGTGATGGCATAACTAAGTGACCAACTAGGTTACTCTCATCCATGGATTATCCTAAACCCAAGAACAACCAAGTTAACCACACATGTACATATAGTATTGCAATCTTACATCTTCAACATAGTACTACAAATAATATCATTTCTCATATTTCATAATCTATGTTAGCTTACATATGGTCTATGGAAACCTCGGTATTATAAGTTAATATGCTATGATTATCTTTTTTTACAAACACAACTACTCAATTCCATCATAAGGAATAAATATATATAAGTATCAACCAATAAGGTTTCACTAAAATAAGAATTCACCAAAGATCATGCAAGCTCACCAAAATAAGAAATAATCAAATTTCATGCAAGCAAACTCAACACAACATATAATTCTTCTTTTCCTCAAACACTTGCATTCATAAACAAATACGATTTCAACATAAAAAGAATAAAGAAGAAAAATCAGCATGCTTGAAATTATGCTCCCAACGAAGATATTGCTTCCTAAGCTTAATTTTCATAGTCACGCTTGTTGCTCCTATGATTAGCCTATTTCCAATCCTAACCTTTCTCAAAACTCTTAACAACTACAAATTCTCAAAGACATCTCTCTTTCCTCACTAATGCACTCAGCAATCTATTTTCATAGAAAACTACAGTGATGAACTACAAAACAATGAAATGATAGATAATGAATGAATGACCAAAAGGTTAAGAAGTTGCCTCTACTTATACTAAAAATTGAGAAACTTATTGCTACAAATAGGCTGTACAATCTACCACCTTTTCTCTTCCAACTACCACCACTTAACAACAAAAACCAACTTCTCCTCTAAATGAGTTGATTAAGTCAAATGAAGTGAAATGTGGCTACTCAAACAATTGATATGCAAACACATATATAGTCCCAACATTTTTAGTCTCTCTAATATGGTTGAGTCGCCATTTTTAACTAACAACAACTACTCTTTTACTGAGTCAAACACATAAATGTTTGCCTACAAGTTTCTTATTGGCATTGTGGATGCCACAAGAAGTCAACTTCTTCCTTAGCTTTAGCCAACTCATGGCTTTGACAAAGTCTTATGCTCTAATATGGTTGTGTGTGGATTTTCAGTGCAACACTTTGAATTTTATTTGCATTCTATCTCTTACCATGTGGCATGTAGCATATTATCTATTTAAATGCCTTACAAATGTTTCCCATATGCTTCTATCGTATGCACTTTATTTTGCAATAATAAACAATCCACATTTTATGCTCTATCAATAGCAATACTATTATCACATATGTGTGAGCCTTCATGCAAGACATATGTGCAACATATGGTTATTATGTTGTTGGATTTTATACAAGCCATTCACCATTATATGGTTCGTATTATATATGCGCTAAAGTTTACTTCATAACATTTCAAATATATATAAGCATTATATATATATATATATATATATATATATATATATTTTAAAATAATTGGTTTTCATTAAATATATTAACAATTGTATATATATATATATATATACATTAACATACTCATATATATATATATATATATATATATATATATATATATATATTATATACATATATCATTATTTTAGCATCCATATAATAAACACATATTTACATTTCAATTTGACCATCAATTTTTGGATGATATGTCAAGAACTTATATTCAACTGTATCCCAAGTGAAGATAATAAGGTTTTCCAAAACCTGGATGTGACACAAGCATCCCTATCAGAAATAATCTTCTCAAGAATTCCATGTAACCTAAATACCTCTTGAATAAACTTTCGAGCTATAACATGAGCTCCATTAGTTAGATTCCCTGGAATAAAATGAGCTACCTTCGTAATCTTATCAACCACTACCAGAATGGCATTATGCTTATTCCTCAACATTGGAAGACCTTGCATAAAATCCATGCTAATGACTTTCCATTTTATTTCTAGAACTTCATGAGGATACAAAAGTCTTATAGGGTGATGATGTTCTACCTTCACCCTCTGACATTCTAAGCAACTTGCTACAAATCTTGCAGCATCCATTTTCATTACTTTCGAGAAATATAATAGCTTTAATACATCATCCAACAACTTAATTACTCTGGGATGTCCTGAATAAGGTGTAGTATGAACTTCTTTCCACACTAGATTCCTTAATTCCTCAGAGTTAGGTACATAGATTTTTCCCTTAAACCTTAATTAATAATTAGGTTCAAAGTGAAATCCTTCATACCTTAGGTTGTGTGGATTATCCGAGAGTGCTTGCTTGACTTTCTCCTAATGCTCATCACCCTTGGTTTTTTTGCAACACTTGAACCTTGGAATTGGTTTGAATTGATATCATTGAGGAGATATGTCCTCTACAATTTAGGGCATCTGTAACTCGATTTTCCTTGCCATTGATATTGTTGATATTAAAATCATAATCAAATATCAATTCCAGCCATCTCCTTTTCCATACATTTATATTTAGTTGGATAAACAAATACTTCAGATCATGGTGATTGACCTTCAGTTCAAAAGGTTTTCCCAACAGATAGTGTCTCCACATTTTAATGCATGGACAACTACTGCCAATTCCAAATCATGCAAAGCATAGTTTTATTCATAGGGCTTCAACTTCCTAGACTCATAGGTTATGACTTGACCATCTTGGATCAATACTCCACCCAAACCTTCACCTGAAGCATTTGTGACGACAACAAAATCACCATCAGGATCTGGTACTTTCAGTATCAGAGTTGAAGTTAACTTCTCCTTGAGTTGGTCAAATGTCACTTGACATTTCTCCGACCATTCAAACTTCTTCCCTTTTCTCTATAGTGAGGTAATGGGAAAATATATTCTAGAAAATTTTGCTACAACCTTTCAATAATAACTAGCCAGACCCATAAAGCTTCTAACTTATGATACATTCTTTGGTACTAACCATTCAAGCACTGCTTTAATTTTTGTTGGATCCACTTTAATCCCATCAGCTGAAATCACATGACCCAGATACTACACTTCCTTCTAGAAGAAGGTAAATTTCAAGAGTTTTCCATAAAGCTTATGCTCTCATAAATGTTGGAGAACAATCCCTAGATGTTGGAGATGTTCCTCTTCATTCTTGGAGTAGATAAAAATATCATCCAAGAAGACCAACATGAACTTGTCTAAGCAGTCCCAAAATACATTATTCATTAAGTTCATGAATGTTGAAGGCACATTCATTAGTCCAAAAGGTAGGACTGTGAACTTGTAATGATCATACCTAGTTTTGAAGGCTATTTTGAATATGTCTTCATTCTTGATCCTCTGTTGATGATACCCTGATCGTAGATCAAATTTTGGAAACATAGTCGCTCCTCACATCTAATCAAAGAGATCATTGATACGTGGTAACAAATATGTGTTCTTTATCATTGCCTTGTTAAGCAAGTGATAATCTATGTACAAGCATTGGTGTACCATTCTTATTTACGAAGATCACTGATGCTCCCCAAGGTGAAACATTGGGTCTAATCAATCCTTTAGACAACAACTCCTCCAATTGAGATTTTAGCTCCATTAACTCCATCATGGTCATCCTATATGAAACTTTCGATATAGGCTCCAATCTTGGAACAATATCGATGGAGAAATCAAACACTCTTTTGGGAGGTAATCTAGGTAATTCATTTGGAAATACATCCATAAAGTCCCTTAGGATATGATATTTCTCCATATTCAATTTTCCTAAATCCACCATCTCGTCATCCTTGGCTTCCTAGAGATCTTGGGGTCCATAGGACACTACATCATCTTGAGAGATGAACTCATTGCATTCTTCAAGTTTTTCCAATTTTACAACAAAAAGTTGACATTCGTTCTTCTTATCTCTATGCATTTGTACGACAAATATTTGTCGCAACTTAACTTCTCTAGGTGTTCCTTGCAAGAATACCCAATTCCCAAGGTCAGCTAAACATTCTATAGTTTTAGCATGACAATCTACATTGGCCCTATGCTTCCATAGCCAATTCATTCCTAATATGACATCATATAAACCTAGGGAGGCTATGTACAAATTTACTTCTGTAGAGAATCTCGAAAGTTCAACCCTTGCCTCAAATAAACATTGCTCCACCTTAACTCTTTTCTAGTTTGTGTATTCAACAATCCAAGACTTTTCCATGTGGCCAACTTTTCTAGAAATTTTATGTTATATAATGAGAAACATTTTGTTTGTAGCATTGATATCAATTAGAATTGAAATAGGTGTCCCTACCTTGGATTTCCACGGGAGTAATTTGATACTTTGCCTGCCGATTATTTAGCACCACATCTTTTGTTGGAATGTTGCTTGTTGAAGAGGTAGATGAATTCCATGTGGTTGTGTCCCTGGTGGTTTGTTGGGACACTGACTTGCAGAGTGATCTCCTCCACATGTGTAACATCCTCTCAACATATCTTGTCTTATTTTTGTTCTACCAAAACTACCTTCGTTCCTACTGGGGTTGTTGTTGTTGTTGTTATTATTTCCCCTGCGATCTCTTCTAGAATCACTCTGATTATTACAAAATCTTTTGTCTCCTTTCCTTTGAAAATTTTGTCCATTACTTGGCTTTTTAGAAGTTTGATTAGCTTGCGACCACTTAAACTTTTTTTTATTCTTTTCACAATAGGTAGAGATATATTTAAGCCTATGCTCTTGCTTAATGGATTTTTTATACACTACGTCCATAGTAGCAAGACCATGAACATCTACTTCTCCTTTGATTTGGGCGTTGAGGCCCGTGATGAATTTCCTAATGTGAAATCACTCACCCTTTTGGTACATTGGCACGTACCTTATGAGACAAGTGGATTTCTCCCAATACTCATTTATTGAGAAATCTCCTTGCTATAATTTTGAAAATCAGTAAGCTTATGATCATAGTAAAGCTGAGGTAGCCATCGTTTTTGAAAAAATTCCATGAATTCATCCCAAGTGAGACTTAATGAACTTAAAACAAGCTCCATCTTTTTGTTCATACACCATGTGGATTCTTCCCTAGATAGTTGAAAGGTTCCCCAAATGGCCTTAGTTATTTTAGAGTAATTTCTTATCTCAAAATATTTCTCCAATTGGTGGTTCCCTCAAACTTAGGAGGGGTGACCTTCCTCATATCTTGTGATAATTCATTTGCAAGTCATTTCCTCTTGCTTCCCTTAGATCTAGATTAGGATTCATCATTTTCATGATAACTCATCTATGAATGATCATGGGAATTTTCTCCTTCCTCTCCATTAGGAACTTCATGTTCTTGCCTTTTCATTCCTCTTACCTCTTCCTCGAGGTGTCCAATTCTTTCTCTAGTCTCATTTATCATGGTGAAAATACGATCCAATTTAGCCTCAAATTTTTTTGCACCTTGGCCTACCTCTTGGCTACCCCCAAGGTTGGTTCTTATTCTAACTGTAATGTAGATAAAATGACTTTGCAAGAAAGATGGTTAAATCTAATCTAAACATGCATTAATCTAAATCAAGCAACTAAGAACGAAGTAAATAAACTAAAGAGTAAATAAATCAATATGAAACAATCTCACTAAATATCAGTCCACCTCTTTGAATTATCTTGATTCTTCTTCTCCATTTTTCTATGATGGTATTCTTGCCCTCAAATTTTCAATATGTATGCAAGTATAGCCTTGACGTATGTGTTAAAGCAAAATATCAAAGATTAACAAGTTCTTCTAAAGTATAAAGATTTTGGGAGGAGGATAATGACAAAAGTCAATTAATTTATAGAAAGTTGGTTTTTGAACGATTGACTCAAATTCAAAAGAGAGTTCAACGATCGAGATTGTTGAATGTCATGCGATTGAGATTTGTGTTAGTTAGAACGTGAGTTGGGAAATTCTGCAGGATAAAGATTAAATTAAATAATAATTTAATCTAGTGTTAAGACTATTCAAAAATATTTAAGAATAAACATTAAGATTAAATAAATGATTTAATCTTTAGTTGAAAGTATTAAAAAATTAGAAGAATAATGTTTGCATGAAAAGGATAAAGATAGAATTTGGATGACATTCTGTTCAAATGCACACATAAATTAATTAATTAAATAAAGATATTTAATTAATAAACATATTCATTCAGGAGAATTAAACTGACTGATCAAGACAAAGAGTCTCTTCGCAGAGACGATCAGATATTGAATCAGGAGATAGCTGACAGATTTAAATAGATCTCGAGTTAGATGGTGAGTGAATAATTAGTTAAGTAGGTGATAGAAGAATGTGACAAAAATAACTCCTTTTATGAATTAAATGTTTATTTAATTCAACATTCAAAATTTGAAAAGATTTAATTAAATAAATAACGATTTATTTAATTGACATTTGGAAAGGTTAATTGAATAATTAAATAATTTGAAAAGAATATTTAATTATAGTGGAAATATGATAAAAGGTAAATTAATTAATTAGTGAATTAATTAAATAAATAAGATTTATTTAATTAATCAAAGTTGAACAAGGGTCATAATGAATTAATTAAATAATTAAAGTTATTTAATTAATAGAAGAAATATGTGTTTAGAAAGTAATTAAATAATTAATATTATTTAATCGTGACCATGGTTATTTAGAAATTACATCGAAAATGGTACTCGCAGGCCTAGACCAATTTTCAGTGTCTATAGTTTGCCCCTCTTTGATACAATGTTGTTTATCGCATTGTGTCAAAGAAATTGAAAAAAAAGATATGCCCCAATGAAAGTAGGGCGAGGAAGGATGACGAGGAGGTATTGGTATGCCCCCTCGAGAGGAAAGGTAGATTCAAAGAACATGAGTGTGCTCTCAAAATTAATGAGAGGACTGGAATATGAAGGATAAGAGACTAGGGGAAAATAGATAAGGATAATGAAGATGTTGAAAAGAAGAAATGTTAGAGCAGAAAAAAATGAATAGTAGACATGGATGTTAGTATCAAAAATGGATATTACAAAATTATAAAATCTTCAATATTTTTCCAAATACATACTAAGCCTTGCATTAAATCATCATTGGGAGGTACATGACACAAATGGATAGTACACACCATGATATGAGATAGACCATAGTGTACAAAGTCATCCACTTGCTAAAATAGACAGTAATAGACAAGGAGTGTCTTAACTCATACTGAGGGTCAAATTGCTCCAGTCTTTTTGTCAAGACAAACCACAAACAACAAACAAAGAAAAGATGGCTCATGAGACATCATTGCTCCTCTAAATCCTTCATGGGACATCCTCAAGGAAACTAGTAACATGACTCAAAATCCAAAGTTTTAAAAGACAATTGACAGACATCAGCCAAAGAAAAAGAGTCCCGAAACATCCTTGCTCCTCTAAATCCTTCAAGGGACATCCTTGAGAAAGCTAGTAACTGGACTTAAATACAAATCTATAAAATAAAAGACAAAATAAGATATAAAGTCATAAAGCCAATAAAAGTATTTACCAAAACTTGATCTTGTGTGATTGTGTGATGTTTGAAATAGCTCGATGTGAGGGATGACACATACCATATAAGACGTTGAGTCTAGTTTCGACTTTGTGACTATCTATGTAAGGCATGACAAAACCTGGTTTTAGAAAGACACGTGTCGTATAAGATGTTTGAGTCTGATGTCATTGATGTGACAAGCTACATGAGGCTATGATGATTGACGATGCATGTTGACAAGAAAGACATATCTTGCTGAAGACATAAGTTGATTGTTCTGACAATATGATTGATTTTGACTTGATGACAGTTTGACATGTTTGCCTTGTTGATGCATGACTTGTTTTGATGATTTGACTGTTATGAGTGTGTGTGTGACAATATATGATACGATGTACCCTAAAGGACTAACCTAGTGCAGCCTCAGGGGATCATCGATTGATGGCCTTGCCTACATTATACACATGGAGACCTCGTAGTTCGACTTGACCTTGACTGACATGAATAATTGACACATATGAACTTAACTTAATGTTTATGTGACGTGTGTGATAATGAGTGTGATAAACCCTAATGGACTGACCTAGTGCGGCCTTAGGGGCTCATCGATTAATGGCCTTGCCTACATTATACACGCAGAGACCTCATAGTTCGACACGACCAGTGACTTTGACATATACAAAGAATGAGTCATGATTTTATGTGTGTGATACATGACAAACCTAGACAGACATACCTAATGCCTCAGGGGCACATCGACAGATGGCCTTGCTTACGTCCAGTCGCAGAGGCAACGTAGTTCGACTATGTCTATGACTGACTTGACACGACTGACTCTGACTCTGTTTTTGGGATTTTTGACATGTTTTTATTTATTTATTTTTTTTGGAGTTTTTTGATGTTTTGGGATATTTTTTTCAGGAAATTTTCCGATGGTGGAATGCTATGTACAAGGTCCAAATGACGCAGATCAAGGATTTTCCCCCAATCGAGAATACGACCTATAGGATGGAGTGGGGAGACGAAGTGGACTTGATGTCAATCGTTCCAAGTAATGGATAAGACAACCATTTATTATGAGTGATGGTGAAAAATTTTGATTGGAATGATGGTAGACGAAAGAGTGAAATCGACTACACATGACACTTGTTTGCCAGGTTTTCACCATGGTACTTATCCATAGCGCCACCGAAGTGGTTTTCACTATTGGACAGATTATTTCTCTTTACTATTTTATTCATTTTTCATTCTTTTTGGTGTTACAATGACGCCTGTTTTCCAGGTTTTCATCAAGGTAACAATTTTTTTGTTTTTTTCCATTTTTTTTATTTTTATTTTTTTTGGTTAAGACATGGTTCTTAGAAGCTACGCATAGAATCTCTTCAGATGAAGGTTGTTGATTGGTGACAAAAGTGGTTCTCCTTTAGGCGTAGAGAGTTGATACGCTCTTGATCAAAATGCTTCTGTAACAATATAAGGCCCTAACCAGTTAGGTTCAAACTTACTTGGTTTTTCACTTTTTGTCTGATTCTTAGGATTTTCCATCAAGACCAGGTCACCAATGTCGAAGTGTCAATTTAGAACTTTCCTATTATAGCTGGGATGAAGACGGTTCTGATATGCTTGAAGATGATCTAATGCCTTTTGTCTTCGTTCATCTAGGAATTCTAACTCATGCAATCTGGATACATGATACTCTTCATTGTCAATATGACCTTTCAAGGATACCCTTAGAGAAGGAATTTTAACCTCAATAGGTAAGATAGCTTCAAAAACAAATACCAAGGAATATGGAGTGGCGTCAGTGGGAGTATAGATGCTTGTGCGATAGGCCCATAAGGAAGGATTAAGTTGAAGATGTCAATCACGACCAACGTCATTGACAGTCTTTTTGAGGATTTTGATAATGGTTTTATTAGACGCCTCTGCTTGGCCATTACCTTGTGGCTAATATGGGGTGGAAAAATGGTGTTGGATATGGAATTCTTCACAGAGATGGTGGACTTCTTGGTTTTTGAATGGATGGACATTGTTTGTGATGATAGATTGAGGTACACCATACCGACAAATGATATAGTTTAGAATAAACTTGGATATTTGTGTGTCGATGATTTAAGTCATGGGAATAGCCTCGATCCATTTTGGTGAAGTATTCAGTGGCGATTATGATGAACTTATGGCCATTAGAAGATGGAGGGTGTATCTTACCTATGAGGTCAAGTCCCCATTGGGCAAAGGGCCATGGTGAAGTAATTAGATGAAGCTCCTGTGTTGGGGCACGTATCAAATAGCTATGTATTTGACACTGTAGACATCTCTTGACAAAGATATATGAGTCATTTTCCATAGTAGGCCAATAATAAGCTAGCCTCATAATCTTGTGGGCTAAGGTAGGACTGCTAGAATGGGATCCAAATATACCCTCGTGTACTGCTCACAAGGTTGCTTGTGCTTCTTCAACATCAAGACATCTCATCAAGGTGTTATCTAAGGTACATTTATATAGGGTATCTCTGATGATGGTGTATTTGGTAGACCTACGGATAAAGGTTCTACGTTGGTTGTTTGACAGGTCTAAAGGTAGGATTTGGGCGTTTAAATAGTTGTATATGTCTTTGTACCAAGGGGAAGTAGGTCCAACAATTGTACACACCATCATGAAATCGGGGACATCATAGGTAGGGACCAAAAGCTGTTCGACCAAAAACTCAAATTTTGGCACGTTTCTAGGAATATCCAATAAGGAACCCATGGTTGCCATAGCATTTGTTGTCTTGTTCTGAATGCGTGGTATTTGTTGAAAAGTGATGTCATCAAACTACTGCTTGAAACTATCGGCCATGTGCTTGTAGGGAACAAGCTTCTCATCTTTAGTTTCATACTCATCATTAACTTGCCAGACTACTAGCTGAGAATCTCCATAAATGTGTAAACTCTTGATCTTCCATTGGGCTGCCATTCTTAGTCCTGTCACTAGGGCTTCATATTTCGCTATGTTGGTGGTGCAAGGGAAGGCAATCCTGAATGATTTAGGAATGGTATTGCCTTGAGATGTAACAAATAGTATGCCTACTCTTGAACCACAATTAGTACGTGACCCGTCAAAGTATAATTTCCATGTGGTTCTAGTGTCAACTTTAAAGATAAACTCATCAGGAAAATCTGCCACTAAAGGATGGTCTGCCTTAATTGGTGCATCTACTAATTGATCTGCAATTACTTGCCATTTTATAGCTTTCCTTTCCACATATTGGATGTCATATTCGCTAAGTATCATCACCCATTTAACCAATCGACCTGTTAATGCTGGTTTACTTAGGAGGTATTTCAAAGGATCTATTTTTGTGAGCAACATAGTTTGGAGGTTTAGCATATAGTGCCTAAGTTTTTGAGTAGCAAAGACTATCACAAGACATACATGTTCTATGTTACTGTAGTTCAGTTCATATCCCACCAAAGTACGACTGATGTAGTACACTGCCCTTTCATGACCTTGATCATCATTTTGTGCGAGTAGGGCTCCTAATGTTGATTGAGTTGCCGATATATAGAGTATTAAAGGTTTGTCATCTATAGGTGGAATTAACATAGGTGGTGTAAGGAGACAATACTTGATTGTTTGGAAATCTTCTTGATATTTGGGTGTCCATGCAAACGGTACCCCCTTCTTGAGCAAATGTTGGAACAAATGTATCTTGTCTGCTAACTATACTATGAAGCATCTAATAGACTATAATCTCCCTTGTAGTGTTCTTAGCTGACAAATGATGACTGGTGGAGGCATGTCCATTATAGCTCTTACTTTTGTAGGGTCCTCCTCAATGCCTCTTCTAGAAATGATGTATCCTAGAAGTTTTCCTGATTTTACTCCAAAGGCACATTTTTTTGGATTCAGTCTTACATTGTAATTTTCTAGTCTTTGGAATATCTTGTCAAGTACTTTCAAATGATCTGCTCTTGTCAATAATTTGGCTATTATGTCGTTGACATAGTCTTCCATGAAAGTATGTACAAGGTCATGGAAAATAGTTGTCATTGCACGTTAATACGTAGCTCCAACATTTTTGAGCCCAAAAGGCATAACATTCCAGCAGTATGTTCCCCATGGACATGTGAAAGTTGTCTTGTGTTGGTCCTCAGTAGCAATTTTGATTTTGGTCCTCAGTAGCAATTTTGATTTGATTATACCCAGAGAAACCATCCATGATGGATAGCATCTCATATCCTGTTGTAAGGTCCACTATCATGTCAATGTTCGACAAAGGGAAGTCATCCTTAGGGCATGCCTTATTGATATCTCTAAAGTCTATACAAATGCAGACACCCCCAAAGGGTTTGGTTACTGGGACCAGATTAGAAATTCAGTCTGCATAGTCTATGGACCTGATGAATTCAACATCCAATAGCTTCTTAAGTTCATCTTTGACTAGTAAAGCGATTTGTGGATGCATTTTCCTTAACTTCTATTTGACTGTCTTAACACCTGGCTATAATGGTAGATGATGCAATATAAGGTTTGGATCTAGCCCAAGCATGTCAGCATACGACCATGAAAATTTTATCTGTCTCTTTGTGAAGAAGTCTCGAAACTCTTGTTGCTCTGTCTCTGTCAAAGATGCTGCAAAGTATATTACCCGCGAGTTTTCTTCAATGTTTATGTTGATCTCAACAAACTCTTCTGCTAACATGGGTGAATTTTCCTGAGCAACTAGGAGAATTTTCAAACCTCCATCTTGGGTGCCTTAGAGAGGTTTTCGCCCTCAGATGCGTCCTTTATTTTTACTATTTCTTTTTCCAAAGATGCCTTTTGGTTTTCACCTAGGGACTTGTCATTTTCATCATTTTCATTATTTTTCTTTTTCTTTTCATTTTTGCGATTGGAGGTATGAACAAACTCCCCAAAATATGCCATGTTATCCAAGTCAATGGTAAATCCAGCTTTATGATCACCTTTAGGTATGCCTTCTCGAAGTCCCATGTCACTTCATTATTCTCAAATATGTCCAAGATGGGTGTACCTTATTGATCCCAATCGATAAGTTGGGGATATACGAGGGGCATGTCATCATTGGAGTTATCAAATGTGGAGGCTGACAAGGTGAGGATAGAGTGGCTGACATGGTCACATAAGTTTTGGACTGACTCCTTTTTGTTCTTTTTCCTGTGGACAGGTAAACTTTGATGTGGGACTATTGTAAGGTCTAAGTTGTCAGAAGATGGTTCGTTAGGTGCCCAAGTGGTAGGATTAAGGGTTTCCCAATAATAATGCTTAATCCATTCTTCTTTTGACAAGGACTTTTTAGGATGAGGGCTAGACGATTTTGGTAAGGGTTGTAGCATTCTATCAAGTTCGCCAAATAACTTATCTAGGTCCATTATGCTAGTGGAGGAAAGGGAATCCCATTCATATTCGCTTGAGTCAGGGGAGTCATCATAAACTAGGTCTAATGGTTCGTGGGATATCTTGATGTCTTCTAAAGCACTTACTTCCTCTTGTAACGATGATGAAGTACCAGGAATACCGATTCTAATCGGTTGAAACCCTAGCCCTAGGCCTTTTGGTTGTGGTGAGACAATGATTGGCTTTGTCCTTCCATTTTGATGCAATCCTAACCCACTATGTCCATCATATTCGTTACTTTGCATTATCATGAAGCCTTTTCCATATTTATCTTTAGATATTTGAATAGGCGGGGGAGGGTATTCATTGTCCTCTTTGTACAACCACGAGGTGATTTCATCTTGGTCTATAGCTTCTTTACTTAAATCTCCCCATTTTGTCAATGTCATTGTAGGAGGGACATGGAACGTGACTATTGATTGTCTCCTATATACTATGGGTAGACCATATTACTTAGGAGGAACCATTTAACTAACACAATAGGATGCTTTCATGTTGTATTCTCCACAACCCTTATCTTGGATCTCGACCTTAGGAGTGGATGATGGCATTTGTGATGTAATGGACTCGGTAAGAGTTGATGGATCAACATACAAGGATAAGGTGGAGGATGAAGCCTCTTGATTGACTGGGACCTGTCTTTGTGGAATTTCACGTAGGCTTGTGCAATATTGGAAAGGATCTGGATCACCATCAATGGTGAACTCTGTACCATTGTACAGGAATTTAAGACACTGATGATATGTGGAAGGGACGGATTTCATAGCGTGTATCCAAGGTCTACCCAATAGAAGGTTGTAGGGAAAGGTGAGATCCAAGACTTGGAAACTAGTGTCCATAACTGCAGGGCCAATCCTGATAGGGAGTGTGACAATTCCTTTAGATGATCTTTCCTCATCGTCATATTATGCCTTAATGACTACACTCTTAGTGGTGCCCACACATGCTTATGAGAAACCTAATGCCTTAACCAATTTCAAGGTGAAAAGGTTCAACCATGCTCCTTCGTCTACCAAGACTTGTCTGACTTTGGTTTGATGGATAAGAAATTCAAGGTGTAGTGGGTCGTTATGATTGGTATTCTTAGTCGAATAATCCTGCTAAGAGAATGTAGCATGATGGGAATTGGTTAAGTATCCTACCATTTCTTTGAAACGATTGACATCTAAGTTGGTAGGGATAATTGTGCTTTGCAAGGCTTTATCGAGAATGGCTCAATGATCAGGTGATAGGGTCAACAGTTCCAAGATGGATATATGCGTTGGGGTCTTCCCCAATTGGTCAAGTAAGTTATAATTAGTCTTGGAAGACTGTGGTGGTGGCTCTGATGAAGGACCTGGAAGGGTTATCTTGGTTCTGCATATATTGACAACACATTTAGGAGGCTTATTTATGGTAATGGTATTGATATTTTCATCAGCAACTCGGATATGATTGATGATAGTACCTTTTTTATAATCATACTTAGCACTGTTATAATTGGCCGAGGTATTATTCTTAGTTCCCGAACTAGAGGCCTTTCCTTTCCCATGGTCATGTAGTGGATCTGTGAAGACCTTGTGATCAATGTTCTTGGTATGTTTCTGCCCATTGACTTCTATGGTTCTGTCTTCAACAAAATCTTGTATGATGTTTTTCAATTGTTGGCATTGTTGTAGGTTGTGTCCCTTTTTTTGATGGTATTCACAATAGGTGTTATCATCCCACCATGAGGGTTTAAACTGTTTAGGATCATACTATTTTAGTTCAAGAGGTTTTAGGAGATTATGTTTAATCAGTTCTTTGAAAACTGTCTGGATTGGTTCCCCCAAAGGGGTAAATTCACGTTTAGGAAATCTCCTTTGTGGTCGTTGTTGTTGTGAATTTTGGACAAAGCTGGTTGTTTGATCCAGATTATTAGTCATGTCCTGATTAGATTTGTAACCTCTAAGTGTGATGACATGTCCCGCATGTAGGGTCTTAGCATAAACAATACCATCATTTGTCACATTTTTGTTCCTATACCAAAATTTGTTTCTATCGTTGGGAGGGTTTTGGTGTTGAACAACTAGGTTCCTGCCTAGTACCTTAATGTCTCCTTTGCCAATAAGGCCTTTTTCAAGTATGATGCCTTTTTGCACCAAGTCTAGGAAAGAAGTACAATAATGTACTCTTAAGTCACTTCTCAATTTTGGATGAATATTTTCAAGAAATATTATGACTTTTTGTTTTTCTAGTATCTCAACTAGACATTGACTAGCTAAACTTCTCCATCTCTGAAAGAAAGTGGTGAAAGTTTCGCCTTCTTCTTGCGTGGTGTGACATAAGGTAGCTATTGTTATTTCATTGTCTATGTTGAATGAAAAATTGTTTGACAAACTTCCCCCATGATCTTATGCCATATGGTAGTTTAGAGAACCATTCCAATACTATCCCGATAAGGGTTCGTGAAAATAGTCTCATTAAATACGTGGGGTCATACAAGATGTCCATGCATGTTGTAGAAAATTCTCTGATGTGTTCCAATGGATTCCTCTTCCCATTATACTTAGGCAAATTTAGTATAATGTATCCATGTGGGAAAGGTGTCATATAAAGCACTTTGTCAAAAGGACATGGACATAAATCTTGCGCTGAGATAGTTCATTTGCCTGACATAGACATACTATCCATTTGTTGTTGAAGGATTTGCATTTGATTTTGTGGAACATCTACTTGTGTTAATGATATGTTCTTTGCATTGTTTGGATCAATGTAAGTGTTCTGAAATGCAATATTCTGTGATGGATTGTGATTTGGCGAGGGTATATATCCTATTTGAATATTCTGATTCGGTGTTGGGATATATCCTATTTGAATGTTTTGGTTTGGTATAGGAATATTCCCTATTTGTGTATTCTGATTTGGTATAGGAATATGCCCTATTTGTGTAGCCCCTATGTGTGGAATGGTAGTACTAGTATTGATATGAGGTATAGCTGTGTTCGTGCCAACTTTGGATCATTTACTAGTGGTGTTTGTGCCAAAGGGGTTTGATGAGGATGCTCCCGCAAGAAAATGTAAACCTTGTGTTACATTGAAAGGGGTCATGTTTACAATTAATGATGTTTGAGTAGGTATACCAGTTGGTATTGTTGTGGTAATTTGAGGAACATAGACACTTGATGTCATGGTTTGCATTGGTTGAGTAGATGTTGTTTTCAAAGTGTGAACATCAAATCCTGGTGGTAGTGTGGCACCTTCTACTAGCAACTTTGCTAGATGTCGTTGGGGATCATTTTCTAAACACTCATCCATAAAGGATGCAAATTCAGGATCCTATACAACAATGTCTATGTCTTCAGAAAAAATGTTTCCATGTGTGTCTCAAATGATGTGTTTTTCAAGCAAAGTTTTATGTGGTCTCTTTTTCCCTGATGGTTGGTTTTTGAAAGGATTGATGAATTCATTGGGGTCTGAAATTTCTCTTTGTTTCTTCTTAGCCCTTGTTTCAACCATGAAAATGTTGCTCAAAAGGGGAAATGCAAAACTATGTCTAAAAACTAATATGTCCTATTTCTACATTTTTGGGATTTTCTGAATATAAAAGATGTCACTAAAATCAAGGATTTCTAATATGACGTATAATAGGATGACATATGCTAGGATGGATTATATGCAATTTTTTTGAGTAGACTATGTCAGTAAATGATTCTAAGCGGGTTTAACCTACCACTTATGGAATAATCCAAAGCTATGACTTAACTTTACCAAGGAACCTGATGTAGGACAAAGAGAACTGATAAGGTGAATTTCCCAAACTAGACTGATGAGTTGGAAGGTTTCACTAGTAAGATAATAATGACTAGGTTCAATGATAATGACAAATCGAAGCATGAACGTATCCAACAATGCGGAAAGTTGTTATATTATATGATATGCAAATTCTTATGGGATAGCTAAGTTTTTGCAACTAAGATGACTATCTCTAAGACATAAATGACACCTAAATTATGCAAGGTTTTTGAGAAATTTTCCAGTTTCTGTCCAAGATTGACCGTAAGAAACAAAAGTGAAAAATACAGTTTGTTTTTCTAACTGAGTTTTTAGTTTTCGAGATTTTTGTTAACAATCAATTACAACTCAGGTTGTAGATGCATTGATAGATTTGACAGATGCGTTTCCAGTTTCAGATGCGACTAACTGATAAAACCTAGTCTCGATTGTTGACAGACAGATGCGACCTTCGTAGAAAAATGAGGTTTAAGTTATGGCAGATGCGATTCACAAATCAGTTGCGACTCATTTAGCAAATTCGACCCAAAATCTAAAGCTTGTGAAAACTAGTTTTGTTGACAGATACATGCGGTTTTTGGCTTAACAATTGCGACTCGTAATTACACGTGCGGCTTGAAATTTGATAGTTGCGACTCAGCTTACTATTGCGGTTTTTTGATGAAAAAATTATGACTGACTCAATTTTATGATCAAGTTTTAGAAAATAATGCAAAAACAATCACATAATACAAAGTGTTTTCAGTTTTGACATGAATGAATCTGTTAAAATCATAAGACAATTACATCCTAGGCTTTTATAGACAATATTTACTGAGTTCTTACTTGGGTTTCCCTAGCTACGCATATTCAAGGTGGATGAATAGTAGCTTGACCCCACTGGCTCCCCTCCACAACACTCACCTTTACGGGGCAGCCAGCCAAGCTACTGTACCCATGAAACTCCCATGGCATACATTTAATCTCTACACATGAACCGTAAGAATGTAAGACGGCTTCACAGGTCTGACCTGCTACACTAGTAAATAGATTGGAATTTTTTCAAAACTACAACAAGGTTTTTAGTAAGGGCATTTCATTTGTGGGGCACCATCCATTCGACAAGAGACCATTGTTGCCCTTCTCGTCGAAATAGTGAGCATGATTTTTGGGGTTTCCCCCAAAAATTCACTTTTATATACCGGTTGGAAGTCACTGGCAACAAGCGTGTGACCGGTCTGAGTCGTCTTGGGGTGAGTACTTTTTCCCACCAAGATAGGCCCAAGTTCTAGAGTCAGTAACCGGTTCTCTTAAACCCAAGATTGCACGAATGCGCAAGGGGAGAGGATACTTCAATATACTGAATCGTAAGGGTAATTACAAAGTGTTCTTTCACACCAGACAAAGCAGACACTGGTTAATTTTAATCCAAATGACAATTATCTAAGCTACCAAACACAAGAGTTCATTTTTTAATTAAAGTCTTCAACAACAGGTCCTGCATGCAATTTGTTAGTAGTTTTGTTGGTCTTCGTCATTCGTCCTGCAAGAAAAGGGGTTTGGTTTTCAATATCTTCTACACTTCATCCTGCAAAAACTATGTTATCCTCCTAAATCACACGCTGCAAACAAAGCATTAACGAAAAAAAAACAAAAAACAAAAATACGGAAAATCTAAAATCGAAATTGTTACCAGTCAGATGCGTCATTTTAGTCTACAAATGCATCATGGTTTTATCGGTCAAATGCGTTGTAGAATGCCTTAGGTGCGTCTCGTGTTGTCAGATGCATCACAAAATTTATCAGTTGTGGTTCATGAAATCAAATGCGTTGTTTCGTCAGTCAAATGCGTTTTCCCGTACGATACTTGCAAAAGAAAAATCGAAAAAGTTGAATGGATTCGCAAAGATTGAAGTGTCTTCATGTTAGGTTCACCAAATGTAATGTAGATAAAATGAATCTGCAAGCAAGATGGTTAAATCTAATCTAAACATGCATTAATCTAAATCAAACAACTAAGAACAAAGTAAATAAACTAAACAGTAAATAAAGCAATATGAAACAATATCACCGAATATTAGTCCACTTCTTTAAATTATCTTGATTTTCCTTCTCCATTTTGCCGTGATGGTATTCTTGCCCTCAGATTTTCAGTATGTATGCAAGTATAGCCTTGACGTATTTGTTAAAGCAAAATATCGAAGATTAACAAGTTCTTCTAAAGTATAAAGATTTCAAGAGGAGGATAATGTCAAAAGTCAGCCAATTTATAGAAAGTTGGTTTTCAAATGATCGACTCAAATTCAAAAGAGAGATCAATGATCGAGATTGTTGAATGTCATGCGATTGAGATTGTGTCAGTTAGAACGTGAGTTGGGAAATTCTTCAGGATAAAGATTAAACTAACTAATAATTTAATTTGGTATTAAGACTGTTCAAAAATATTTAAGAATAGACATTAAGATTAAATAAATGATTTAATCTTTAGTTGAAAGTATTCGAAAATTAGAAGAACAATGTTTTCATGAAAAGGATAAAGATAGAATTTGGATAATATTCTGTTCGAATGCACACATGAATTAATTAATTAAATAAAGATATTTAATTAATAAATATATTCATGCAGGAGAATTAGACTGACTGATCAAGACAAAGAGTCTCTTCGCAGAGACGATTAGATATCGAATCGGGAGATAATTGATGGATTTAAATAGATCTCGAGTCAGATGGTGAGTGAATAATTAGTTAAGTAAGCGATAGAAGAATGTGACAGAAATAACTCTTTTTATGAATTAAATGTTTATTTAATTCAACATTCGAAATTTGAAAAGATTTAATTAAATAAATAATGATTTATTTAATTGACATTTGAAAAGGTTAATTGAATAATTAAATAATTTGAAAAGAATATTTAATTATAGTCGAAATATGATAAAAGGTAAATTATTTAATTCAGAAAGGGAATTAATTAATTAGTGATGTAATTAAATAAATAAGATTTATTTAATTAATCAAAGTTGAACAAGGGTCATAATGAATTAATTAAATAATTAAAGTTATTTAACTAATAGAAGAAAGATGTGTTTAGAAAGTAATTAAATAATTAATATTATTTAATCGTGACCATGGTTATTTAGAAATTACGTTGAAAATGGTACTCGCAGGCCTAGACCAATTTTCAGTGTCTACACTAACCATTTTCATAAGTAGTGTTCCACTTGGAGGTTTCATTTTAATTAGATCCTACAAAGGCTTACTTATCATTCTAAAAACATTTTCAGAAACAAACATTCATTCTCAAAGAAGTTGAAAGAAGAGTTTTGCATAATTTTTTGTCAAATCATAATTTCTATTAAGATCAAAAGATTTCCATTATCCTTGCATTTACATGGAGTGACTATTCGAATAGTATATGGGAGAATATCCCTCAAATTCACTTTTTGATACATAGCTAAGCGAGACATATCCCTTAGATTATTGTTTAGATACATTGTCTAAGGGTGCGTAACCTTTAGAATCACTCTCAAATACATAATTTCAAGGGACATATCCCTTTGATTTTCCACTAGAGGAAATTACAATAACTTCAAACAATGGAAGAACATGCGGGTCCCTAAAAATCTTGGCAGGACTGAAACTCCATTCCGAGGGCATATCTCTGGAAAGTGGTAGGGAATCTGACTTTGCGAGAGAGACATGAGGTACAAAGTTAGTTGCCTCGCACATACTCTTTCTTTCTTGATTGACACAGGATAAGGCATGGCTAATAGTCTCAATGTCATAGAGCCATATTGCACTTTCTTAATTAGTTTCCTCAAAGGTTTTGGCAATGACTTCCCTTTCTTTATTGGCCTTGAGGTAGTGCTCGTTTCCAATCACTGAATTCCTTGTAGTCATGTTGAGACACACCATACTAGCACAAGAAGTACAAACATTATATTCATATAATTTTGGATGATAGCATAGTGAGCTCATAGGTTCTGGAGCTGAACCTGGTAGCTTTGATACCACATGTAACAAGCCCAATGTTTTACCCTTTTGTTTTTACTTATATTTTAGCCCACATGTGAATAGTTCATGTTTACTAACATAAAGCAATACAAATTTTCTTTTATAATTCAAATAATAAGATGCACATTTGAAATAAACCCATTTCAAACTCCCATTGCATTTATAAAGAAATATTACATAATCCAAGTAACAATTTTAGTACATAATCCCATGTAATGATAACATTTTTCCAATTACAATTTCCAAAAATATAGAGATACAAGATTAAATACATAGATTCTAAGAGCTTAATGAAACAAAGTACAAATGGTCGGGCATATATCCTCAAATTTTGGCTGTCAACTATATGAGGGAGAGTATCACTCAAGCGCTTTTATACCAACCACTGACTTACTGCAATCCCCCACACATCTACCTAACCAATAAGATGGCCCTACTCTTCGATGAAGAGATTGGTCTGATAACCTCATAATACTAGCCTTTCTGAGCATGGTGTTGTGTCCTACATAATTAGAGCTATCATACAATCGCTACAATCTACATGCATGATATTCCCAACCTAGTTATGCAAACCTGGTTCATAGTGAATTGACAAGTGTAAATAGTGGCTACTTACACTACTTTGGTCAAAGATTTGATATAAAATCAACCACTTGGAAGTGAAGTAGTATGTTCACCCACCCTTAGATCAATTTGGTAAATGACCACACATCCTCTTTTCAATCAAATATAATTTCAACCTAAAAGGTGATGGCATAACTATGTATTAATCGATCACTAAGCATCAGAGATAAAGTTTGCTAGAATGAGTCTAATTTGTAGTTACAATTTTATTCTTGATTGGTGAATTCAACTCAAGGTAAAGAAAAATGGAATATTATCATTTTGATTTGCACATTTGGTTGTCATAAGTATTTTTGATCTTAAGGTACAATTAATTTAGAGTCTTATCCATTTGGCACTCATTCTTTACCTTTTGTCCTTTATTATTTCTATTTATAGAAATTTTTAAATTATTAATAATTATAATCCATCTATAATTACTCTAAATTGATTTTTCTTATGTGTATTCATTTCATTGGATTATCATATACTAACCCTAAAGACTAATTTATGCCTTTTTTATTTTGTTGAAAATGCAAGATCTATTATCAACCATAGGGATTTTAGATCTACATTATTATATATTTATCACATTTAAATATATTATATCCTATCATCCATATGCTTCATTGATTTATTTTCATTTTTTATGTTTTGATGACGATTTACACTACCTATCATTTTACCCCATGCTACCTTAACTTTAACCCACACTACCCACCCTTATTTGGACATGTAGTTTTTAGGCCCTACCTATTTAAAAAATTGATTTATGATTAATTTTGTGTATTTTGATTACATATTCTTTCCCATATTACTTTTTATACCAAGGGATTTCCATAATTCTCACCACTGATAGAGAAGAAGCCCTTGCATAAGCCCTAATATAGGTAACTAATCTAATAATAGTGATATTTTTAATGGTGGTAATCTAGGGATTAATATAAATGAATATTATGATCATTTATTTCATGTAAACAAACAATATTTTAGTGCTCAACTTACTAATTTGACTAATATGGAGAATCCTTAACTAGTGAATATGTTCCATGACATATTTGTGAATAAAGAATTTGGGATATAAACTTTACAAGGTGTCTATTCTAAACTTAATAAGGTTAGTGCATCAACCTTCACCTATACCTCTACCATGGATAGAGCCTTTATGCACTATTAATACTAGTTGTATGCACATAAAAATGGTTTGGAGTACAATTAATTAAATACTCAATATTTAATTAATTAATCTCAATTCTTCTACTAATATAAATATTTATATGGTTCATTACCTTAATTTCCTCTTTTTCAAAAATCACGTTTCTCTTAAATTAATTAAATGCACAAATTTAAATAATTTGTCATTTAGTTGTTTTCCCTCTTTCATTTAAATTTGAAGTTTTAATTCAAATTTAGCACATTTCTTCATAATCTTCTAACCACCTCCAACTCATCCTCCACCTCATCCTATGCCACACAATTTCATTTATTCCTAATTTTTAAATTGGGAATATTCTCTCCAATCATCCTCCTAAGTTCTTGGGAGACACATGGCTCCTTCTGTTAATTGATGCTCTTGGACACTTGGAAGATTTTCTCTTCCAAATGGAGCAGCCTCCATGAATTCCTCTAACCTCTTTGTGCTCCACCGTTGATGCCTCAAGATCACGATCTCAACCATCCATCTTTGCCACCTCAGCTCAAGCTTGGAAAAATCTATAAATGGAGGGCATTTCTACAAATTTTCATAGAGAATTGGATTACAAACTTATGTTGTAGAAATATTAGTGCAATTTGAGAGAATTTGGAGAGCATTGTAGTTAGTATTTAGTATTTTAGTCCATAGTTACATTATCATGGCATATTTAGTATTAACATCTTAGCTTGTTGCATCATTTTACTTCATTTTATTTAGAATTGCATCTTTCATCACAATCATCCTAGTATCATTTGAACACAACAACATCATAATCTTAGAGCATTTAGCATTTCAATCAAGAAAATACCAAAAACATGTAGATGTAGGCATATAGTTGTGCATTTTCATATAGCATCTCGTTTCTTAGGTTGCCATTTCGTAGATTCATGTGCAACACATAATTCTGAGAGAATGAATTGAGAGATCACCAAGAATAGAGGACAATAGGATGATTTCGAATGAATGGTTATGATAGTTTACTTTGTCATTTCTCTTTCATTAGATGTAATGCATTTCATTGACTTGTGTTTAAGTTTTAGTAACCCTTAGTAATTATTTTTTCTTATGTCTTTTATTTAGAACTATTGGTCCTACCATTACCTAACTTAGTGAGCTCACTTCTACATCTACTATTTCTACATCATGTATCATTATCTCCTTAGCTATCTCAAGCCTGTTGGAACTATAAAAATCTGATGATCTCACATGTTAGTTTTACTCATAAACTTCCAGATTTGGTCCTACAGTGTGCATTTTCCACTCATATTTTGCCCCTCTGTCCCATTGAATCCATTGAGTCATGCATATTTTACATCATGGTTCAAGTTGGTGTGACATTTTCTTTGTCTCCCCAACTCATTTTTGCTAACTTCTGTGTTTTAGGGTGGTCGGCAGGACTTCACACATGTCTCGACGATCACATTGGCAGGTGGAACCTTATCGGCATGTGTTGTGGCTATCGGGTTGAAGTCTCCCCGATCTTCTCTTGTCTTACCGATCGGTGCCTAAGTGGTCATTTCGGTGTGACTTGGAGTCTTCTATGGGACGTCTCCCCGATTTTGCAAGGTCTTGTTGAATAGATTACGATGGTAGCTTTGTCGGCAGGGAGGTATGGTGGTCACAGCGACACAAAATCTAACGAATGGCTTTTGGAAAAAGTATTATGTTGTCTTGGCGAATTGGTATGTGCTCGGGTTGACTTCAAAGCCTTCAGTGAAACATTATATTGTCTACATAGGGTTTCCCCGATAGTCACAGGTTATAGCGACAAACATGAAGACGAAGGCTTCTATCGGTATAAAGATATTGATGTCTTGGTGATACATTATGGCTCGAGGTTTTCGACAGAACAAAGTGACATCTACAAGAGGTATCCCCGAGAGCAGTATGCTATGGTGATTGTGAACAAAGTGAATGAAATGCATGTGAGGAATACACTTTGATATAACATGTGTATGTCACAGCGACTGCGATGAATAGGGGCGCGCAAGGAGAGTGATTGAATTGCCTTCGGCATGGTGAGGGGAATGTCTCAGCGACTGTTTCGATGATGAATAATGGTGCTCGATTGTTGTGGCTGACATGTGGATTCAATTAAGTAGTAGATTACGATTCCTATGGCCGACGTGATGAATTATTTGATGATCGTTGCTGGCCGACTTGATTTGGGCCCGATTTCCACGGTGGACCGACATGATTTTGAAGTGTTTAGTTTTCTACTGCTGGCTATAAATATGCCTCGAGATTGTAATTAAACATTATGAGATTTTTAGATAAAAAAGCAGTAGGTAGTCAGATGGCTACAGTAGGATAATCTTCTCTCATCAGAGACTATGTGCATGTTTTCAAATGGTGGTTTCAATGAAATTCAGCTGTGTGGCAGTTTTGTTTTGGTTTCAATTGCATGTCGAGTTTATTGAAGAGTATTGCTGAAGCTGTCTCCAATTTGAGTTTTTCTGGTTGTTTAAATTGGAATAACAAGTTTATTTTCAATTTCTCTGTGCACATTTTCTGCATTTGTGTGATTAATTAACTGGTTCTCTCAAGTAGGGATTAAATCCTTTTTCATTGATCACAGTAATCAGGAAGATTCATTTGGATTTTTAAAGTAGAGCTCAGTAGTCATAATCTTGCATTGTTCATACAAGTTATGAACAGATCATATGCCTGCAATTCGATCTTCTGCTAGAATTAGTTGCCCATCTTTGTTTCATTTGACTCCGCATACCCAACAACGCACTGGTCCCTGCAATTTCATTATTTGAGTTCATTCAATCTCTTTTATTTAGTATTTTAGGATTTAGATCTGCAAGTTGCTATCAAGTTTGGTTTCATTTTGTTCACTGTTCCTTGCCATTATGGATGAAGCTCTTCAGAAAGACAATCATAAGATAATCCTGCATTGTTCAAGAGAGGTTCACCTGCCTAGGTCTAGCAGCACCTGAAGAGTAGAAGGTTTGATTGTTTCAAGCCTTGTTCTATTACCCTTAAACATTGTGAAAGCTTGGTAACCTTTCGTGGTTCAAACCTACGTTTTTGAGAGCTAACAAAGCCTACACAAACCATATTGGTCTCAAACAATCTTTAGTACCATACTCTATTCAATCCTTGAAGCACTAATCCTAAGGATTTATCAAGTAGAAAATAAAGTGGATCCACATTCAAGTAGACAAGATGATATTGAATTTTTTTATCCTATAAATACACCTCTAGTATTTTAGATGTGACATATCCATTTCTTATGAGTTATATTGTACCTTGATTTATAATATATGATGGTAAAGTTCATCCCAACACTCATGTGTGTTCTCACATGGATGTATGTGTAAAATTTATTTATGATTCTAAAGAATTATAAATAATCAATTGTAATGTACACTTAAAGATTAAGTTATTGAGTGGTTCTATACAGTTCCTCAAGGATATTTATATTTATTTAGTTGTATTATAGAGGTATTTCTTAATCAATCCAAAGTTAACATGTGCCCTAGAGACATCAGTTGCCTATCATGGTCTTAAAATTGCTCAGTCTAAAGGATTTAGGAAGGTTTGGCTTGAAGGTGATTTGTTGAATGTCATAAATTCCCTTAAAAAGATTAATCCCCCTTGTTGGTCTATTGAATCTATTATTATTGATGGTATGGATATATTCAATACCTTTGAGCAATGTTTTATCTCTCATATTTATCATGAGGGTAAATGGATTAGCGGACAAGTTTGCTAACTTTGGGGTTCTTGAGCCTAGAGTGTGGGACAAATTTGATCCCCTTCCCATTGATATTCAATATATTGTTTTTGATAAGATAAGCAACATTTATAGGGTGGTGTAACCTTTAGACATCGAGCCTCAAGGGCCAAAAAATATTAGTTCCATAAAACATAACAAAAAACCACCAAAACAAAACATAGTAATAGTGGACTAACAATTAATAGTAATATGACCCAGAGGACTAGACATAGCAACATCAAACTAACTCACATCCTCCCAATTATGAGAGAGGAGGCAAATAACATCCTCCCCAACCCACTTGGGGCCTTCCTCAGTAGCCTTTTTATCCATTTCCTCCTTCAGAGTAGTAGAGAGAGAGTCAGCCGCATGGTGGACCATCTTGATAGTGAACCAAGCCAGACCAATGAACTTCTTCTCGAGCTTCTCCACCCACTCCAACAACTTGCGATGATCCTCCCCTTTGTCCGCAGTCATCTCAATGTCTTCATGCTCTATAGCCTGAGGGTCAAAGGATTGGGAAATCAAATTCTCCTTTAACATTTTATTGAAGTTAGAAAAGTGGCTAGGCCCTTCAATAAATTCCTCCTCCTCTTCCTCTGTGTCTTCCTCATTCCTATTTCCCTTGCTGGAAGACCGCTCCTCATCAGTAGAAATTTCATTAATTTGCACTTTCTTGCTATTTTTCACAAGCCTGCCAGATCTCCTAATTCTGGTATTTTCAACCCCAGTCTCCACTCATCGCAAAAACCATAGTATCCCCCTTAGAGTCTCTCCTCACCGCATCCTTCCCATCACTGTCCATAGTCGGTGGCTCCACCCGACCTTTCCCCTCTTCTTTCACTTTTTTCTTAGTTGCTGGTTTGTTGTCAATCTTATTAGGGGTAGATTTGAGCTCACAGAGCCTAGCCACAACATTTGACTGGGAAAGCCCCACACCACCTTTTTATTTTTGGTTGACGGTTTAGGCCTAGGGGTTTTTGTATTCCCCAGAGGGGTTTTTCTTTAGGGCCCTTAGAGTCAGCCATAGAGATATTGGTTTGAGCAGGGGGTTTGACTTCCTTAATACAAATAGTGGAAATGGGTTTGGGCGGGCAGAACGTGAGGTGAGAATGATAAAGCCTCAAGATGAGGCCTTGGTGGAGTGACATGTGAGGAGAATCCTTGGGATTTTGGGCAGCAATATCAAGGCATTTCTCAATGAAACTTTCTAAATTAGAAAGTAAGAAAAACAAGAAGCTCAACAACATTTTATGGTGGAGGTGATTTAAAAGAGGTAAATGATAGTAATAGAAAGTTTTATATCTAACCTCTAAGGTGACATACTTCATGAGAGCGAGACAGACTTGGTCCCAAGGCTACAAGAGAGCTTCTCTTTCAAAGCTAGACTAGGAGCAGACATGTTTTTTGTTTCCTATAAAGAAGGCATTAAGTCTTTCATTGTCCTGAGACGTGGTGTACTTAGGATACATCTTCCCGATGCAAGAGAGCCCTGTTGCCTGAGCTATCACCTCCTCATTGACTTCGAAGGAGATACCACCCATGGTAACCCTTCTTTCTTTCTAGGAGCTCGCGAATTGTGTCGACATCCTCGGATCATGACCAACCAAGCATTCCATTAAAGGAATCAGCCCACCTTCGACACAAATGTGCCAAACCAACGGGTCCTTATGAAATTCCCCACAATTGTTCAGTTCCATCCTCACCCTATCACCACCCATTTCTCTACTCTTCACCCTACAAAACCAAGAAACCTATAAGAGCAAAAGATTATATTTTTTATTAATGTGAGAAGTCGTCCAAACACTTCTTCTTTTAAGCCAACCAAGAAGGCACCTGGAAATCAAGAGGGTATGCAGGACACACGTTTCAGGAGTAAAATCCAAAAAGGCAATCTCCGCGATCCCATTAATGAAAATATTTAAACACCTATGGCTAGGTTTGCAAAAAATGATCAAAATGGAAGGTTTGCCTAAATATCTGCCTTTTAGCCTTAGAAACTTTTTAGCAGAATTGATAAGAAAAAGCAAGTGCTTTACACCATAATTATTAGTCACATCAAATTTGAATTTGGAAATCCATAAGGATATGCGAAGGCTAAGAAAAGACCTCAAATAAAGATTGTGTAAGGCCTAACCCAACTTGGCCATTACCCCATTGTACTTCCCACTACTCATAATTAGCTCCATAATATCTAACTTTTCCCCATAATTCAAATTATGCCACGAATTAGACACCTCAACATCAATCTTCATCCACATCACCCAAAAAGAAAATATGTGGACCACCCAACAAGCCATGACAAACACAAATTTAGATATCATCGTGATAAAAAAATGTGTCCTACTCCTTGAGGATTAAACCTTGAATACCAGGTGGTAGGTTCCCCATATTCCTCCAACACTTAGAGTCTCTCCAATGGGAGCCTAGATTAGCAAGGGCATCAACAAATTGATTACCCTCCCTAAAAATGTGAGTTACAATCTTCATATCCAACATCAACATGAGATGATTTATGTTTAACAAGATATCCCTGGTACTCCATCCCAAAAATATGCCTAGATTTACATAATCAACCACATACTTAGAATCCCCTTCTATGTGCAGTTTATTTATCCCCATAAAAATAGCTAATTGGACACCCTTTAGCAGTGCCCTTGCTTCCGCAGTCATGGAGGTCTGAATCCCTATACCATCGAGTAACTGGCCACAAAGCTACCCCTACAATCCTAGATAATACCTCTAATGCTAAACCCTGCCTGGGTTTCCTTTGGAAGCTCCATCAAAATTAAGTTTATGCCATACACGATCCAATGGTTTCCATATAGTGTCTTGTCTAGCCTGATGAGCTCGAAATATGCTCATAATTTGAATATTATGATGTATTTTTAATACCCTTACTCTTTTGCTGATGGTTGCTTAAACTCTTTGATTAAAGAATTTTTATCTAAAATTGAGTAGTATCCTGTAGCAACACATTCCTATATTCCTGCAGCTTAACATCTCTACGTGTCTGTATTTATTGCCCTGTTTGACCTCCCAAATGACTGATATAATGCATGTGGTTTTTGGATAATGAAATGGATTTAATGTGTGATTAATGAATGTGTATCATGTTATTGTGTGCATGCTTTCTTTTACTTTTGTCGCCATGTGTATCACAGGTTGTTGAAAGAGGCATGAACGAGTCAAAACGCAACAGATCTCGGCCCTGCAGTAAAGTCCATTTCTAGCACGACATCAAGGAAGGTGTTCCAGCAAAGACTCTCTGACAGGGTCGTTGGGAGGAAATCTAAATGATCATTAATCTAGGAAGAGTGGAATGCTAGATTCTCTCTAAATCGGTTGAACATATATGCTTTCATTTATGAGAAGTCTGTTCCTCGGCGTCAGGAGGCATTTATGTCCACGCCTTTCTTTGTTAGAGTTAGGTAGCTAGTTGCTTTTATATAAATAAGTGTTCCTCCTGTGTGAGTGAAAGAAAAAAAACAAAGTGTATTAAGATTAGTATTATAATGAGAAATAGAGTTTTGTGTTAGTTTTCTTACAAGCAAAATGATCAATGTATATGATTCCAAGTTTATGAATAAAAGCTGATGAAGTTTTGAGTTTAATTCTTGCATAAATTGGTTGATGCTTGCTAAGGGGGCCCACTTAGTGAGTATCTGTAGTTAGTTGTTTATTTCCTGTTGATTATAAGTTAGAATTTCATTCTTGAAGGTTTCAGTGCAAACTCAGTCTTATATTGTTCCTGCAGCATAAGACCAGTTCATAGTTTGTTCCTTAGTTATAGTTGTCATGATTTCTGCTTTGATTAAGTTATGCTTAAGTTAAGAAGACTTTACATTACGTTCCTGCAGCAAAAGTATATTTTTTTCCAAGCATTTATTTCTAGTAAATTGTGGCTGAAACTGGTTCTTAGTGCACATACAGTGCCTCTCCATTTCAAGTATACGTTCCCTGATTTGACAATGTAAATGAACGACCATAAGAAGATGTTAGTCACCTACTGGAATGTCCAATTCCCAGGTTAGGATTTGCCATGACTTTTATATCCTTTTTGTGGAATCGGCCATCATTTTTGGTGCCGTTTCCAGGGATGGTGTCAAGCTAAGAACCTGTCATAGTCATTGTTAGTAGTAGTTTAGTGTGATTTTCAAGCATTTTCAAATTCCTTCAATTTTCAGTTAAGTCCATTGCATGCATAGAAGAAGAGACGCTCTAGGAAGATTCCTCCCTAACCTTCCATTCATTGATAACAATTTTGAACCAGCTTATAATCTATTTGAGGAAGGAGGAGACCAGGATATTAATCCATTTTCTGAAAACCTACTTGTTGAATTCCCCTTTGCCCTAGTTGACGAAGAACCTCAAGAAAATCCATTTTATTTGATACTCTATCAAGCAAATATGGCACATAATCCACCTAATCGACCTCATGCTTTTGAATTCCCCATCACCGCTTAGCAAGATAATGATAACCTTAAAAATATTCCTTCATTACTTCCCAAGTTCTATGGACTAGTTACAGAGGACCTAGACACTTTCTTGTTTGAGTTTGACATCCTCTGCCGCAGCTATGATTACACTTCAGATGCTCACAGGCTGAAGTTGTTTCCTACTACTTTGAAGGAGGGAGCTCTTAGATGGTTTATGAGTTTGGGAAGGGATGCTGTCGATAGTTGGGTAGTCATGCAAACAAAATTTCTTAAGAAATACAAGGAATATTGTAAGAGTTGTAGTAAGGGTGATGATATATTCAGAATTCAGCAAAAGCCTGGAAGAAAGCCTGGAAGACTATATCTCAAGGTTCTTGTTTTCCCTGAAAAAGAATTCAGACCATATTCTCAATGAAGAATCTCAGAAACTACTTGTTTTGAGGGGAATCAATGATGCCTATATAGATGCCCTGGATCTAATGGGAGGAGGAGATATAACCCAAGTGCCTTGGTATAATATTAAGACCATATGTCACAACTACTCTCAAGCAAATGTTAAGGAGAGTAGAGATCATCAAGCCACAGTGGGAAAGTCTTCTACTAATGGAGTTTCACGGATGGAGATCACAAATTTTCTATTTGATTTCAAGTAGGATATCATAAACAACATGGCTACATAGTTGGATACTATGCAAGCTTGAAAGAAACATGAGGAAGCTGAAGCAATCTTGAATGAGTTCAATCCACATTGCAGACAAAAGAAACGTGATTGCAGATGTAAGATGGTGGCTAACCTGGAGGCTAAGGAATTACCTACTGATTTTAAGGAAGTAGAGAGTAATGATGACCAAGTACTCTTCGTTGCACAAAGGCACCCATGAGCTCAAAGACAAGGTATGCTTCAAGACCCTTTGACTTTTGGTAATCCTTATTCTAATTACAATAACCAATGACAACCTACATATGGCCCATCACCACCTTGGAATACTTCTCAACCACACTAGCCTAACTATTAGAGTCCTTAATGGCAATCTCCTCAAGGAGGTTGGCAGTAGCCACAAGGAAAATGGACTCCACCCCAAGGTAATTGGCAGCAAAATCCTCATTGGAGAGATTCTCAGCAATGGCAGAACTGATCCCCTGGATTCTTGCAGCTTCAGCAGCCACAACCTCCGACCCTCATGCCACCTCCTGCACCTTTTGCAACACCTGTAGCAAATACTGACCCTCCAAAATAAATGCCTATGCCTGTTCAACCATTGCCAAATCCTAATAATAAGCAGCAACAACAACAACCTATGTATTTTGCAAAAAGGAAATTAGTATCCAGCTTATGCCCTGAATATTAATGATATCCATCTTAGGTCTGGAACCACTCTCCCTGCTCCACAACCACCAGTAATTACTGAGATTCCAAACTCTGCTTCTGAACAACCTACTGATCCTGCATAACATATACCTATATCAGATACTGTCTCTAAGTAGCCTGTCCTGCAACATCAAGCCAAATCGCCTTTTCCTCAAAGATTGCAAGTTACTACATCCAAGTCTATGGAAGAGCCTATCTTTGATATTTTGGATCAGCTAAAGAATGTACACATTCAAATTCCCCCTTTTCAAGCCATTAAAGATGTCCCAATTTATGGGAAAGTCATTAAGGAGGCCCGTTTGAAGAAACCTGGAAGAAAGAAAAGGGATCCCCAAACTATCCATGTTTTAGGACAGTTGACAGATATTATGTTAGGGAAGGTAGTCATTCCAAAATATGTTGACCCTGGGAGTCCTGTGGTACAAATAAATATTAATGGCCAGATAGTAAAGAATGTTTTGATTGACCTTGGTGCAACCATCAATGTAATGACCAAGCATACTATGGAGTATTTGAATATCTTAACCATTAGGTCTACACCTACCATCCTACAGCTTGTTGATAGTTCCATAGTAACACTTGATGGCGTGGTAGAAGATATCATTGTCAACCTTGAGTCTTGGGAATACCCAGCAAATTTCACCATATTGTCCACTAAGGCAACTTTGGGAGGATATACTATCATCCTAGGTAGACCATGGTTAGCCACAACTGATGCTTTTATAGGATGCCGTTCAGGAGACATGACAACTTCTGATGGTCAGTCAACAAAGAAATTGGCTTTATACCCACCTGCCCAGCCTCAGCCAGACTTGTCTCAACCAATTTGGCCAGATTTAGGAGAGGAAACTAAAGAAGTCAATTTATTGGCTCAGCTAATGATGCTACAAACTAATCCATTTTCCCAACTTCAGAGTGAGGATGGCCTACTTTTACACATTTTTCAGTCCAACTCTGATATGAGTAGCCCATCTATTCCAGATAGTTGTCCTCAGTAGTGCTTCTTGCAACAACTGAATCCTGAGAGCCTGCCACCTAAAATTCCTGCAGTTTATCAACATTTACTTCCACATGAAATATAGACACCACCTTTATCAGTAGCCTCCATGAATGATCTTACTAAGAAAATAAAACTGTCTCCAGACCGCTGTCTGAATATCAATAATAAGCTGCCTTAATCTCAACAAACTGCCCTAGTCACAATGCTGCAAGATCAACATAAAGCTTTTGCATGGGACTATGGGATATGAAGGGAATAGATCCTCAACTCTGTACTCATAGGATCTACATTAAGGAAGACTGCTCACCTATTTGACAACCTCAAAGAAGGATAAACCCAACACTCAGGGAAATAGTTAAAAATGAGCTCCAAAAATTGCTTGATGCTAGTTTTATCTACCCCATTTCAGACAGTCAATGGGTATCTTCATTGGTGATTGTTCCTAAAATAGGTGGAAAATAGAGAGTTTGTGTATACTACAGGGAGCTGAACACAACAACTAAAAATGATCACTTTCCACTGCCATTTGTTGACCAAGTGCTAGACTCATTGTCTGGTAAAAAATATTTCTCCTTTTTGGATGGATATAGTGGGTATAATCAAATTAGAATTGCCCCTGGGGATCAAGATAAAACAACTTTTACCTGTCCATGGGGAACTTTTGCCTACTTTGTCTTACCTTTTGGCCTATGTAATGCATCTGCAACATTTCAAAGGGCTGTGATTAGTATTTTTGCTGAGATTTCTCATGATTCTATGGAGATCTACATGGATGACTTCACCACTTATGGAGTTACTTATGAAGAAGCATTAGCAAATTTGGAGAAAGTGTTGAAAAGATGTAAGGAGCACAATTTGTCTTTGAATAGTGAGAAGTGTTTTATGATGATGCAAGAAGGAATTGTTTTAGGCCATCATATCTCTCAAGTAGGAATTCAAGTTGATCCTGCAAAAATAGAAGTCATTCTAACTTTGCAAACACCTATGAAACAAAAGGATGTTAGAAGCTTCCTAGGACATGCTGAATATTATAGAAGATTTATCAAAGATTTAAGCAAAATAGCTAGTCCATTATATGCCTTATTGATTAAGGATTCCGAATTTAACTGGACTGAGGCCTATGACAAATATTTCCTACATCTTAAGAACTTACTTATTCAAGCACTTGTTCTTCAAAGACCAAAGTGGAGTCTGCCCTTTCATATACACATAGATAGTTCTGATTATGCCATAGGGACAATTTTAAGACAAAAAGAGAATTCCATAGAGCATGCCATATATTTCATTAGCAAAAACCTTCAAGGCCCTGAATAAAACTATACTGTCACAAAGAAAGAATTGCTAGTAGTTGTGTATGCCCTAAACAAGTTTCGACATTATGTCACTGGTTACCAAATATTTGTTCATACAGATCATGCAACAATAAGGTACCTCATGAATAAGCCTGCCATATCTGACATATTAGTAAGATGACTCCTATTATTGTAGGAATTTGATATCACATTTATTGATAAGCCAGGCCGGGCTTATGTGGTGGCTGATTTTTTGTCAAGACTTCAAACAACTACACCTGCCACCCTTGAGGTAATTGATGATAGCTTTCCTGATGAACATTTGTTTTCTATTGTTGCTCAAACTCCATGGTATGCAGATATTGCAAATTATTTAGTAGCCAACAAGATCCCAACTCACTTCTCACCAAAGGACAAGAAATTGTTGATAGAGAAAAGTTTTAACTTTTCATGGATTGTAGACTGTTTATTTTACAAAGGACCTCACCAAGTCATGCGAAGGTGTGTTAGGGAAGATGAGACCTATGACATTTTGCATGCTTCTCATGATGAGCCATGTGGTGGGCACTTTGCAGCCAAGAGAACATCTATGAAAGTGCTTGCTACAGGGTACTATTGGCCCACACTACACAAGGATGCTGCAACCTACACTAGAAAATGTGACAGATGTCAACGCATGGGGAGACCAAAAAGGTCTGATGAAATGCCCCTGTATCCTCAAGTGGTAGTCAGTCCCTTTGAAAAGTGGGGCATGGATTTTTTTGGGCCTATGGATCCTCCATCCAATGGGAAATCATACATTTTGGTTTGCACTGATTATGTAACCAAGTGGGTGGAAGTGAAAGCAATGACACATGCCCATGACAATAAAGTTGTTGAGTTCCTATATGAGCAGATTTTTACTCGGTTTGGAGTCCCAAGGGAACTTGTTACTGATCAAGGAGCTTAGTTTACATCAAACTTAATCACTACATTGATGAATGATTACAAGATCAGGCACAAAAAGTCTAGCCCCTATCACCCTTAAGCCAATGGTCAGGCAGAGGTTACCAACAAAGAATTAGAGGCAATCCTTACTAAAATAGTACAGTTACACAAGAAGGATTGGAGTAGTCACCTTCTTGAAACATTCTGGGCCTATAGGACAACATGGAAAACAACATCAGGGTTTACCCCTTTTGAGTTACTCTATGGAAAAATTGCCATGTTGCCAATAGAGTTTGAGCATAAGACCTTAAGAACTTCTCTTCAGCTTAACATTGATCTTTTAGAAGCCCAAAAGGAATGCCTCCTATAGCTGAATGCATTGGATGAGATAAGGAAAGTTGCCCTGCAGCATACTGAAGCTATCTAACAGCAAATAAAGAAATGGCATGACCACCATATCAGAACTAAGCAATTCTCTGCTGGTGATTGGGTGCTGCTCTATGACTCTAGGTACAAGGAAAATCAAGGTAAACTCACCACAAGATGGCTTGGTCCTTATGAAATAGAAAATGTGTTTGATAATGGTTCAGTTCAGTTGGCTACAATAGATCCTATTTGATTCAAGTTACTGGTTAATGGACATCGTCTTAGATTGTATCATAAGCCAACATCGAAAGAAGAATTTATGAAGCAGTTTGTTTCAGATGTAGCCACTAGTCTTCCTACAACAAAAGGCTTCGACCTTTTTGCTGTAACATCTCTTTAAAATGCTATGTTGCATGCCCATAATAAAGGTTTCTTTTTTAAAGAAGCCACTTTCTCCGTTTTTCATCCATCACCATCATTCGTTCCATCTTCTTCCACGTCACCCATCCATGTCATCCATCCTTCTATACCACCTTCATTTATGGTTTCCATTTCAGCCATCATTTCAAGCTAAGCTGTGATCTTTCCCAACATCTACGAACACTTATTATAAGGTACGCGATATCTTTTATTGTCATATCATTTATTTATTTCATTTATTCATTAATTGCTATGTATCTATTAGTCATTATTGCCTGTTTTTCACCTATCCTTATGCACATGTGTGGACACATGCCAAATTTTAAGTAGGGGGCGGGGATAATCCATTTCAAACTTTTTCTTGTGCCATGGTCACGTTTGTCAAGACAGTTTTATTTTCTTGTACTTACCAAGTATGACTGTGTGCTTTTATCCTAATCAACAAATTAACTGCTTGATTTGAGTAGTTTTTAATAATCATTTAATGCAATTATCCTTTGTATAATTCTTGGAAAATTAAAGAAAGGTGACAACAAAAAATAAAGAAGTAGGGCAAAAAAAAAAAGTTCTCGAATTTTTAGAAGAAGTTTGAGTTTCAGGAATCTCAGCAAGGATAATTTGTGAATATGGGTGGCCAGTTAGTGAGATATGAGCCTGTAGCTCATGAAGCCTTGATGCAAAATCCTCAAGTGGTTCAGGCATTCAACAATTGCGGATGGCTGAATTATTTTCTGGGGATAGATTCCTTTAATGAGGAAGTTGCAGGTGAGTTTTTGAGAACTCTTTCAGAGGGAGAAGCTATAGTGTGGGGTTTGATAGTAGCCATTATAGAAGAGTGGATTGCTGAAGTAACTGGGCTTCTGGTGGTAGGAGAGAAATTTCCTTCAGGAAGAGATGCTGTCTCTTCTAGGGCAAAATTCACAATACCAATAGATGGACCCTTAGAGGTTTTCAAATAAGGATGCAAATAGGTGTCACTGCCTCCTCCATACTCACAATATGCCACCTTCATAATTAAGTATTTGACTTGTGAGGGACATTTTTCCTATTTGCATTCTTATCATTTCAAACTATTGAGTCATATGAGGCATGGTTTAGCTGTCAATGTTCCAAAATTTTTGTTAAACCTTTTGGAACATAGTGCCCATGAAACCCAAAGGGGTAAGGACAACTTTATCACCCATCATGCCCTCATTAAATTCTTGATTGAGCGTTCCCTGAGGGATGTATCACCCTTTTCTTGGCAAGAATTTGTTGCCCAAAAGGGTCTGCAACCTCTAGAACCTCCTAGAGCACTCCCTGCACAACGCAAGAAAAAGAAAAAGAAAGTAGAATCTATGAGTAGAGAAGTAGAGAAAGAATCATCTGCTCCTGCAACACTTAGTCCTGCAACCTCCACACCAGAGTCCTCTACCCAAGTAAAAACTAGGTCTGTTGGTAGAAAAGAAAAAGGGAAAACGAAGGTAGGAGAGTCATCTAGGGCAGAATCAAGCCCTCATGTTGAAAAGTGAAAATTTTCTACTCCATTCTCTCCTGTAGCATCTTCCCCTATTGCAGTTTCTCCTACAGCAATGCTTGTTGCCACCGTAGTTTCACTATCACTTTCTCCTGCTGAGTCTGAATCCTCTAGGCAAGCTAGAAAGAGGAAAGCTATGAAAGAGTCTCCTGCAGCTGTTACATTTCCAAAAAGAGTTTCATCAAGGAAACAGTGTAAAGTTACCTCAACCTCCGTTCAACTTGAAATTATAGTCATTCCTGAGGAATCTGAAGAATTAAGTCATGATGTTTCTCAAAGTGTATCTCAGAATGTTCCACAAAGTTCATCTGTTAGTCCTGGGGAACTGCAAACTGAGATAGTGGAAGTTGAGGAAGCACAACATGGTAGTGGTAATAAAAGGAGGATGCCAAGTCTTAATGACTTGGCTAAAGCAGTTGGGCAAATTTCAGGAGAAACACAATCTCCTCCTGGGTAGCAATAGGAGTCCATCCTGTAGCAAGAGGAAGAACAACTTGAACAATCTCAAGTGTCCAATGAAACACCATTACCCTCTGAAACTTGTTGAGCATTGGTTGTTTATAAAAGGACATTGCTGATTGAATATTTTGAATATCTTAGGATTACATGGAGGCCTGTTACATTTCAAACTTTGAGTTTTTGCCATTTAGCTAGAACTAACCTTCAACAAAGTCTTTGGGAAGAAGAAAAGAAGAAATTGAAAAAGGAAATTCAAGAAATGAAAGAGAAAATGGATGAAATGATGAAGGTAACTGGTAAAATTATGGAATGTAGACCACCACCTAGGGTATATGCTATGTGCGTTAAAGAGCAATTTCTATGGTTCCAATTGATGATAATTTCCAAAAATTTAGACCTTGACATTCACACAGCTAAGGAATTTTATGATGCATATCAAGTAGCACCCAATTGGCTAAGAAATTCTTCATGCGAGTTTTATCAGCATGGTTTGCTAATTCCCTTTGAAACAAAATGGAATCCGCTTCTCTACATTGGTGACATTCATCTGAGGTCACTCATGTTTTGGGCGGCCAATGAAACTAATTATGGAAAACAATTAGAGGCTTATGAAGAGGCTGAAAGGAACGAACCTATTTCGCTGCGACCTAAAAGCTCAGATCCCCACATAGTTCTAAGAACTTGGCTTACTGTTGCGTATGGATTCCATGATCCTACAACAAGAATGAAAGTATTTGATATCAGGAAGTAGGTGTATGATGAGTTCAAAGACCAAACATATCTATTTTGGAAGCTTTCATCTTCCAGAATTGAAACAAGATGGGAAAAACTGAATGTTGGTCTAAGGAAATTTGACCCTCATAGCCCTCTCAACTTGAAAGCAGCCATCAGAAGGATAGAGAAGTATATGCAGCTGGGTCTCCAGGAAAGGTTTGAGTTATGGTTACCATTAACATTTCGACCTCCAGTTTTGATGTGCCCACTTTACCCTTATTTGGCTACAGATGTTAATGAGGATGCATAAACCCACAAGTATGAGAGATGGCAAAGTTTCAAAGGTTTCTACTACAAATTCAGAACTTCATTGTAGGGCCATGCTACTCCTACTGATTTCAGAGAAACAACTAGAAAGCTTAATGCTGCAGGACCATCATTAGGATAAGTAGGGGGCAAATGATGAGCTCGAAATATGCTCATAATTTGAATATTATGATGTATTTTTAATACCCTTACTCTTTTGCTAATGGTTGTTTAAACTCTTTGATTAAAGAATTTTTATCTAGAATCGGGTAGTATCTTGTAGCAACACATTCCTATATTCCCGCAGCTTAACATCTCTGTGTGTCTGTATTTATTGCCCTGTTTGACCTCCCGAATGACTGATATAATGCATGTGGTTTTTGGATAATGAAATGGATTTAATGTGTGATTAATGAATGTGTATCGTGTTATTGTGTGCGTGCTTTCTTTCACTTCTATCACCATGTGTATCACAAGTTGTTGAAAGAGGCATGAACGAGTCAAAGTGCAATAGCTCTCAGCCCTACAGTAAAGTCCATTTCCAGCATGACATTGAGGAAGTTGTTCCAACAAAGACTCTCTGACCGGGTCGTTGGGAGGAAATCTAAATGATCATTAATCTAGGAAGAGTGGAATGCTAGATTCTCTCTGAATCAGTTGAACATATATGCTTTCATTTATAAGAACTCTGTTCCTTGGTGTCAGGAGGCATTTATGTTCATTTCTTTCTTTGTTAGAGTTAGGTAGTTAGTTGCTTTTATATAAATAAGTGTTCCTCCTACGTGAGTGAAAAAAAAATGAATAGAGTGTATTAAGATTAGTATTATGATGAGAAATAGAGTTTTGTGTTAGTTTTCTTACAAGCAGAATGATTAATGTATATGATTCCAAGTTTATGAATAAAAGTTGATGAAGTTTTGAGTTCAATTCTTGCATAAACTAGTTGATGCTTGCTAAGGGGGCCCACTTAGTGAGTATCTATAGTTAGTTGTTTATTTCCTTTTGATTATAAGTTAGAATTTCATTCTTGAAGGTTTCAGCACAAACTCAGTCTTATATTGTTCCTGCAGCATAAGACCAGTTCATAGTTTGTTCCTTAGTAATAGTTGTCATGATTTTTGCTTTGATTAAGTTATGCTTAAGTTAAGAAGACTTTACATTACGTTCCTGCAGCAAAAGTAGAATTCCTTCCAAGCATTTAATTCTAGTAAATTGTGGCTGAAACTGGTTCTTAGTGCATATACAGTGCCGCTCCATTTCAAGTATACATTCCTTGGTTTGAGAATGTAAATGAACAACCATAAGAAGATGTTAGTCACTTGCTAGAATGTCCAATTCCCAGATTAGAATTTGCCATGACTTTTATATCCTTTTTGTGGAATCGACCATCATAGCCTGGGACCAAGACCTGTCAAAGGAGTTGGCCTCCAAATTCTGGTACCAATCTTTAGCCACTTTAATCTCCCCTTCAGTAGGAGCTTTGTCTGGGGTTTTCCCTATAAAAAATGAAACATTTTCAAAAATTAGCCTTACCCCTATACCAAAAGCCTCCTTAGGACTCATCTTGATATTCCTGAATATTCGGTTGTTCCTTTCTTTCCATAAGCACCAAAAAAGGATGGGGGGGCCTAGTTCCAAATCTCTCTAGGTAAGGGGTTATGGAAGGGGCTAGACCAACTCAAGATAAAGGATTTCATGTTCTTACACATAGTCTAGGGAGTACCCAATTTCTCCAAAGCCAACTCCCATGCACCAATAGCAAATGGGCAGTGTAGAAGTAAGTGATCCACAAATTCTTCATTGCATTTAAACATCAAACACCTGTTGGGGATCTGAAATCCCCTTTTCCTCAAGTTATCTTGAGTGAGGACCTTGTTATGGCAAGTTGTCCACTAGAAAAAAAATTATTTTTGAAATCATGTGGCTATTCCAAACCTATTTCCAAGGTCCATGCTCAATACCTTGAACCGACATCAGATAGTAAGTTATTTTGATTGTAAGATTTCCCTGCCTATCATTAGTCCAATAGAATTCATCCTCCATATTGGATAAAGGTAATCTAGTAAGGGAGAGTAAGTTCTGCAGGGACTTAGCCAAAGTTAACAACTCAGGGGAGAAAGGACAACAAAGAAGCAGATCTTTCCACCTCCAAGCCCTCGGCGAACCAAGAAGGTAGTCACCAATGTACATACCAAAGAAGAGTTGCATTAGTATCATAAGATTTTTGAAGTCAGAGTGCACAAGGGGGTGTCAAACAACCAAGGGTTTTCCCAAAATTTGATGTTATTACTGTGATCCTATTAAAATGTCAAGTCCTAATGTAAGATACTAAAATGATGCAATAAAAGGACATAACATAAGAAAATGGCACCTCAATGATTAGCCTAAAAAATAGTGAACATGAAAGCAAAATAAGATAAATTGATTGTTGATTATACCTTTATGTTGCTCCTTCCTTGGTTGGCCCTTGATCTTTGGATGTCTTGTGTGCTCATTGGATGACAATGGAGTTAAATGGATGCAAGATGCAAGATGGATTGATGAGAAATACTATGGAAAAGCTAAAATGCTGCAAATGACAATTTGGCAAGAGTTTGGTAGCAAAAGACTTGATCCCCAAAATGGGAGAAATGAGGGGGTATTTATAGGATAATTGGAATTCTCTAGAGAATTCAACGATTGAGATTGATCCAACAAGATCGAGATGAAGGGCTATGGTGAGTTGAGGACTTACAAGCCCTCACATCTTGACATGTGGAATGTGAGATGTCTTAGGGTGGAATGATGTGGAAATGAGGTGGAAGAGAAGTACATGAGGTGGATGAAGGACAAGTACCTTGTAGGTACCTTGGGGGATGAGAAGATTTCCTCAAAAAGGAACTTCTTGTCCCCAAATGAGAAGGAAAGAGACATTTGAATCTCCATGGGAAAAGGGAAAGTGGTTGGAGAAATGAATGTGAATTCATTGGAGATTTTATTGGATAAAAGAGATTTTCCAAAAAGCTGAAGATTTGTCACATGTGGGTGATGTGACAAGTCCAAGGTTCTAGAAGTCCTTGGCACATGTAAAGTGACAAGTCAAACCTTCTAGAACTTTGCATGGGGATGGGGAAGACCTTGGAAAGACAAAAGTGAATTAAAAATTCACATGGGGAAGAGAGGAGCCTTGGATAAATAAATGTGAATTAAAAATTCACATGGGAAAGAGAGTCAAGGCCAAGAAAGGCAAGTGAAAAGGTTGACCAGAAAAGGTAAGCCAAATGTGGTTAATGACTTTGATTAAGGTTGTGCAAACATAGGATTAGGATAATTAATGAGAGATTAGAGGCAAGTGGGAGATTATGGAGGATGTGACACTTAATCAAGATTAAGTGGTGCACATCCTAGTCACAGATTAATTAATTTAATCTGGATTAAAAGAGGGTTATGGAGAATGTGACAAGGAGAGAGAAAAAGGGGAATTAAAAATTAGTTTTAATCCAAATGGGTTAAAAGACTAAATTAAATAATTTGTCATATTTATTTAATTTAGAGAAGAAAGGGATAAGGTAAAGTATTTCATTTATTTAATTACATACTTTAAGAACTTTAGGCAAAAAATGAAATAATGATTAAATAAATTATTTAATCACTATTAATGAAATAGATGAATAGAGTAAACGATTTTGATCATATGAAAGTGATTGAATTTGGATGTCTACATTTTTACCCTCTTTAAAGTACCATTAGAATAACCGCGCTTCAAAAAAAAGAAAATGCAGATGACTCTATAGAGGAAGTAACTGGAAGATGATGTCCCAGCGTGGAGAGAAGGACCTAAGCTGTCCAATTAGTGGGGAATGGATGAAGATGCCCCAATGTTGGAGGGGAATGTTGGATGTCTAAAATTACCATTTACAATCTTCAATTTCATCCTGCTCATGAGTAGCCCCTACATTCTACAAATGTTCTTCTATGCCAGAGATCCCGAGGGGTGATCATTAGAGAGGCACTTAATCATAGGTCTATTGTGAAGATACTTAGCATTCATAATCTTGCACCGGTCCTTTTTATTCCTCAAATGGTCCCAACCAACCTTCGCAAGTAGATCCTTGTTGGTGCATAGGATATTCCTAGTTCCAAGCCCATTGCAAGATTTAGGCTTACAGACCTTGTCCTAGCTAACTAGAGAAAACTTTTTCTTTTCCTTAGTCCCAGACCATAAAAAGTTCCTTTGAATTTTTTCAAACTTCTTAGCAATATATCTTGGGAACTTAAAGATAGAGAGGAAGTAAATAGGGGTCCCTTGAAGAGAAGTAGACATGAGATGTAGTTTTTCAACATGGTTGATAATGGAGCCTTTCCACCCTGCCAACTTCCTTTGAATCCTTTCAAGAACAGTGTTCCAAAAGGAAGGAGTGACTTCCTTAATAGTAAGGGGTAACCCAAGATACACCGACGGGAGAGAGCTACTCACACAACCCAGTACAACAGTCACATGATCTTGTAAAGTAGGAGTGTTTTTGAAGAAGTAAACCATTATTTATTATAGTTTATACATTAGCCAAAGCAAGAAACATAACTATTAAGATTTTTTTTCCATTTTCTGGCTTCAACAATAAAGGCCTTTCGAAAGAGTATCATATCATCAATGAACTGTTGGATAACAGTAGTGTTGTGCTTATAACACACACGCCCTATTCGGAAAGAGGACCCTCTCTTAACTTTGCTTTGTCAGGTCACTTTTATCATTGCCTCATTTTACGTGCCCCTATTTTGATGTTCTAAATGGCCAAGGAGCTTCATGGAAGTCATATTTGTTGTTCCCTCGACACACACACCTCATTTGGAATGAGGACCCTCTTTTTCCTTCACCTCGCCGAGTCGTTTTGTTCCTATCTCATTTTGTGTGCCCCCCTATTTGGTGTTGAAAATAGTTAGTGAGTTTTAAAGAAGTCATCTTAAATTGACCATGTTTCTGCCCCCGTCAAATTTTTCTAAGTCCTAAGTCCTTGCGGGATCTCGTTGGCTGTTTTCCTTGGTGTTGCTAAGTTTGTATCCATGGAGTCCTTTGGGCCTGCCTTGTCGGGTCTCCCCTCTGGAATTTTCGCTGCCTCAACGCCGTTCCAAACGACTTTCATCTAGAGGCTTTCTGCCCATCAGGTTTCAAGATTATCTTCACCGTTGGTTTATCACCAAACCTTCAGGCGTCCATTAGCCCACTTCCGCCCATCTGTTGGAACCCAGGGAGTCCATCATCATCCATCCGCCCCACGGGATCTACCCTTCCCGTGACCGCTTTTGAAAATATGACCAATCACCAATCCTAGTGTCGCCATACGATCATTAATGAGATGCATTAAATGGAAAAAATTCTATAAATAGCTGATTTTCGGTTGTCATTTTCACCTGCCAATTGTTCAAAAGTGAGTCAGAGCTCTCTACAAACATTGCCTTCACGCCCGATGAGTTCCAATGACTCTTCAAAGCACTCGCTAAGCTGATTGTTTGGTCACCTTCATCGGATTCTTGAGGTGAGTATGCCACCTGCACCCCCATTTTTTGTTTTTCCTTGATTTCGAGTAAAATGAACAAATTTGAAAAGGGGAAACCTTTGAACTAAGTAGAAGAGACCAACACGCACAAAACCCATATGCTGAAATCTTGGTAAACTTCACAAATCACCCATATAACTATCGTGGAACCTTAACTCTCAGACACTGTTCTTTAAGCTAGAGCATGCATGTTCTCTGGACCTGTGAGCTCCCATTGCCATTGCAACCATTATGAAGCTGATTGAAACTCAAATGGTGAGCCCTTCATTTGTGTCTGCCTTTGTGGGAGGACCCCGTCCTTTCGTCGCTTATAACCTGATGTCCCAAGCAGCATTTTGGTCTCATCCATCCGACCTTCAGACCCTGCTCTATCATCCATTGTGTAACTTTGAACCTATAAAATGATTAAGTGCCAAGATTCTTTCAGGTCCCGCCTCATAGACTTCCATCCGTGGGCTACCGTGCCAAGCCAACCATCCTTTGCGGCCACCAACATCCGACATTCCGACCACTAGGACCCAACTCAGTCACGACTGCCAAAAATGAAAAACTGAAGGATTAAGAGATGAGTTATTGTGGGTCATCTCCCGCAGACCTCCGCTATCAGAATTCCATGAACACTCCACCGTCCTCAATGACCCCTAGCCTACGACCTTTTGCCCTTCAGGTCCCGACCTCATCTCAGTTGTTTGAATTAAAAGTGGGAGTTGCTAAGTGCTCATCCTTCATGGGTCTCCTTTGTCAGGTCGCCATCTTCGAGACTCCATCCCATCACCATTGTAACTATAGGGAAAACCACCTCCGTCCTCCTGGTGTTCGAAACCCGACCTCCCATTTGCTGATGAGCTTCCCCAAGTGAAAAAAAGGAAGTAAATGTGACATCCAAACTCTTTGTCAGACCCAATTCCTCGGGTGGCTCCCATCGAATCTCCGCACATCGTCTGCCATTTCAAAAGACAATCACCTAGCGGATTCCCGACCATGCCGACCTGAGGTGCCTAAATGACAAGTCAATGGTGCCACCATCCTCTAGAGCCACATGCCCCACCTACTGAAACTCTGCCCTTGGGATGCCATCTTCCTAGAGCCATTCCCAATGGCAAGCATCTAATGGCCAAGTCTCCTCCCGGTTCCAATTGCCCAAAAGAGAATCCAAATGCCCTCCAATCACCAAATTGACTTCGAACCACATGTTAAAGTAAGGCACTCTCCTCAATGAAATTTTCAAATTGATTAAGTCTGAAGGTGGGTCAAGATAGGTGGGCTGCCATGCCCATAATGCCATCCCTCCTGCAGCTCCTCCAAAATAGCCAACGACCTAGGGAAATCCAATCCCTAAGGCTTGAGTTGTTCAAAATCCCTCCTACAAAGTAATGATGCAATCTGAGGGATATGTTAGGATGATGAAATGATGGTTTATCCAAACTAACATTATTTTGAAGGATTTTTTGCTAACATTCCACATGTTTTATGCTTGAATCATTTACTGCTCCTTTGGTTGCAGGACATATGGAACCAGCTGCCGGATCCTTGGGGGCGGTCGTAGAAAAGGACAAAGGAGAGAAAATCGCAAAAGAACCTTGGGGTAAGGAGGACAAAGACCAGATGAAATACAAGTTCCAAGGGGAGCCCCTTAATTCCAAGGTCCTCATAGAATGGAAAGAAATCTTAGATACTAATCTAGGACACATAGACATAGATGAATTCAAACAAAGGGTCAGGCTCAATCCCAAGATAGAAAAAGCTAGGAAAATCAAAAGTAGTGGATTGGTCAAGGCTACAGGATTCCCACGGACCCTCATTGCTCCAGAACTTGTGATACCGTACAAAGAGGCATACCAAGAAGATACCAGAAAAATAATAGATAGGGATGGAAACATATTGGCTGACTTGTCCGCCAAGTCAATAGGGAAAACCTTGCGCATCCCTACCTTCAGTGAGATGGAGCAAACTACCAAAGAGTATGACCAACAGATGTGGGATGAAGATCCCCTCAAGTCCAGGAAACTCATCAACCAATACTGGCTAGAAGACAAGAGGGGTAGTGCTAATAAAGTAACCCATGAGCTCTTCTAGAGTGACTTATTCGAGGATTACCATGACTTGGAAACTCTTCTGAGCAAGGTCATGGGCCTTCCGACCTTGTCTTACTTCCAAGAGTGGATGTTTTATTTCATTGAGGAAATCATCCGAGGGAACACATATTTCTACTAGGCTAGAATGATCAACGACTGCCTGCACGAGCAATTTATGGTAGAGAAGAAAACTTCAAATTTTTACATGACATCATACCTTGTGTACTTTCTTACTGACCGTACCTAGTATAGGGGTTTATTTGCAACACCAAATTTAGATCCACAAACAATACTAAAATTATATGATAGGTACCCTCAATTACAATTCAAAAATTTCCAGAGGGATTATTGGAGAGTTAATGACGCCTTCATAGGCTACATCATTAGATTTATTGGGGGTGACCCCAAAAGGAGAGTCTCACATAGTTCCAATGCATTCATCCACTGGTTCAGATTCCTATTTATACAATTCCCAAAATTCACTTATATCCAAGTTGAAGGATTCTTTGATAAACTATACAAGTTGCCCCGGTACCCAAATGACCAGATAATATTGCTTGAACTCTCATGATAGCTACAACCTACACATGCCCTCTTGAGAAACAAGCATAAGGTAGGGATTCCTTATCCTCTTTCCTTCGGTTGGGGGTAGTATGAAATCCACACCTCCTAATGTGCAGATTATTCAAAAAAGGAGCTTGTGGAATATCACCTCAAATTCCATACTGCCCGGCCACAGATGGATCCCTATGGTAACTTGAAGAAGATGGTCATGATTGAATATCCCCACCTGCATAATGTCGAGGACTTCTGGGCTAATTGCAAGGATGAAAAGGAGGTGCATATGCGGTAATACATGCACATGATGACCTACTTCATCAAGCTGGTCAAGTTTTTTCTTGTGTCAGAGCAAGTGGTTGAAGAAGAGAGCACAGTGATGGACCCAAGATATATTGTCATCACCAACTTGGTACTACCAATAATAGATTGGAATGAAGAGGAGGTCAATGACCTTGATATTATCACAAATCCTATCAAGGCCAAAACCAAACAATGAATTGATGGGCAAATTGCTCAATTGAAGTGGAAAGGAGTAGAGCTAATGTTTGTAGAGCCCGAGCATCCACACGAGGGTGAAGCTAATAGTGCCATTGCTGATGTCACCTTGATAGGAGAGACCTCAACATCTCCCTCAAACACAAGATCAAAGAAAAGAAAGGAGGTGAATGAAAGTCAACCTAAATCTAAAGAGACTCCGGGAAAGATTTCAGAGGGTGGAACCTCAAAGAATTCAAAGAAGTCGAGTAGTTTCACCAGAATGGCCGCTATTCAAGAAGACACACTCCATGAGGGAGAGGAGTAACCAAAGTCTCCGCATGTCATGACCACAATTACTGCTACTATTGTTACCACCCCTCCTATCCCACAAGGAGCAGTCACCTCCTCTCCGCCCACAGTGGACATCTCCGTCCACCTTGCCTCCACCTCTCCTGTGACCCAAGTTATAACTATGGAATCCTCTTCAGCCACTACTTCCTCACTCTCTTCCTCATCTATGTCCACATCATTGTCCCTTTCGACTATTGCTGCAATGACTACAATTCCCACTCTTTCCCTTCCAAAAGCTTTCACCAAATATATGCAAAATATGCCATCTGAGCTTTCTGGAATGTTTTTGAACCCCGCAGTACAAGCCGCCCTTGCCCATGCCATAACTGGTATCCCTATCCCTCCTCCTACTGAGGATCCCTCAATGGAGGCTACATTACAAATTTTTGAAGAGTTGGATAGGCAACAAAAGGAAGCAACCAAGAAATTGGAGGAAGAAGCGGATGACTACCATGAGCATCCCATATATCAGCATCTCGTAATCGATGAAGTAGTCCATGGGGATGAAGAAGTGTAATCCTCTGATGAAGATGATGAACTGGGCACGAAGTACATTGTAGAGATTGTCGATCCAGAGCTTGAGGAGGAGATAGCCCAACAACTCAAGGATGTTGGGGAGGAAACTGAAAAACTGCCTGCCATTGAAGAGAAGGGTGCTGATACAAAAATGGACACTAAGTCCCCAATAGGGGAGCATGATCAAAGCCTCAAACCTGATGAAGAGATGTCTCTTCTTGATGAACAGGAAGGAGAGAAGAAAGAGGAAGGTAAGCCTAAAGAAGAAGCTGAAATAAGAGAAGATCCTGGGTTAGAACATCATGAGGAGCATGGACATGAGGAAGAAGAAGAAGAAGAGCCTTTTGAAAAAGAAGCTAGTCCAAAGAAGCATGTGGCTACTGGGTCTCCAAAGAAAGTGATGGTAGTCACCTAGGATTCAGATGAAGAAGAAGGGGAGAAGTAGGAACAAGAATCCTCAGGTGAGAATACATCACAAATCCAACATGCCCATGAAGAAGAGGGTGATCATGAATCACCAAAAAGGGAAACCCAGATACCCAAGTGGCTCGGGAAGCAACTAGAAAAGAAAACCCCAGCTCTAATGGATCCGAAGGCAAGGCTGGAGGCCATCTTGGCTCGAGCTCAAATCAGTACAAAGAAAAAGAAGAAGCTAAAGGTCAAATCTCAATTGACTATAGATGCCTCTAGATCGAGAACGGTGCAAATTGCCACCTTAGTAATGGACGAGAAGGGGGTCAACTATAATATCTCTACCATCGACCTTGGGACAACAATGAGGGAACAAAAAATTGATCATCTCCAAGGATCCGTTGCCACCATTGTACATCAGATCAATAAGGATAAGACCTCTAAGGAGGAATTGAAGGCACAAGTGGCAGATCTAATGATATATATTCAACAATGGTCCTCGACTGAGAACCCCCCTACCACATCTGCGACTGCCCCACTGCTATTATCAAAAGAGCACATCGACAAGCTAGAGAAGATAAAGAGCTGGACAAAGGCCACTAAAGATTGGTTCGTGCAAGTCCTCTATAATGGGAACATGGGTATTGGATGTGCTGTAAGGACAACAAATAAGTTTCTAGATGTGTGAAAGTACCTTGAAGATATAAGGAAGACCTACACTGACTTCCCAAAAATATACAGAATCACATATCCTAAGATTGATGCAATCCTCAAGTTGCTTGGAAAAACAGTAAAGAAAGAGCTTGCAATGGCTGAGAGTGCTTTCTGGCTTGTGGAGAATTGGAGACTAGGCCTCGCTCATAGAAAGGAAATCCTAGAGCAGGTGCTCCATGAGGTGGAGCAAGATCTTGATTGGGTAAAGGAAATCAAAATGGCATGCAAGGAGTACCTCAAGCTAATTACATATTTTGACATGCCTACTGCTGAGATGGATTCGGAGCAGGTGAGGCCTTACTTCCATAAGAAGATGGAAGATGGAACCACAGGGGAGCTCACAATGATTTCATGGGTTTTTCTACTTGTTCCTTCACCCAATTAGAGGAGATGGTGCATAATACAACCAAATATGATGAAGATTTGAATACACTCACCCGTAGATCAAAGAAGTTGAACTTTCAGGTGCTTCAATTTGATATCTTGGAGTGGGATAAGCTTCATCCTTTGATCGACAAATTTGTGAAGTATGTCACACTGCAAAAGGAAGCTGGAAAGACTGTTATTGAGGATGCGTTTCTCACTGTGTAGCTGTAGCAAAAGGGCAATCTACTAAAAGAAAAAAGAGCTACGGTGCTGCCACATGAGGAAAAAATAGGGAAAAAGATAAGAATCTAATTTTAAATTGTAAAATATTTGGGGGTAGATGAAACCCTAGTGTAAAGTGAATCTTGGCCACACAATGAGATTAAATCTTGGCCACTCATTTTGATTTTTGAAAACTATAAATGGGGGTCTTGTCCTCTCATTTTAAGAGAGTTGAGTTGTTGTAAAGGCATGCTGCAAAATTTTTAATAGAAGTTCATTGACTTTGGTGAATTCTTGGGTTTCCATTGCATGTTACATGGTTCATCTCCCATAGTTACATATTTAGAAAGATTTACTTTGCTGTTTAGAATGTTTTAGTTTGCTTTGATAGAGTAGTTGATGTTGTTCAATGATTGTGTAGCATTCTGTTGTATTGATGCCTTCCTTGTCCATACTTTTTGTTGTTTATTGATGGTAGATAGTTGTGTAAAGTTAGTCTGGGCATAAACTAAAAGCTTCTCCAAACTTCTATATTTTGTTCATGCATGTTTATGATGAATGAATGGTTGAATATTCATAGTCCTTAGAAGCTTGCACAAGTTACATGATACTGTGAGTAAATCTGGTTAAGAGAAATTCTGTTTTAAGGAAGGTCTCCGCAGTAGAACCCTCCATGATCACTGTTCATTGCTAGTTTTAGATCCAGGAACCTCTTCCCTTCCTTGCCTTTTTCCTTTTTTTTAAAATAAATATCCTATGCTAAGGTTCATTGCAAATTGTAAAGTCAAATCTTAAGATAAGATAGGAGTTTAAGATTGCTATTCAAACCTGCAACAAATTGCACACTACCTTTCCATCTCAGGAACTCCATCTTAAGATCCAACTTCCTTCTAGCCTAACTTCTGTAATTTGTAAGTCTGCCCTATGATTACCAGCAAAGTCACATCAAATACCAAGTAAGGAATTACATGCACATCATGACTTGACACCTGAGAGACCTTGGGGTAATGTTTAGCAACTTATTGTTGAAGATTTCCTTTCAAGAGAGGTGATGCACCTACACATTACTTGTGTTGAGAAAGTGAAAAAACACCCATCAAAAGAACTAGCGCTAGAAGGGATGAAGCTTTGGAGCTAAGCTAGATTGAATTGGATCATTCTCCCTGGACAGATTTACAAAGTATTAAGGTCTACACTGAACAAAGGGGAATTTCAAGAGCTACCACCCGCTACTCGAGCTAGAAGAGCTAGAAGGGGCGAAGCATCCACCTCTAGTGCATCCATCTAGCCTACCTCGCCTTCATCATCCTCCTCTCCTCCCATCCATCCACCTCCACTTTCTCCTCCACCCTTGGAAACACATCTCTCCTCTCATCTATTCCAAACAACCTTCCAGGCTGCCGCTTCCCACGGCTTAGGTGCCGCCTTTCAACCCAACATAGCTCCTTTCTTAGGTGTTGTCCCTTTAACTACTGCTGCTCCTTTATAGCCCCAATTCAATCTGACACAACCTCATCCACCTCTACCTCCCATGGCGTGGTTAGGAAAAAATCTATCTCCTCTGGCCTTCAACCTCTACCATGATATGCCGAAGAACCCAAAAGGCTTTTGCACAAATTTCAACCCTCATGACCCGCATAGGACAACAGAGGAACACATTAAGATTTTTCAGATAGCCTTGAGGAATATGCAGATTATACATGAAGACATTGCTTGTCGGCTCTTTCCCTACTCCTTGGGGGAGGAGGCCTTTTACTGGTACGTCCACTTGCTGACATGATCCATTAACACTTGGGAGCTTCTAAAGGATGCTTTCTTGCAAAAGTTCAAAATTTCAATCTTCCCTTCAGAGTTGTATCGACAGTTTATGTCTGTCTAAAGGGAGATTAATGAGCCAATCAACTCCTTTAATGATCAGTTCCACCGGGTATATACCAGATTGCAACCATCGTATGCGTTCAATGATGCCGCTACCTTGCCTATCTATTATGCAGCATTGGATAACCTCACAACAACATTGGTGAAAAGGATGTGACCACCTCCTGCCAGATTAGTGGATGCCTATGTGGAGGCTGTCATAGCTAGTACTGACTTGGGACAAAATATTTCTGGCCCATTGTCTTCCTTGGGGAAGGTTGCTCATCCCACATAGATTTAAGGACTTACTCAAGCCCTACAACATTAGGCGCCCCTCATGAATCCAGTGCCTCATCCTCGGCAACCTATGAACTGGGCGCCCCCAGTTCCTCATTATTTGCAGCCCCAACAACAACAAGTTTACACTCAGTTGCCCCAAGTGCTGACATACCTTCAAGCTTTTGAGGTCCCACCCGCTCACTAGAATCAGGAGGTGCAACCTATTTTCCTTCTGAATTCAGCCTCGCAGCCAAATAATGCAGAGGAGGACCGAATTGATGAGCTCACAAAAATGATCAAGAAGATGTCAACCAAGATGATGCACTTGATGAATAACAACAATCAGTTTCAAGCCTCACAAAGAAGCATCCAAACCAACCTGAATTATGACAGGTTCGACGATCGTGATAATCATGATGCCAGTAAATCTTCTCAACATAATTATGAAAGAAGTCAGAATTCGGGACAAAACTTCGATAGAAGGCCTTCCGAGAGACAAAATCGGACGTGGAACATAAGGCCAAACAATGGTTGTGTTCCCATGCCACTTGATCAACCCAACAATAATGACAAGACCACAAACGGGGTATACCTAGCTGAGGCCACCTTGTCCAGTTGGTGCCGCATCCATAAAATGAGCCAACATTTTGAATCAGATTGTCCAAAGTTCTAGATGACCATGAAGATTTTTTTAGATAGAGGTCCAAAATTTTGTCGATAGCTGGGGATGTAGGGATATCATCCCTTCTGAACCATATGATTCTTGGGTGCTAGTGGTGAACCAAACTCCTTTCTTGAAGGTTGATATCAACGTTTCAAAAAAGAAGGATGCCACCCCAAGCGATGACAAAGAAGGAGAGGTAAGTATCGAAAGTCCTTTGGATCAACTTTTCAATTCAGTAGATAATGGTTCAGTAAACGAAGAAGAGCTAAGAGAGGATGAAGTCCACATGTTTCACCAAAGGACTACCCCATATGATTTAAGAAATAGGCAAGCCGACGATCAAGTAGGTGGCCCTTTTACCACTTCTACTCTACCTAATAACTTTAGTACCCCTCCTGACCCAAATGCCAGCAACAACCCGAGCTATCCCCATGTACCTACGTAGTACTTTAACAAGAAAAGACAACAGGGTCAAAACCAAAATCAGTCTGCTAGCTCCTCCTAGAGTACCACTTATGATGTCGAAATTGAGAAAATGGGAGAATATGTTACAGAGGAATTCAAGAAGGTCAAGTTAAGCATGTCCACCTTTGAATTGCTCAAGGTCCCGACCGTTAGGAACACCTTTTTTAGAATGATCAATGAGACCCCTTCATCCAGGTCAACCCAAGAAGCAGCCATTGCGAGAGTCTCCTTTGAGGACTCACAGAGTGAGTTGGTCATTCGACAGGTTTTCAATAAGAAAATGGACCCACCTTCAAATCAACAAACAAACAAGCAACCGGCCAGGGGGTTAGAATAGGCAAAAACCCAAAACAAGGGCAATGATAAAGACAAGGACCAGGTGGCCCAAGTGGATGTCTCCAGAGGGTTGTTTCAAGGGAAATTTGAAACCCCTCCCTTCTTGACCACCATTAGAATATTTGGGAAGAATCTTCATAATTGTTTGCTCAATTCAGGAGCCTCCGCCAATGTCATGCCCCTGAGCATATGAAAGGCTTTGGGAATAGTTCCAACTCCTTCTCGATGCAAGGTGACACAACTTGATAAAACTGAGATCAGTATAGTTGGTGAGATCAATAAAATACCCATGCAGATTGCTACTGATCCAAGGATACAACAACCAATTGACATCCAGGTTACTGATATACCTGACACCTATGGTATTATCTTAAGAATGGATTTCACCTAACCATTGAATGGATATGCTACAATAGACTATTCCCACTTGTGGCTACCATGGAAAGGGATGCCAAACCAGATCCATATAGACCAAGAGCCATGCATGAAGTTCATGATTATGGAATATAAAAACATGAATGAAGTGTTATTTGCTGAAATAGAATTAGGGAATTACTATCCCGTGTCATATTAAGATGAGCAAGAATGCTATGAAGAAGATACAACTGAGGAAGTTCTTCTTGTATTGTGCAGTCCACCTGTCGGCGTAGCCCACATTCCTTAGAGCAGAAAAATGCTAATTGAATCAAATGATGAGGATTCCTGTGAAGGTGGCAGCCTTGGATTCCTAGATGGATTCCAAGACTTCATGGAAAAATGTGTGCAAGATTAGCTCAGTTTGGGGGCTAGAATAAATTTTCAAGAACTCCTATTGCCTAGTTAGTGCAGGGTACATAATATTGCCCATTCAAAATTTGAGTGCTTCTTGTGCCAAACAATAATTGAGCACATCAAGGGATAGATCACTCCTAAGGAGGAGGCTCAATTGACACAGCCAGATTAGAACCACTCTGAACCTACACCACCTCCTAGGGTTGTTGAAGTAAGGTCACCACCAGAAGTAAAAATCAAGTTTTTTGATTCCAAGGACAAGGACTCTTCCAAGTTTTGGACGCTGTGCTTTGACGGTTTCAAGTCCAAGCAAGGAGCCAAAGCAGGCTTCAAGTTGATTACCCCCATAGGCAAGTCATATTTTACTGCTCATAAACTTCAATTTTATTACATGAACAATGTAGCAGAATATGAGGCATTGGTCCTTGGCCTCCTAATGGCATTAAGGAAGAAGGTCAAGATGTTACAAGTATTTGGAGACTCAGAGTTAGTCGTGAAACAAGTAAGAAAAATATACTCTTGCTATGATAGAAGGCTAACCAACTACAAACATTGGGTATGAGATCTATTAGAAAGTCTAGATGCTTTTAACATTCAACTGATTCCTCACTTTCAAAATTACACTGCTAATGACCTAGCCCAAGTGGCTAGTACCTTGTAGCCCTTGTCATTGTCTGGCCTCAAGAGATTTACTATTGAACTAACCTCCATTCCATCCATGCCAGAATATGTGGAAAATTTATAGGAATTCAATGATGATAAACACATCCTGGATTTCATCACTAGCTTTGATGTGTTCGCAGCCCAAATAATCGATGAAGTTGAGCCTGAAGAGGCTAAGCTAGATATAAAAGGAGCCATGAACCTAAAGACCAACACTATTCCTAGAGGAATGGTCCAGCTAGAATGAATATTTGACTTAGATCAGATTAGAGATTAGGACCAAGAAGGACTCCATCAACAATTAGTGTGACACCCATAATCTTGGAACAACCAAGAATGCAAAAAATGTGTTCATCGGTAAGGTGTGCACACTAGAGGAAAAGAGGGGCATCGTTGATGCTTTACAAAAGTACCATGACATCGTCGCTTAGAGCTATGAGGATCTGAAAACATATGACATGTCAATCATCACACACACTATCCCTCTTAGGCCGGATGTGAGGCCATTTCGACAGTGACATCGTCCCATCAATTCTTTGTTGGAGCCAATCATTTACAAGGAGGTATAGAAGTTTTCTGCTAGAATTCTATTTCTAGTTAGAAACTCCATGTGGGTGGAAAATCTGGTCCAATCAGGAAAGAGAACGGTGAAATTAGGTTTTGTGTTGATTTTCGCAATTTGAACAGAGCTTCAGAGAAAGACAACTATCTCGTGCCTTCACTAGATGAGGTATTGCAGATAGTTAATGGTTCCCAGATGATGGCCTTCCTAGATGGGTACTCCGGGTATAATTAGGTAATGGCGCAATATGAAGATAGGCATAAAATGACGTTCACCACTAAGTGGGGGACCTTTGCATATAGGAGAATGCCTTTCAGATTAATGAACGTAGGTGCCACCTTCTAGTGTGCTATGAACATTGCTTTCAAGGAAATTATTGGTAAGTACATTATCATCTATATGGATGATCTTACGGTATTTTCAGAGATTAGGGGAAACCATGTCTCCAATCTATGTAAGGTCTTCTAGAGGTGTCGAGAATTCAGGATATCCTTGAATCCAAAGAAATGCATATTTGGAGTCACATAAGGTAAGCTGCTTGGACATGTTATTTTAGAACAAGGAATTTCCATAGATCCCAAATTTATCTAGTCCCTCTTGAAGATCCACTTGCTAGGCAGCAAGAAAGAGCTGAAATATTTCTTTGAAAAGATAAATTTTGTCAGAAAATTTATTACAGGCTTTGCTGAAATTGTCAAGCCTCTCAATGCCATGTTGAAGCAGGACGCCAAAATTAAGTGGACTCCGAAGGTGAAGCAGGCCTTCAAGGAAACCAAGAAATCCATTTTGGACACACCTGTATTGGTTAGTCCGAATTATCTGAAGCCATTCCATATTTACTCATTCTCTTCAGACCATTCATGTGCCAATATATTGACACAGAAGGATGACGACGAAAATGATCACCTAATTGCCTTTATGAGTGCTCCGTTAAAAGATGCTTAATTTTAGTATCACAATATGGAAAAGCAAGAATATGCTCTTGTTAGAGGAGTCAAGAAGTTCAGACACTACTTCTTGTGGAATAAATTGTTTTCCATTGTCCCTGACCCAACAGTGAAGATGCCACACATGAAAAATGAGTTTGGAGAACAAAGAGCTAAGTGGGTTACCCTATTGCAAGAGTACAAAATAGAAATTCAACCAATGAAGTTGGTACGAGGGTAGGAACTCACCCGAATGATAGCTGAAGTAACAGTTGAGGCGGGACTTGAGCTTACGGTACAAAAATATCAACTTGAAGACGTTTCCCCAGGGGAATGGTATGATGACATAGTTTACTATTTTTTGAACCACAAGTGTCCACCCTACTTGCAAGGAGTTTAGAAGTGGGCTCTTCGATTGAAAAGCAATAGCTACATGTTGTAGGGGTCCATATTTTACAAGAGGAATCATGAAGGTGTCTATCTGATATGCCTTGGCAAAGAAGAAGTAGATCAAGTTTTGAGGGAATTTCATGACAAATTTGGTACCGGTCATGGTTCTGGTCCTTCCACCACGCATCAAATCTTTAGGGTAGGGTACTATTTGCCCATGGTATTCAAGGATTCTCATAATCATGTTTGCATGTGTCACATTTGCTAGACCGCTGTAACTAGAGAAAGGAATGCTATTGTCCCGCTGCAACCAGTCTTGTAGGTAAGGCCGTTCGCGCAATGGGGTCTTGACTTCATTGGTATGATAAGCCCACCATCTTTTGTGGGTCACAAGTACATTCTAACCGCCTCTGATTATTGTACTAGATGGATAGAAGTTAGTGCATGTAGGAAATGTACCGCAAAGGTAGTTGCTGATTTCCTTGAAAGTTTTATTATAAATCATTTTTTTTGCCCCTATGTTCTGGTCTATGATAATGCTCCTGCTTTCGCTTCACTAAAATTTGTTGGTTGGGCCTTTCATCACAATATTTCCCTTAAGTTGTCGTCTATCTATTACCCCCAAGGCAATGACTTTGCTAAATCCACCAACAAGAACCTAATCATCGTCATCAAAAGACTGCTTGATAGGAATCCCAAGGACTGGCATACCCAACTCCGCTTTGCCCTTTGGGCAGATCGTACACGACATAAGGCCGCCTTGGGAGATTCCTCATTCCACCTCGTTTATGACCTTGAGCCCATGTTTCCCATTCAACTAAAGATCCCCACCCTCTAGTTCATTAACACCTTTTACGAAGAAGGGGATCGAAGGGAAGCTCACTTAGCTGAGCTTCTCCACTTAGAAGAAGTCTGTGACTGCGCTATTGAAAATTTTGCCAAACATTAGGGCATAGTTAAAAGATGGTTCGATCACCGAGCCAAAGTAAAGGCCTTTAAAGTAGTTGATATGGTCTTATAATGGGACAAGGTCCATGAAAAGAAAGGGGGACACAACAAATTCGACAAGCTAGGGTTTGGTCCCTTTCAAATTGCTGAAATCCTTGGAGATAATGCTTTCCGCCTAAAGACCTGAACTAGTGAAGACTTCCAATTTCCTGTCAATGGACAACACCTTAAACATTATTTCCAAGCCTGAGCTCCCTTAAGCTGCTCTTGTAAATATCTGTACATAGGATAGGTTAGGTTTTCCTTGCTTTTCTATTTTGCTTCTGCTTTCGTTCCGCTAGTCTCCTAGCTATTTTGCTTTGTTGAGGGTATCTTTTGGTCTCGATGCAGTGACCATGCTTAGTTCGATGAATGGTTCATTCTGTTGCCTACTCTTGTTTGTTCTCTAGATAAGCCTTCATTCCTGACTATCAATTTTTGAACGCCTCTGGGCGCTGGTTTCCTCCTTTGAACTCTGGACTAACCTAGGATTGCATCCTTGTTTGAATCTTTTACTCTTATCATGGATCATACACAAAGCACACTTTAAATGTTTTCGAAGAATTATGTGGTAATTACTAGGAAGGCTGGACAAGTGAAAAATCTTAAGTTTTCTCTAGTGACCACTGTGATTCCCAAACCCATAGTGAGCTTCAATGCTTAAACAGTTGAAAAAACCAAGAAAAGTATTGCAAAGAAACATCAAAAGAGAAAACAAAAGAAAAGTCAAAATTATGCAACCGTATGGGTGTACAAATAACTCTACCGGGGCTATGGATGCTTGGCTGACAGTAGAGATATGTTCGTGGGGTCACAATGATAACTTCGTCGGGGCTATGGATGCCTAACTGGTAGTGAAGCACTGCTCGGGTTACTTTTGGAGTTAGATATTTTACGTAGCTTGCCCTTGCCTGATTAGTAGTTGTTTGCACAATTTCTGAGGGAAGGAAATGAACTCACTTTGCATGCACTTCCATGATAACCCTGTAACTCAATTCGACTAAGGATTCCCTCCTCAAACTACTTCTTAGCTCACCCTTGGAAACTAGCCATTAGTCTGCAAAACCAAAAATTTTGGGTTTGAAATGAATATTTATCTTTAGAACACTACGAGCGTTCTCCAACAGAGTCACCATTTGTTGTTCCCTCGACACACACACCCCATTCTGAACAGGGACCCTCTTTTTCCTTCGCCTCATCTGGTCATTTTGTTCTTGCCTCATTTTGTGTGCCCCCCTGTTTGGTGTTCAAAATGGTCAGTGAGTCTTAAAGAAGTCATCTTAAATTCACCATGTCTCTGCCCCCCTCAACTTTTTCTAAGTCCTAAGTCCTTGTGGGATCTCACTGGCTATTTGCCTTGGCGTTGCTAAGTTTGCATCCATGGAGCCCTTCGGGCCCACCTTGTTGGGCCTCCCCTCTCAAATTTCTGTTGCCTCAATGTCGTTCTAAATGACTTTCATCTGGAGGCTTTCCACCCATCGGGTTTCGAGATTATCTTCACCGTCAGTTCATCATTGAACCTTTAGGTGTTTGTTAGCCCGCTTCCGCCCATTTGCCAAAACTCGGGGAGTCTATCACCATCCATCTGCCGGGTGGGCTCTACCCTTCTCGTGACCACTTTTGAAAATCCGATCGATCACCAACCCCAATGTTGTCATACGATCATTAGTAAGATGCATTAAATGGCAAAAATTCTATAAATAACCAATTTTCGGTAGTAATTTTCACCTGCTAGTTGTTCAGAAGTGAGTCAGATCCCTTTACAAATGCCACCTTCACACCTAATGAGTTCCAATGATGCTTTGAAGCACTTGCTAAGCTGATTGTTTAGTCACCTTCATTAGATTCTTGAGGTGAGTCTACTGCCGCACCCCGTTTTGTGTTTTTCCTTGATTTTTGGTAAATTGAACAAATTTGAAAAGGGAAAACCTATGAACTAAGTCAAAGAGACCAACATGCACAAAATACATATGCTGAAATCTTGGTTAGCTTCACAAATCACCCATATAACTTCCTCAAAACCTTAACTCCCAGACGCTGTTCTTTAAGCCAGAGCGTTCATGCTCTCTGGACCCACGAGCTCCCATTGCTGTTGCCACCATTAGGAAGCTGATTGAAACTCAAATGAAAAGCCCTTCATTTGGGTGTGCCTTCATGGGAGGACCCCGTCCTTTTGCCCTGGTTGAGAAATTCATGAGTTAAAGGAAAGTCATTGACTCATTTGGGTTCAAGCCCATGGGACTCCGTCCTCGGGGCATTGCTTATAACCTGACGTCCCAAGCAACATTCTGGTCCCGTCCACTCAACCTTTGCACCCCACTCTATCATTTTCCATGTAACTTTGAACCTGAAAATGATCAAGTTCCAAGTTGCTTTCGGGTCCCACTTTGTAGACTTCCGTTTGTGGGTTGTTGTGCCAAGCCAATTGTCCTTTGCGGCCACCAACATCCGGTGTTCTGACCACCAAGACCCGACTTAGCCATGACCGCAAAAAATGCAAAACTGAAGGATTAAGAGTTGAGTCATTGCGGGTTGTCTCCCATGGACCTCCGCTATCGAGATTCTATGAACAGTCCACCATCCTCAATGACCCCTAGCCTCTGACCTTCCACCCTTTGGGTCCTGGCCTCATCTCAGCTATTTGAATGAAAAGTGGGAGTTGCTAAGTGCTCATCCTTAGTGGGTCTCTGTTGTCAGGTCACCATCTTTAGGACTTCATCCCATCACCGTCGTAACTATAAGGAAAACCGCCTCCATCCTCCCATTTGCCGATGAGATTCCCCAAGTGAAAAAAATGAAGTAAACACGAATGCCAAACTCTTTGTCGAACCTGATTCCTCGGGTGGCTCCCATCGGACCTTCGCGTGTTGTCCACTGTTTCAAACAACAATCGAATAGTGGCTTCCCGACCATGTTGACTCGAGGTGCCTAAATGACAAGTTAGTGGTGCCACCATCCTCCAGAGCCACGGGGCCCACCTACCGGAACTCCACCCTCAGGATGCCATCTTCCCAGAGTCATTCCCAATGGCAAGCATCTAACCAGCAAGTCTCCTCTCGGTTTTGATTTCCCAAAAGAGAATCCAAATGCCCTCCAATCACAAAATTGACTTCGACCCACATGTTAAAGTAAGGAACTCTCCTCAATGAACCCTTCAAATTGATCAAGTCTGAGGGCGGGTCAGGATAGGCTGGCCACTGTGCCCTGAATGTTGTCCCTCCTACAGCTCCTGTAGCTCCTCCAAAACAACCAACAACTGAAGGAAGTGTGACCCCTAGGGCCCACGTTGTTCAAACTCCCTCCTACAAAGTAATGATGACAATCTGAGGGATATGTTAGGATTATGAAATGATGATTTATCTAATCTAATGCTATTTTGTAGGATTTTTTGCTAACGTTTCACGTGTTTTATGCTTGAATCAGTTAGTGCTCCTTTGGTTGCAAGACATATGTAACCAACTGTCGGATCCTCGAGGGCGATCACAGAAAAGGACAAAGGAAAGAAAATTGCAAAAGCAACTCAGGGCAAGGAAGACAAAGACTAGATGGAATACAAGTTCCAAGGGGAGCCCCTTAATTCCAAGGTCCTCACAAAATGGAAAGAAATCTTAGATACTAATTTGGGACACATAGACAGACAAATTCAAACAAAGGGTCAAGCTCAATCCGAAGATGAAAAATTCTAGGAAAATCAGAAGTAGTGGATTAGTCAAGGCTATAGGATTCCCGTTGGCCCTCATTGCTCCAAAACTTATGATAGCCTGTAAAGAGGCCTACTAGGAAGACACTAGAACAATAATAGATAGGGATGGAAACATATTGGCAAACTTGTCTGCCAAGTCAATAAGGAAAACCTTCCACATCCCTACCTTCAGTGAGATGGAGAAAACTTCCAAGGAGTATGACCAACAGATGTGGGATGAAGATCCCCTCAAGTGCAGAAAAATCATCAACCAATACTGGCTAAAAGACAAGAGGGGAAGTGCCAATAAAGTACCCCATGAGCTCTTCCGAAGTGACTTCTTCAAAGATTACCATGACTTGGTAACTCTTCTGAACAAGGTCATGGGCCTTTTGACTTTGACTTACTTCCAAGAGTGGATGTTTTATTTCATTGAGGAAATCATTCGGGGGAACACATATTTCTACTGGGCTGGAATGATCAACGACTGCCTGCATGAGAAATTTGTGGCAGTAAAGAAAACTTAAAAGTTTTACATGACATCATACCTTGTGTACTTGCTTGCTGATCGTACCCAGTATAGGGGTTTATTTGCAGCACCAAATCCATATCCACAAATAGTACTAAAAGTATATGATAGGTACCCTCAATTACAGTACAAAAATTTCAAGAGGTATTATTGCAAAGTTAATGATGCCTTCATAGGCTACATCATCAGATTGCTTGGGGGCGACCCCGAAAGGAGAGTCTCACACAGTGCCAATGCATTCATCTACCAGTTCAGATTCTTGTTTATAAAATTACCAAAATTCACTTATATCCAAGCTGAAGGATTCTTCGATAAACCATTAAAGTTGCCCCGATACCCAAATGATCGGATAATATTGCTTGAACTCTCACGATAACTACGACCTGCACATTCCCTCTTGAGCAACAAGCATAAGGAAGGGATTACTTATCCTCTTTCCTTCGATCAGGGGAAGTATGAACTCCACACCTCCCAATGTGCAAATTATTCAGAAAAGGAGCTTGTGGAATATCACCTCAAATTCCATACTGCTCGGCAGTGGATGGATCCCTATGGTAAGTTGAAGAAGATGGCCACGATCGAATATGCCCACTTGCATAATGTAGAGGACTTCTAGGCCAATTGTAAGGATGATAATGAGGTGCGTATGTGGTAATACATGCACATGACAACCTACTTCATCAAGGTGGTCAAGTTGTTTCCTGTGTCAAAGGAAGTGGTTGAAGAAGAGAGCATAGTAATGGACCCAAGATATAATTCCATCGCCAACTTTCCACTATAAATAATAGATTGGAATGAAGAGGAGGTCAATGACCTCAATATGATCACAAAGCCTATCGAGGTGAAAACCAAACAATGGACTGATGGGAAAATTGCTCAATTAAAACGACAAGGATTAGAGCTAACGTTTGTAGAGCCCGAGCATCCACATGAGGGTGAAGCCGACAGTGCCGATGCCGATATCGCCTAGACAAGAGAGACCTCAACATCTCCCCCAAAAATAAGATCAAAGAAAATAAAAGAGACAGTTGAAAGTCAACCTAAATCTAAAGAGTCTCCGGGGAAGACTTAAGAGGGGGAACCTTAAAGAAGTCAAAGAAGTCGGGCAGTTTCACCAGAATACCCGCTATTCAAGAAGATCCACTCCACAAGGGAGAGGAGCAACCAAATTCTCCACCTGTCATGACCATAATTACTGCTGCTATTGTTACCACCCCGCCTATCCCACAAGCAATAGTCGCCTCCTCTCTACCTGTGGTGGACATCTCCATCCACCTTGCCTCCACCTCTCCTGTGACCCAAGTTATAACTGTGGACTTCTATTCGGCCACTACTTCCTTGCTCTCTTCCTCATCTATGTCCCCATCATTGTCCCTTCTAACTACTGTTGTAATGACTACAATACCCACTCTCACCCTTCCAGAAGCTCTCACCAAATATATACAAAATATGCCATTTGAGATTTCTGGAATGTTTGCAAACCCCGTAGTATAGGCCACCCTTGCCCATGTAATAACTGCTCTCCCTATCCCTCCTCCTCCTACTAAGGCTCCCTCAATGGAGGCTATAATGTAAATTTCTGAAGATTTGGACAGGTAATAAAATGAAGCAGCCAAGAAATTGGAGGAAGAAGTGGCTGACTACCATGAGCATCCCATATATCAACATCTTGTAATAGATGAAGTAGTCAATGGGGATGAAGAAGTGAAATCCTCCGATGAAGATGATGAAGAACTGGGCACGAAGTTCATTATAGAGACTGTCAATCCAGAGCTTGAGGAGGAGATAGCCCAACAACTCAAGGATGTTGGGGAGGAAACTGAAAAATTTCCTGCCATTGAAGACAAGGGTGATGATACAAAAAAGGACACTAAGTCCCCAACAAGGGAGCATGATCAAATCCCCAAACTCAATGAAGAGATGTCTCTTCTTGATGAACATGAAGGAGAGAAGAAAGAGGAAGGTAAGCCTAAAGAAGAGGCTGAAATAAGAGAAGATCCAAGGTTAGAACATCATGAGGAGCATGTACATGAGGAAGAAGAAGAAGAACCTTCTGAAAAAGAAGCTAGTCCCAAGAAGCATGTGGCTACTGGGTCCCCAAAGAAAGTGACGGTAGTCACCCAAAATTCATATGAAGAAGAAGGGGAGAAGTAGGAACAAGAAGCCTCGAGCGAGAATACATCACCAATCCAACATGCCCATGAAGAAGAGGGTGATCATGAATCACCAAAAAGGGAAACCCAGATACCTGAGTGGCTTGGGAAGCAACTAGAAAAGAAAACCCCATCTCTAACAGATTAGAAGTCAAGGCTCGAGGTCATCCTAGCTCGAGCTCAAATCAGTACAAATAAAAAGAAGAAGCCAAAGGTTAGATCTCAGTTGACTATGGATGCCTTAAGATCGAGAACGATTCAAATTGCCACCCCAGTAATGGATGAGAAGGGGGTGAGCTATAATATCTCTACCATCGACGTTGGGACAACAATGAGGGAACATAAAATTGATCATCTCCAAGGATCTGTTGCCACCAATGTGCATTAGATGAATAAGGATAAGACCTCTAAGGAGGAATTGAAGGCACAATTGGGAGATCTAAAAACGTATATTCAACAATGGTCCTCGACTAAGGACCCCCCTACCACGTCTGTGGCTACCCCACTGTTGTTATCAATAGAGGACATCGACAAGTTGGAGAAGAGAAAGAGCTAGACAGAGGCCACTGAAGATTGGTTCAAGCAAGTCCTCTATAATGGGATCATGGGTATTGGATGTGCTGTAAGGATAACAAATAAGTTAATGAATGTGCGGAAGTACCTCGAAGATATAAGGAAGACCTGCATTGACTTCCCATAAATATATAGAATCACATATCCTAAGATTGAGGCAATCCTCAAGTTGCTTGGAAAAATAGTAAAGAAAGAGCTTGCAATGGCTGAGAGTGATTTCTGGCTTGTGGAGAATTGGAGACTGGGCTTCTCTCATAGAAAGGAAATCCTAGAGAAGGTGATCCATGAGGTGGAGCAAGATATTGATTGGGTAAAGGAAATCAGAATAACATGCGAGGAGTACCTCAAGCTAATGACAAATTTTGACATGCCTACTGCTGAGATGGATCCAAAGAAGGTAAGGCCCTACTTCCATAAGAAGATGGAAGATGGAACCACGAGTGAGCTCACAATGGATTTCATGGGTTTTTCTTCTTGTGCCTTCACCCAGGCAGAGTAGATGGTGCAAAATACAACCAAATATGACGAATATTGGAATACGCTCACTCGTAGATCCAAGAAGTTGAACTTCCAGGTGCTTCAATATGATATCTTGGAGTGGGATAAGCTTCATACTTTGATTGAAAGATTTGTGAAGTATGCCACACTACAAAAGGAAGCTGGAAAGCCTATTATTGAGGATGAGTTTCTCACTATGTAGCTGCAACAAAAGGGTAATCTACTAAAAGATAAAGGAGATAAACTATTGCCACATGAGGAAAAAATAGGGAAAAAGGACAAGAATATAATTTTAAATTGTAAAATATTTGGGGGTAGGTGAAACCCTAATGTAAAGTGAATCTTGGCCACACAATGAGATTAAATCTTGGCCACTCATTTTTATTTTTGAAAACTATAAATAGGGGACTCCTCCTCTCATTTTAAGAGAGTTGAGTTGTTGTAAAGGCATGTTGCAAAATTTTTAATAGAAGTTCATTGACTTTGGTGAATTCTTGGGCTTCCATTGTATGTTACAAGGTTCATCTCCCATAGTTAGCTGATTTAGAAAGATTTACTTTGTTGTTTAGAATGTGTTAGTTTTCTTTGATTGAGTAGTTGATGTTGTTTAATGATTGTGTAGCATTGTTGTGTTGATTCCTTCCTTGTCCATAATTTTTGTTGTTTTCTGATGGTAGATAGCTGTGTAAAGTTAGTCTAGGCATAAACTAAAAGCTTCTCAAAACTTCTATCTTTTGTTCATGCATGTTTATGATGAGTGAATGGTTGAATATTTGTAGTCCTTAGAAGCTTGCACAAGTTTCATGATACTGTGCGTGAATCTGGTTAAGTGAAATTCTATTTTAAGGAAACTGTCCATAGTAGAACCCTCTGTGATCACTGTTCATTACTAGTTTCAGATCGAGGAACCTCTTCCCTTCCCTACCTTTTTTATTTTTTTAATAAATAGCCCATGCTAAGGTTCATTGTACATTGTAAAGCCAAATCTTAAGATAAGATAGTAGTTTAAGATTACTATTCGAACTTGTAGAAAATTGCACACTACCTTTCCATCTCAGGAACTCCATCTTAATATCCAACTTCCTTCTAGCCTAACTTCTGTAAGTCTACCCTATTATTACCAGCAAAATCACATCAAATACCAACTGAGGAATTCCATGCACATCATGACCTGACACCTGAGAGACCTTGGGGTAATGTTCAACAACTTATTGCTAGAGATTTCCTTTCAAGAGAGGTGATGCACCTACATATTACCTGTGTTGAGAAAGTCCAAAAACACCCATCAACAATATTTAGGTGACCATGTTTTTCCCCCCATTAAATTTTCAAGACTCTAGGTCCTCACAAAAGTCTCCTGGGATGTTTGTCTTAGTGTTTTCAAACTGGCATTCATGGGCCCTATTGGGCCCGCCCTGTCGGGTTTCCAGTGGCTTGCTATCGTTTTAAATGGATTTTGACAAACAAATTTTTGCTTGTCAGGCCTCGGATCCTTCGGTGCCATCTGTTTATTGTTAAACAAACCTAATGACTATCATTTGACCGCCGCCTACCTGGTGGGTCCTGGTGTTCCCACGACCGTTTTCGAACTGACTAATCACCAACTTTTTGTGCAGCCGTACAAACATTGATGAAGGCATTAAATGCTAAAATTCCCTATAAATATCTTGCTCGAACTATCATTTTCACCAAATTCTTCCGTAGGAGAAGTTTCAAAGCTCAATCATTTCTGCCATCGTGCCCATAGCCTCCATCTGTTGAACCTAGCCAATTTCGAGGAGTTTCATCATTATCTAACATGAGATCATCAAGTAGGTTTTTTGTTTTCCTCGCCATCTTAGTTTCCTTCAAAAATAAAAAAAGATTAAAGTATTTGCTTAAATAAAATGGTAAAACTAAGTGAAGGAATGGTCTCCTTGTAAAACCGATGAGGTGGAAATTGGAAAAACCTTGAAAACAATGATCTGGACCCCTTGGGAACTAGGGGCCCCCGTTGCTATTCTTGAGCACGTCACTCATGCCTCGCAGGCCCACTTCACCATCTCAGTCATTCCTTTCTCGTTTAAATTGTAAAAATTCAAAATCAATCACCGTCCTTGTCGGGCCTATCATCACGGGATGCCCCCTCCTCTTGGCCGTTGTCGAAACCTTCAAATTCACAAAGATCAAGAGATTGTCCATTGACCCTCATGGGTTCACCATCACGAACCTCCTGGTGTGTTTCACCTTTTGGGCTCTTCCATTCTAAACAACTATCTCATTATGCCTTCCCAACATGTGGGTCCCACCTCTGTGGTTGGCCAAATTTTAAACCTTGTTCATGTTTCACAAATTACAATGGCACGTCCATCAGCCCCGTCGGGTCCAACTTCTCGGGCTTCCCCTTGCTAGTTGCTCTTAAGTTTCACCGTTCCAAAATAAACTCTCTGACTCATCTCTCTACCCACTAGGTCTCACCTCCAAGTCCTTTATTTAGAAAGCTTGTAAAATTCACAAGTGGAAGAGTGATCCTTCAACCTTCTTGGGCCTGCCGACACAGACCTCTGTATACTATCGACCATTGCTTCCTCGCTGTTTCAAATAGCCATTTGGTGCCATCCCTCTGACCATCGGATCCTGCCCAAGTGTCATCCGAGTTAAAACATAAACAAAATGGCTAAGTCTTGAGCGATGCGGGTGAGGTCCTGCAAACTTTCATCTTCGGGACTCCGTTTGGATTTTGCCATCTCAAATGGCCTTCAACCCCCGTCTCCCCGCTCTACGAAATCCGACATTCTATTCACCGCCAGATTATTAAATCAAGATCAAATGGAAACTAGATAGCCATAGCCCTCTATGGATTCAACACCGTAGGTTTCCCCTTGCGGGCCGCCGTGCCTTCATTATTGTTCTAAATTGCTAATCCCTAGTGTCCTTCTGCGTCCTCTGACTCATGTATCCTACTGTCCTCCGACCCTACAGGTCTTGGATTATGGGACACCATTCGCGAAAGTCTGTATTGCCAGCGTCGTCTATCTTTGCTGCTCCCAAAATGACTGCCATTCCAAGGAAGTCTGCACCCCTAGGCTCGCATTGCCCAAATTCCTTCAAACGAGAGATGAAGGTAATCTTTAGAGGATTTTTATGATCTTTAGAGCATAAATTTTTTGATCTAACACTATTTTGCAGGATTTTGTCAACGTTCACTAGATTTTATGCTTGAATCATTTACTACTCCTTTGGTTGCAGGATATATGGAACCAGCTGCCAGATCCTCAAGGCCGGTCGCAAAAAAGGACAAAGGAAAGAAAATTGCAAAAGAACCTCGGGGAAAGGGGGATAAAGAGCAGATGAAGTACAAGTTCCAAGGGGAGCCCCTTAATTCCAAGGTCCTCACATAATGGAAGGAGATCTCATATACTAATATGGGACACATAGATATAGATGAATTCAAACAAAGGGTCAGGTTCAATCCTAAAACAAAAAATGTCAGGAAAATTAGAAGTAGTGGATTGGCTAAGGCTGTGGGATTCCCACCAGCCCTCATTGCTCTTGAACTTGTGATGGCCTACAGAGAGGCATACCAAGAAGACACTAGGACAATAGTGGATAGGGATGGAAACAGATTAGCTAACTTTTCCGCCAAGTCAATAGGGAAAACCTTCTGCATCCCTACCTTCAGCGAGATGGAGCAAACTTCCATGGAATACGACAATTAGATGTGAGATGAAGATCGCCTCAAATGTAAGAAATTGATTAATCAATACTGGCTGAAGGATAAGAGGGGCAATACCAATAAAGTGCCCCAGGAACTCTTCTAGAGTGACTTTTTCGAAGATTACCTTGACTTGGTAACTCTTCTGAGCAGAGTCATGGGCCTTCCGACCTCGGCTTATTTCCAAGAATGGATGTTTTATTTCATTGAAGAAATCATCTGGGGAGACACATATTTCTATTGGGCTGGAATGATCAATGACTACCTGCACGAGCAATTTTTAGCAGTGAAGAAAACTTCAAAGTTTTACATGACATCATACCTTGTGTACTTTCTTGCTGACCATACCCAATATAGGGGTTTCTTTGCAGCGCCGAATCTAGATCCACAAACAGTACTAAAAGTATATGACAAGTATCCTCAATTACAGTACAAAAATTTCAAGAGGGATTACTACAGAGTTAACGACGCCTTCATAGGCTATCGCTTGGGGGTGACCCTAAAAGGAGAGTCTCGCACAGTGCCAATGCTTTCATTCGCCGATTTAGTTTCCTATTTATACAATTTACAAAATTCACTTACATCCGAGTTGAAGGATTCTTTGATAAGCCGTACAAGTTGCCCCGATACCCAAATGACCAGATATTGTTGCTTGAACTCTCATGGTAGTTGCGGCATGCACATACCCTCTTGATCAGCAAGCATAAGGCATGGATTCCTTATCCCGTTTCCTTTGCTATGGGACAATATGAATTGCACACCTCTCAATGTGCAAATTATTTAGATAAGGAACTCATAGAGTATCACCTCAGACTCCATAAAGCCTGGCCATGGATGGATCCCTATGGAAAATTGAAGAAGATGGTCATGACCGAGTATGCCCACCTACATAATGTCAAAGAATTTTGGTCCAATTGCAAGGATGAAAAGGAGGTGCATATGTGACAATACATGCACATGATGGCCTACTTCGTCAAGGTGGTCAAGTTGTTTCCTATGCTGAAGAAAGTAGTTGAAGAAGAAAGCACATTGATGGACCCGAGGTATAATGTCATCACCAAATTGCCACTGCCAGTGATAGATTGGAACGAAGAGGAGGTCAATGACCTCGATATTATCACCAAGCCTATTGAGGCAAGAACCAAACAATGGATTGATGGGAAAATTACTCAATTGAAGCGATAAGGAGTAGAGCTAACATTCGCAGAGCCCGAGCATCCACACGAGGGTGAAACTGACAATGCCACTGCTAATGACACCTCAAAAGGAGAGACCTCAAAATATCCTCCCATCACAAGGTCAAAGAAGAGAAAGGAGGCTGCTGAGCCCCAATCGTAGTCTAAGGAATCTTCGAAGAAAGCTTCAGAGGTAGGAACTACGAAGAAATCAAAGAAGTTAGACAGTTTCACGGGGATACCCACTATCCAAGAAGACCCACTCCATGAGGGAGAGGAGAAACCAAAGTCCCCACCTATTACACTCATTGTCCCAACTACAATTTATTCCACTACTATCACTAGCTTGCCTATCTCGCAGACAATAGTTTCCACCTCTCCGCCCGTGGTGGACATTTCCGTCCACCTTGCCTCGACCTCTCCTATGGCTCAAATTATAACTATGGAGTCCTCTTCTACCACTACTTCCTCACTCTCTTCCTCAACTATTTCCCCATCGTTGTCTCTTCCAAATTCCGCTGCAATGACCACAATGCCCACTCTCGCCCTTCTATAAGCTTTCACTAAGTATATGCAAAGCATGCCCTCTGAGCTTTATGAGATGTTTGAAAATATCGCAGTGCAGGTTGCGTTAGCCCATGCCATAACTAGTCTTCCCGTCCCTCCTCCTCCTAATAAGCCCCCTTCAATGGAAGCAACAATACAAATATCTGAGGAGTTAGAAAAGCAACAAAAGAAGGCCACCAAGAAGCTAGAGGAAGAAGTGGATGACTACCACGAGCATCCCATATATCAACACCTCATGATTGATGAGGTAGTCTAAGAGGAAAGGGAAGCAAAATCCTTCGATGAGGATGATGAAGAACTGGGAACCAAGTACATTGTGGAAACCATTGACCCAGAGCTCGAAAAGGAGTTGGCCTAACAAGTCAAGGATGTCGGGGAAGAGACCTAGAAGCAGGCAACCATGGAAGAAGGGAATACTAATCTGGAAATGGAGGATACCGAACCTCCAACAGGGGAACAAAATCAAAGCCTAAAGCATGATGAAGAAATGCCTCCTCTAGAGGATGAGAAAGAAAAGAATGAAGAGGACCAGCCTGAGGAGGAGGTTGAGATGAGAAGAAGCCCAAAATCAGAGCATCCTGAGGAACACGAGCATGAGCAGGAAGAGAAAGAAAAGAATTCCAGAAAGGAAGATAGCCCCCAAAAGAACATGGCTGCTAAATCCCCAAGAAAAGTGATAGTGGTTATCCAAGATTCAGATGAAGAAGAAGGGGAGAAGCCAAAAGAAGAGACCTCAGGTGAAAAAACATTGTAGACACAACACACCCATGAGAAAGAGGGTGATCGCGAATCACCAAAGAAGGAAGCTCAGATGCCCGACTGGCTTGGGAAGCAACTAGAAAAGAAGACCCCAACCCAAATGTATTTGAAAGAAAGGCTAGAGGCCATCTTGGCTCGAGCCTAGATTAGCACCAAGAAGAAAAAGAAGCCGAAGGTCAGATCTCAACTGACCATGGATGCCTCTAGATCAAGAACGATGCAAATTTCCACCCCGATAATGGGTGAAGAGGGGCCAGTTATAATATCTCTACCATTGACTTGGGGACATCAACGAGGTAACAAAAGATTGATCATCTTTAAGGATCCGTTGCCACCATTGTGCACCAAATGAATAAGGATAACACCTCTAAGGAGGATTTGAAAACATAGGTGACAGATCTAACAATGTACATTTAACAATGGTCTTCAATTGATGCACTCCCTACCACGTCAACAACTACCCCGCTGCTGCTATCAGAAGAACATACCAGCAAGCTTGAATAGAGAAAGAACTGGACTAAAGCTACTGAGGATTGGTTTTGATAGGTCCTCTATAATGGGAATATGGGCATTGGACATGCTGTTAGGACGAAAAAATGAGTTTCTAGATGTGTGGAATTACCTTGAAGATAGAAGGAAAACCTGCACCGACTTCCCAAAAATATACAGGATCACATATCCTAAGATTCAGGTGATCCTCAAGTTGTCTGGAAAAATAGTAAACAAAGAGCTCACAATGGCTGAGAATGATCTTTGGCTTGTGGAGAATTGGAGATTAGGCCTAGATCACAGAAATAAAATATTAGAGCAAGTGCTTCATAAAGTGGAACATGATCTTGATTGGGTTAAAGAAATAAGGATGGCATGTGAAGAATACCTTAAACTAATGACAAATTTTGAAATGCTGTCTACTGAGGTAGACCCAGACAAGGTAAGGCCTCATTTTCATAAGAATATGGAAGAAGGAACCATAGGCGAGCTCACAATGGATTTTATGGGTTTTGCTGCTCGTGCCTTCACCTAGTTAGTGCAAGTAGCGCAAGATGCAACCAAGTGTGATGGAGATTGGGAAATGCTAACCCATAGATCCAAGAAGTTGAACTTCCAGGTGCTTCAATCTGATATCTTGGAGTGGGATAAGCTTCATCCCTTGATTGAAAAATTTGTGGAGTATGCTAGACTACAAAAGGAGGCTGGAAATCCCATAATAGATGATGAGTTTCTCACTATGTAGCTGCAACTAAAAGGGAAAACATCAATCTGCTAAAGGAAAAAAGAGCTACAGTGCTACCATAAAAGATAAAATAGACAAGAAGATGAAATGTAATTTTAAATTGCTATATATTTGGGGGTAGGTGAAACCCTAATGTAAAGTGAATCCTGGCCACACAATGAGATTAAATCTTGGCCACTCATTTTTCTTTTTGAAAACTATAAATATGGGTCTCCTCTCATTTTGAGAGAGTCGAGTTGTTGTAAAGGCATGCTACTAAAATATTAATAGAAGTTCATTGGCTTTTGATGGACTCTTGAGTTTCAATTGCATGTTACACGGTTCTTCTCCCATAGTTAATTTGAGTAGATTTACTTTGTTGTTTTGAGTTCTATATGTTATTGATAGATTAGTTAATGCTGTTCACTGGTTTTGAGGTATTTTGTTGTGTTGATGCTCCTCTTTGTCCATACTTTTGGTTGTTTATTGATGGTAAACAACTGTATAAAGTTAGTCTGGGCATAAACTATAAGTTGCTCTAAATTTCATCTTTTGTTCATGTTTATGGTGAATAAATGATTGAATATCTGTAGTCCTTTGAAGCTTGCACAAATTTTATGATACTATGATATAATCTAGTTAAGTGAAATTCTATTTTAGGAAGGCTGTCCACAGTAGAATCCTCCATGATCACTGTTCACTGCTAGTTTTAGATCCAAGAACCTCTTCTCCTCCCTACCTTTTTTTTTTATATAAATGACCTATGCTAAGGTTCATTACACATTGTAAAGCCAAATATGAAGTTGAAATAGGAGTTCAAGACTACTGTTTAAACCTGCAACAATTGTGCAAGTGACTTCCCATCTTAAGAACTCCTTTAATTGAACCGATTCTCCTCCAGCCTAACTTCCGTAAGTCTTCCTTATGACTACTAGCAAAACCACATTTAAAACAATTGGGACATTCTAAGCAAGTCATGACCTGACACCCAAGAGACCTTGGGGTAGTAATTTGTAACTTGTTTGCATATTTCTACCTTTCAAGAGAGGTAGTGCACTTATGCATTACCTGTGTTGAGAAAATGCAAAAACACCCATCAACAAGTAGGTTCCTAGGAAGAAGCAGGTTTGACCCCCTTTATAGACCCCTTTGACAATAGTTTAGATATTTTCCTTCTCAAGACATCTGCAACCATGATAAATAAATAGGGTGAGAGGAGATCACCCTATCTGATACCTCTCCCAGCTTTGAAGAAACCAAAGGGGGCCCCATTAACCAACATAGAGTATCTCACCATGGTAATGCAATCCATCAAGAGGTTGACCACCCCACAGTCAAAACCAAACTTAGCTAGGACTTTTGGGATGAAGTCCCATAACACCTTATCATATGCTTTTGAAATATCCAATTTGAGGGCCATACTGGCTTTTTTACATCTATCCATAGAGTGGAGCATTTCATGTGTAGTTATGGTGGTATCCAATATATGATGACTTGGAACAAAACCTTTTTGGGTAGGGCTAATTATTTTATCCAGGAGGGGTTTAAGGCGGTTCACCAAAAATTTAGAGAAGATTTTGTAAATGGTATTACAAAGGCTAATGGGCCTAAAATCGCTCATTGACTTGGGTTCAACAACCTTGGGAACCATTGCAATGAAAGTGTGGTTCAGCTGTTTGAGAATCTTACCAAATTTGAAGAAATATCTAGCTACCAAAACAAGATCCTCACCCACAATGTCCCAAAATATTTGGAAGAAAGCAGGGGGGGAAGCCATCTGGGTCTGGCGCCTTATAAGCACCCATATTGAAAGTAGCCAAACAAACTTCCTTGGGAGTGATAACACAAAGAATGCTATAATTATCATCCTGGGTTATGGTGGTCAGGAGGGGGTCCAACAAAAGATTATCTAAAGCCAGATTGGGAGCCTCAAAAGGAGCTAAATAAGCCCTTTGAAAATAGTATGATGCCAATAGCCCAATTTGGGTAGGCATATCAACCAAAACCCACTATTCATTTTGAAGTTTAGTTATTTGGTTCCTTTTCTCGTGTTTAAGAGTAGAAAAATGAAAGAAAGAGGTAAACTATCACCCTCTTGCAGCCATTAAACTCTAGATTTCTATTTCTAGAATATTTCCTTCTTTTTAAAATTTTTTTCCCATTCCCTATGATTCTCTTTTTCCTGGTTGTAGGTCTGTAGGCTCACATCCCCTTCTTCCATTATTTTTTGGATGACCTTTAGCTTATCCCCTAAGGCACTTTTTTTTAGAAGACATCACTAAAAAATCTCTTATTCTAGCCTTTCAACATATTTTTGACATGTTTAAGTTTGTTAAAGATCCTGAACATGGGGGAGCCACATACAGGAATGTTCCACCATTCAACAATTTTACTCCTAAATTCTGGATGAGAGTTCCACATTATCTCAAACCGAAAAGGAAAAGGTCCAACAAAAAATAGATCATTCATGATCAACAATAGAGGGTTATGGTCAGAGACAATATGAGGCAGAGCAAGAAAATTAGCATTGAGCAGGGTCATCCAATTGTGGGAACAAAGAAACCTATCCAATCTGACCTGAAACAATCCATCCCCATGGTGTCTATTGGTCCATGTAAAGGATTGAACCAACAAGTCAATATCAACCAAGCTAGTGACGCTTAAATTTTTTTCCAAATCAACCATGCTATCAGAGTAGTCCTCTAGACCTCCACTCTTTTTTAAAGGATACAAAGGAGATTTGAAGTCCCCAACCACCAACCAACATGACCCCTTATTATCATTTATCCAATCTGTGAGATCCTTCCATAGGGAATTCCTAGCATTACTCTAGTTAGGGGCATAAACATTAATGAGTGACCAAGAGCCACCCGAGTGAGAAAACTTGACTCCCACACTGCTCTAGCAATGGAAAAACTTAGACCCAATTATCCTATTAGTATTCCATAACACAACAAGCCCACCAGGCGCACCCTCAACATCACTACAAGAGAAAAGGGCACTTGACCAAATATAAATAGCAATATTATCAAAGTTTGGTTTTTTTCATTTTAATTTTCTGTAAAAGTAAAACATCAATATTATGTTCTAAAACATAGTTTTTCAGCATGAGTTGTTTGTTAGAGCTATTTAGCCATCACACATTCTAGAACATGACCTTCATTTTTTACCATTCTTTGAGGAAACTTCCAATGTACTCTATTTACCAATGGCTATCTCTTTAGTTGTCTCCCTATGCCTGGTCTATCACTGGTTGGGCCTTCCTAGCTTAGAGTCACCACCCACATCCGCTTTCCTTTGTTTCCCCTTCTTTTTTGGGGTTGACCATAATTCTTCTTCCATTGTTTTTTCTTGATTCAAATCCTCAAAAACCATTTTAACCATTTTCTCTTTAACTTTTGAAACCTCTTCTTCCATGATTTCACCTTCTTCACCTCCATTCATTATTGACCCAATTGTTAAGTTAATCCTTTCTTCCTTCAAGGAGTCACCATTTTCACCATCTTCCCACAACACTCGGCTAGGGGAAGGAGCATTAGTCCCCTGAACCCCATCACTAGGAACAACCAAGCTATCAACCAGATCATGAGTAGCAGGGACCAGAACTGAATCCCCGAAGGAGACCTTCTCCCTAGAAGTGGGGCAATTAGAGCTGACCTAGGAGTCAACCAACAAGGGAGAGCCAGATTGGCCTGGGAGTCAACAATCTTCATAATATATTCTACAAAAGGGTAGTGGTCCTCAGTAGCAGACTCACTAGGGTTAGGGGCATGTTTAAAGGAAGATTTGCAATTCCAGATTAGGTGACCAGGTTTAGCACATTTTTGGCAGTATACTACAACATTCTCATAACATACTTGTTGGTTCTAGGAAACAAACTTAGAATAGAGCTTCACTGAGCTGGGTAGAGATTTATGCACTCCAATATTAACACAAAAATGGGCAAAAACTAACCTAGATTTGGACCTGGTAATAGAGTTTGAAGTGATGAAATGACCTAGGGAGTCCCCAATACACTTGAATATAGTTTCACCCCAATATTCCAAAGGTAGACCAAGTAGATAAACCCAAACTGAATTTGCTGAGATCCACTGTAGGGTCGAAACCAAGCTTCCATTGGCACAAAGCCAAACTATGCTTTCCATAGACCCAAGGACCAAAAGATAGGACCGAGATCAAATCTTCAGAAGCCGTGAACTTGAAGAGGAAAAGCCCACCCGCCATAGCACAAATATCCACACTTCCTTTTAGGCACTATTTAGCTATTGCCCATCTTCTGACCATATCCACCGTGGGGTGAGAGGAGAGGAAATGACCCACCACCACATTTTCCATTAAGGAGACAATCCTTTCACTAACAGAATCAGGGATAGCGAAGTCAGTGCTCGAAGCAATAATCAGTTCCTCAGGGCAAGGCAAGGGGCCCTTAGCTATCTGAATACCATTAGTCAACACATTCTTCCATCCTTTAACTTTCAGAGAAACATCAACCACCAACACTTCACCACCAGATAAGTCCGGAACCATGGGTGACCCGAGCTGACCCAAAATCACAGGATCGCCATAAACAGACAAGCCAGGAGTGACCCCCAAGGGACATGATCCCACATGCATCTAGATAAGTATTAGGTTAGAGGAGGACAAGGGGGGACCATGGGGTACCCCCAACGTAGAGTCTACCATGAGCATAGGTAGTTCAAACACTGGTAGAGGAGAGAGAAGCAAGAAAAATCACACTTTCTTTTCAATCTATTGTTAATCATGAAATGCAAACTATTTAGGGAGGGGGTTTCTTTTATGATTATTTTATGTCACATGCTGATTCTTATGTGTAATATCACGTTGTAGTGTGATTATTCTGAGGTGAGCTTGATTCTAATTAATGATTTTGTAGCTATCCAAAAATAGATGCATTTATATATTATGATGATATCTAGTCTTTTTGATACTCCCACACAGATTCTAGGTTCTTGTAAAGAATTTTCCTTCCTGAGGCTTCTTCTTATTTGTATTTTTCTCTTGACGTTGTGGCTCTGGTCTATGATAAAAATGGGTGGTGAAAGTAACCATATTAAGCCTATCTCCTGTGATGCTACTAAGAGAAATAAGAATATTTGGGGTCTTTTGGAGGAGGGTGGTATTACCCCTTCCATTGAAAAGATTCATGGCTTTGATCTTATGGTGTCATAGGAATTTGTTAATGGCTAGTAGGATAGGGTGTTAAGGGTGTTTGGTCTAGAATTAAACAATGCAAAGGCATTGATAGGAAGCAAATTATAGGCTTGGAAATTGATGGAAGAAAGGTGTTTAGGGATAAAAAGGAGTCCAATGTTGCCATGGCATCTTTCTTCAAGAGGAAGGAAAGGGAATGGTTGCAGAAGGCTAAATGTGGCAGGTTTGATCGTAATTCCATAAAACCCATATGGGGTGACCTAGCTATGGAGATAATGAGGTACATAACCCTTGATGGTATATTTTCTATTCTCTTTGTCTACCATTTTGTGTTATTGAACCATTTAAGACATAAAAAGAGAGTGTATTTTTTGTATTATCTATTGGATTCTTTGGAAAATGGCATTAAGGAATTTAAAAAGAACCCTAAGAACCCCATTCTTCATGAGGGTTTAATTTTTTTGATCATGGATTAGGCTAAGTCTTTTACTGTTTTAGAAGAACCTAAGAAAATTTCTAAAAGCCATCTGAAACAATCGAAGTTTGGTTATGATACAGGTTCTGAGTTTGAGGAAGCTAAAGAAGGGTCAGATGACTTAATGGAGGTGCTCTCGTAGCCCCCTAAAGAATTTGATCCTAAGATAAAAAATAAGGTGCAAAAATCTTAGCAGCCCTCTTGGTTAGAAGGGTACCTTACTGGTAGCGAGGAGGATGAGATCCTTGTTGTTTTCTCTAAGACCCAAAAGGTGAAGAAAATTCCTAGCCCCTAGTAGTGAGAGGAATAAGAAGTTGAGGGATAAGGGTAAGGTCCTTTCTTCTGTTAAGAAGAATATGACATTGACTATGGAAGATGAAGCTTGTGAGGAGGTGGATTCCCCTATTTCAGAGTGGACGAGGAAGAAGTGGATGCATGGTGGTAATAGTTCAAAGAAGGCCAAGGGTAAGGAGCAATTTGTTGTGAGGAAGAATCAATCTTAGGAGGATAATGCTAGCAAAGAATTGGATGGGAGTCTGAATGGTGAGCATCAATTGTTTGTTGATAAAAGTTTTGAGGTGGAAAAGAAGTTAGGAAATTTTGATGGTAAATTTATGCCCGTTGAGGTGGACAATCCCAAGTGTAAAATTAAGGTCCTTGATGGTGTCTATACTCTCAATAAATATAAAGAGATTTTGTAGGATGTGTAGGAGACTCAAGATGCTCTTGAGGATAATTTGGCCGATGAAAAGGACATCTTTAATTGTAATCATGAAGAGTTATCTAATGCATTGGGAATGGAAAAGAATGGCTTGATCATATTCTTCAAAATATTCAACTGGTTGTTCAATGAGCTGAACCTTACCAATGTTAAGGTTCAATACCTAATTAATAATGTTGATGTTAATACTAATTCTCATGAGTCTTCAATTTCAAATCAGGTTAATCAATTGTTTAGCATTTTGAAGATGATTACTGATGAGATGCTGAAAATGAAGAGGGACTTTGAGTATAGAGTCTCGATCTTGGAAGAAAAAATGACTAAGGCCTATGAGAATTTGGAAACTATGGTCAAAGTCAGCTGGTCTTCTCTCCACAATAATGTTGAGGGTATTCAATTTTTGAATGAAAAGGCTAGACTATGGAAAGGTGACTCTTCATGTGTGCTGAAAGAAGTTATTGGTTTGGTTGATCTCCCTAAAGACACAAAGGGGAGGAGAATGATAAGGGCCCTTACACCCACACATGCAACGAGAATAAAAATAACTTGGGGGTTCTTGATAATGAGGTAGCTGAGGTGATGGATATACACAAGAAGATCAATTCTCGTGATCTTGAAGCAGTTAATATTCTGAAAAGTTTGTAATTACCTGTTGGTTTTATCTTGTGTTTTGGCTGGTTCTTCTCTTATTTTTTTCTTATGGTTGGCTTCTTGGTTTGTTTTGGTTATCTTTAAAAGCAGTGGTCTTTTTTGTATAGGGTTTCGAGGCCCCTTCAAAACTTGCTTTTCTTATAATCAAAACATGCACCCTAGAGAAATTATAGCCAATTTATTTAGTGTTCTCAAGGAGTTAATGAACACATCAATGATTACATCACGAGGGTTCGATAAATATGATCTAATTTGATTATACCTTTGTATGATTCAATTTTTTAAAATATAGGTTTAATTAATGGTCTTATTAATTTAATACAAGAAAGTGTATTTTAGTATCTTTATTTCTTTTATAGATTTATGTGATCATGTCAAAAATATAGAATTATAACTATTTGTACGCAATGAATTTAAATATGGTTCTTTAAATAAAATGAATTCTTACAAATCTAAGTTTTGAAATTCAAATAACTTTTTAAAAGTAGTAACAAGAAGGAAAATGTGAATCAAGTGCATATGCTTTTTTTTGTCCTTTGCTTAGAACATCAATACATAGGGAGTTTATTTAACTTGATGTTCATCTGTGGAGAATTTTATTTAAACATCGTTGGGCGAAAATTTAGTCACTATCCCTCAAATTCATCCATTAGATACTATCCAATCACTCCCTAAATAGTATACTAAGAACAAAATGTAACTATCATCATGTTGGTGGACATCAATAGTTGAAATGTTTAATTCATGTAATCATAATTTACAAGATCTCTTGGATAACAAAACAATCAAATTTGAAGGAGTTAATGATTATCCTACACATTCCAATGTTTGTAAAATTATCTTAATTTAAATATAATAATTATTGTCTACTACTTCGGGTTACCATACATTTTAACTCCTTGACTCCTCTGATATAGGCCCATCTTTCTTCTTCTCTACTATGCTTCTCTTCAATTAACTCTTGATCTTTTGACTATTTAATCATTTATTTTCTTACATGGATATGTTCCTTTATTTTATTCCTTTGAATCCACAAATCACTATATTCTTTCAATGTGTGTTCCCCTTTGAGTGGTCACCACCACTCTTGCTTCTACTTTTTCTTTATCTCCTTTAATTTCTTCTTATTAGGGTATTATCATATATTCCTACAACTTTATTATTGTAACATCCTTTTAGTAGATAAACTCTCCATATTCTCATAATTATTATCATTATCTATGTCCTTATGATATCTTGCAACTTTTTTCTCTCTTAACTTCAAGATTTTGGTTAAATGTTTCACTCCTTTTAATACACTTAGACTGGATAATTCCTTTATCTTAGTTCCACCTTGATGCAGGAACATTCGGATCCATGTATTATCGACATCACCAAAAAAATGATAGTTTTGAAATTTTGAGAAGATTTCATGGAGAGTCTTCTTATAGAACAAAATTTGAACTCCTGGTATTAGATGAGGCACATTCCATTCATTTGAAAAAGATGAATTCCATGTATAACATATAGAGCATGATGTTTCTCATGAAAGGTGTAGGTTTAATTCACAAGACTCTATATCAGATCTTTTGGGAATTGCAACAGACATAATATTTACTCATTTTTTTACTTATGAGTTTATTTAACTACTTCATTTATGATTTAATCAAATGTATTCACCAATGCCAATATAGTGTAAAACATTTAAGAAGAAATTTTAGGCCAGTTCATCTGCCAACAATAAGGATGCTTTATCTTCCATCTTCCATGGTCGAATGTTATTTTAAAAACATAGTATGGTAATGAGAGACCACGGTGGGAAGGAGTGAGGGCTGCATTGGAGGCAACAGATCTTTTCTTGTCCGCACCACAAGAGATTGCTTGCAATTAAGAAATTGTGTAAAGGCAGGTGCATGGTATGTAAGCAGGCCATTTGAAGACATTGGTATCAATGACATAGCATTTGCCTACGAATTCAAAGGTAATGAAAATCAATGCAGGGTATAGGAGAACCGCTCGAGATTGAAATCCAATGAAAGTTTTTGAAGAGGAAATAATATACTATGGAGAATCAAATATTGTATGTAAATTCAATAAGAATAGGAAAACTACACAGGTATTGAATGTTCAACAAAGAAGAGAGCTTGTTCATAATGCAGTGTTGGGAGAACAAGATAATGTAAGTTCGTAAGTCAGAGTATAGATTAAGGTTAAACATGGGTTTAAGTAGGGAGGCAATGACCATGTAGCCATCGTTGCATTCAAAACACCATAAAATCTAAGCAGATTGGCATTAGATGTGTGGGACAAAGAAGAAGGCGGTAATCAAGGTTTTAAAAATTTGCATTCAAGCGATAGCTTGGGAAGGCAAATTGCACCAAAACATGCAGAACCATAGACCTGTAAAAGAATGCTAGGAAGAGTGCAAGATAGCGCTGAAGTTGGCATGAAAGTGGGCACTATAGAGAAGGGGAGGTTTGAGTTTCTAATTTGGAACGAGCCACACATGTTAAGAAGGAAACAACACATGATTATTATTGGGCAGAATTGCAATGAAGTCGAGTGGGGAATTGGAAAGGTGCAAAACACATTTAAAAACAACAAACAAAAGAAATTGATGCATGGGAATAGTGAACTATTGATTGGTGTCTGTGCAGAGGAGAACCAGGGAATGCGGTGGTGCAGACAAGCAAAGGAAGGTGAAGAGTTGAAAGATCGAGGGCAATGGAGTTGCTAAAATTTTGTAATGTAATTTTCATGAAACTAGAATAAATATTAAAGTTTGCTTTGTTTTCAAATTTGAGTGATATTGTGGTGTAATTGTAATCAATTTAACATCAACACATGGAATTGTTGATTTTCGATGTAATCGTCTATGGAGTCTTTTGGTAATCTATATTTTGTGTTGAGAGTGTGTTATTTTCGTCATCACACCTATCCACCCCTTCTTGCATAATTGAGTAGATTTGGGGAAATCGAATGGATAATATTCTTTATCCCCATAATAACCATAATTGATTGGATTGTCTTTCTACATTCACTAAGATATGACATATCTTTGCATAGTTATAGAAAGTTAAATCTTCTCTTACTTTTTGTCATCTACCCCTTCCTCTTAATTTGTATCCTACTTAGAAGCATCCCTTATATCCTCCTTCATAATTATCTTCATATTGATAGCATAAGTGTTAAGAAGTTGGGTCCACTTTTTTGTCAAATAGTGGAAGTATTTTCTTGAAAATCAAAGTTTGTCATAGTTGGACTAAAAATTTAAAGTACTTAAACAATTTTTAAAATTTTTTTAGTAATATGAAATATAGAATTTAGAGTTTAGGTTTCAAATGTTTAATTATTTTAATACCTAGATGATATAAATTTTTTTTTTTATAGGTGTGCACAAAATTAATTTTTAAAATTCAAATAGGATCATAACATCCACGTGTATGACAAGCACAATTCGACCTAAATAAAAGTATTTTTTAATTCTTTTTGGGGAAAGATGTGTATTATACTAAAGTTTGTTGAGGATATTTTTTTATACTTTTTTTTCCGTTTTTTAATTAATTTTATTGGACCTAATTATCATTTTTTATTCAATTTACTAAATTTATCATAAATTTGTTACTCAAATTCAACAGTAAGGTATAATGCTCCATGACCATTAAATTTGGAATGTCAAAAGTATATGAAGATATAGTAAATAGTGAAAAAAATTGCACCATTAAAAAATAATGACAAACTTAACTCACACAATCAGTACATACTTCAATTATGGAGAGAAAATATGGATTGACAGCCTGTTTTGTCAAAACATGTTGTAATTAAATATATTTCAAAGTATGTAAGGAAAGTAGAAAAGAGCTCCGAAACATACCACTAGATGTTAATGTGTCTTGCAAATATTAAAAATTTAGATGGTTTAGCCACAAAAGCTTATAAGAAGCTCCTCACATAAACAATAGTATAAAGGGATATTGGAGCCCAAGAAACAAGTCATGTTATTTTACAACTTCCATAGGTAGAGAGTATTAGAATATTTGTCAACCTAAATGTATCAAATGAGGTCTTCAAACATTTAGTTGTAAATAAAGAAGATGATAATGAAGAACACACAATATCTTTCATTGACTTTCAATATTGTATTACAATTCTCATTTTGGAAAACTCAACTAATTAATCAAATAATTGGAATTTTCACAAGTCTAATTTTGACAAACTCATCTTTGACTAAACTTCTAGAGTTTTTTTACCAAACTTAAAATCTAGGTTTTGAAATAAATTTGGTGATGGATTGATTGATGATGGATGGAGTGTTGTTGATGTCAGAAGGATATGTCCCAAAGAAATACATGGATTGGGAAGTATACATCATGATGATTATGATTGGGTGGTGTTGATATACGAATGATATATATTGAAACAACACATGGAATAGGAAGGATACATCTCAATAATGGTGATTGGTATTGGATCAATGCTTGCAACAAGACTAGGAACAAGACCACAATGTGATTGGATGATTTCATGTAGATTTCATAACTCGATTGCATGGATCATGATTTTATTGCAATTTTGGATCACAAGGAGTGATGGAATAATTAGATAGATGGAATTAAATTACATGAAGTAGTAGCCTATAGCTAGCTACCAATGACAAGGGATTATGGGATGAGGGGATGAGGTTGTAGGATGAAGTAATGGATGTTGGATAGGGATATAAGGATGGGGAGATGGAAGGTTGATGGGATGGGAGATATGTAATGATTAGGATGAAAATATGCATGGATTAATAAATCTAGATGCATGGATAATGAAAATATTATGGTGGATGAAATATTCTTAGATTAATAAATATATATTAGCCTAAAATGAACCTAATGGATTAATGCAATGATGATGGATGGTAGGTGACATGTTGTATTATGATATGTGGATGTAGGTTTCATGCCACATGGTACATTAGATGTAGGAGTACATATTTTTTATTAGCATCCAAGTTTATTCTACTATAAATGGTATGGGTGGAAGCAGATGGATGATATGAAGGGAATATGAACAAAGTGATAGATGTAGGAGCATGTATAGGGTGTATGGAGGGAGGATGTTGGATGATATTCATAGAGGTGTAACTTTATTGATCTTGGTTGGGAATTATAGGAGTGGGATGTTTAGCATGGGTGAGATGGATATGGGATTGATAGATAAGGGGATGGGTAGGATGAGATGGAGGATGGGATTTTGGGATATAAGGACCCAAAATGGACTTAGTAGGTGGGGGATATGTGATGTTGTATTATGGGACATAGGGACCCACAATGGATTTATAGGATGGATGAGGGATAAGGATTTTTTTTGGGTTGGTATGATGGAGGAGGGGGGATGGTGAAAATGGTTTGGATGAATGATGGGAAACACCTATTGTGTTCTTCAAAGAAGTTACCTCAAATTTCATAAATATTGTACCAATTTTTTTTTATTGTGAGCCTTGAGACATGTAGTGAAGGTCTTGTGATCATGGATTTTCTTTGACTTGGATTCAAAATGTGTATTGTTTCAAAACACACTGTGTTTATTAACCTACAATTCACAATATACCCAACCCATGTGTTTGTAGGCTATGTACATATCTAGGTTTACAATTCAAATAATAACAAGAATATTGTTCATATTATTGGGTAAATTGGATATACTTTTCCATAGTAGGGGTTACAAAACATAGTGTGTTTGTGGTACCATGTGAAGTGTAGGTTACAAATCACAGTGTGTTTTGAATCCTGTAATTTTTCATACCCAAACATACTATCATGAAATGATGTTATTTGAAATGGAGACCCATATATGTATAGTTATTAATTTCTTGTGACAAATAGGAGGTTTCAAAACGTGTTGTGTTTCAAAACACATTATGTTTTTTAACATATAATGCACAATGTACCCAATCCATTATTTTTAAATTATGTATATGTAGGCCTGTATTTCGAATATAAACAACACCATTCACTTAAAAAACTCTTTAGATCACACTTCAACAAAAAAAAAAATTCACCAATTCAATAGTAACTCTAGAATCTATTTTATCTAAAGGTTTTTCTTAGTTTTACATGCTTACAATCACCCCTATGTTCATAATAGAAATATCATGCACACTTTATGTTTTTAGAACCTAGGCTACATTCTAGAAACTTTAGTCATATATCTTCACTCTTAACAAAAATACTTGTATGATTACACATAGGAAAATAAATCTATGTCTAGGTGCATATCCTATTTTTAGTATTATTTATAGTTATAATTTACTTTAGCTCTAAATAAATCCACTTAAGTACCCCAATCTATAAATTTTCCACATGTCATATAGCCCATTAAAACAAGTAATTATGATTTCTCAAATTGATGGTTGCTTCTAAATTCTTATACTAGTCTTCCTTGTTGACTTAGTAATGCTCCAATTACAGTTCCACTTGCATTAAAATCAACTTAAAATACCTTATCAAAATATGGCATGATAACACTAGTTTCTCTATCACTTTCTTCTTTAATAATTCATAGCTTCTATTTGATCTTGATCTTCCCTAAAATGATTTCTTATCTACTCTCATAATTCATTTATTCCATAGAAATACATAATGAAATTCCTATGAAAACTAGCTAACCTATGGATTTTTTTTACCTATTTAATATTCATTGGTGTAGGAAATTCAACAAGTTACTTTACCTTCTTTGGATCCATCTTCAAACCATTTGGTGAGATTAAAAATTATAAATATATCAATTTTGTATTCATGAAACTAAAATTTGTGGTATTGATCAACAACTTCTCTTCTCTTAGCATTTATAATATAATCTAATGTGATCTATAAGTTCCTTCTTAGTATTCTAAAAATTAAAATATCATCCAAGTAAACAATCACAAACTTACCCAAATGTGGTTTTACTACCTCATTCATCAACCTCAAAAATGTGCTAGGAATTTTAGTCAACCCAAAATATTTTAGTCTTCATGGTTTTGATGACATTGAGACTTATCACAAGAGTACATATACACATCACATATGCTTAGGTAGAATCTATTACATTATCGATCTACTATTCTATTTTATTTTTCCTTTTCTCCTCCTATTTTTATCTTATTCCCATATCTTGTTCTTTTTTTATTGATGAAAAGTGACAAAGTCACTATATATATTGATATAAAAGTAATTACATCATAACAAAAGTCAAAATCAATCACAAAAACCCTAATTTGGGTATGATGTGAAGTGTAGGCGACAAAACATAGTGTGTCTTTTTGAAATAGCAACAACATAATTGTTCACGTGATTGGGTAAACTGGATATACTTTTCCATAGTAGAGCTTACAAAATATGGTGTGTTTTGGGTACCATGTGAAGTGCAAGTTACAAATCATGGCGTGTTTTGAAACATGCAATTTTTCATACCCAAACCTATAATGTTTTGGGAAAAATTTGGTAGTTGAGGAAATGATGCAAGGATTACCAAACCCAAAATCCTAAAATTTAATGTAAAGAGTCTTAGAGTGGAAAAGTGGACTTGGACATAAAGGTATGTTAAGGATGATAGGTTAGACAAGGATGCTCAAATGAGAAATGCCAAAATTTACAAAGTATAGTTTTGAGGGAAAAAGTTGGCAATTGAGAAAAGGATGCATGGATGACCAATCCCAAAGGGAAAATTAGACTTGGAGGGAAAGTCATGCCAAGGATGACATTTCTAACAAGGATGCTAGGATGAGAAACTCATAAATGCCAAATTTAAATTTAAAACACCTAAAGAAAAGCCAACTAACTAGGAATTGACCACAAAAGTACCATTCAACCAATTTTACTAAGAAAAATTTCTGAAAACACTTTAAATGAGTACCTTTAGATAATTACTCAACATAGGGGAACCAACTAGAGATTTGATGTAGGAGCATCTAGTCTCACAAGCAATCATGCATCACCAAAAAATATTTTATTTTCTTGTTCAGTATTTCACATTTTTTGTGTGGGCTTGAGATTCAAGAGCATATTGTGAAGTGTTTATTTGTGAGGAATTTATTTCGATTTCATACATCAAGGTCAAGCAAGGTGTTTAATGTGATTTGCAAAATTATGCCATTTCAAGGTTCTAGGGGTCAAAATGGTCAATTTACCAATGGTTGAAGGAGATTTTGAAGGAATATTAATTAAAAATAATTAATTTTCTCAACTTGGATACCTAAGGAAGTGTGCATAAGACAAGTGACTCTTGGAATTCCATTTCAGTCTTATTCTTTCAGTTTTTGTTCCAAAAATGAAAAAAAAACTAGTAATTTTTAGAAAACAAATAAATGACTTCAATTTCCAATTTGGGGTGAATGAGCATGACTTGGTTATTGATTTTATTAATTTTCCAAAGTAACATACAACAAAAAATACATTGTATGTGGTTCGACAACTCTTAATGGCACTTATGGGAGCAATAAACTATGTTTTATTTCATTTTTTTGTAGGAATTTTAAGGTCCAGTCAAAGAGCAAATTTGGAAACCACTTTTTTTGGGTTTTCACATATTCAAACTCTCTTTAAATACAAAATTTAATGGTTTTAAGAGGAAGCAATCAACAACAACACTTGGTTGGAGAAAGAACTTACAGGTTGCTCTTGAGAGTTGCATAAGAAAGAATGCAAAAAATCAACTTTTGAAGAGACGAGGAATAGAAGAAGACAAAAGGGATTTTGCAGATGTTCAAGGCAGCCATGAGAGTTGCATAATGAAGAGAAAAATCAGATTTACAAAGAGGAGTGAAGCCAATGAAGTTGAAGGAAAGATAACTTGAAGATTTGAAGGCATGAAGTGCCTAGAAATCCTTGTAAAAGTTTTGAATTTAATTTCTTGTTGAAATCCTCACTATATGTAACTGTTCTTGAGGAATTTTCATGTATGGATGTGTATTAACTTTAAAATAAAGATATGTTTCAGATTATTTCTCCATTATTATGTTAATGTGGGTTGGATGACATGACAAGGATGCAAGATTGGGAAGTTTGATAAGACCCCCCAATCTTGACTACATTAATTGGTATCAGAGCAAGTATGAAATGAGAATGTGTGTGGAGAGAAGGATTTAATATTTGAGAGATATAGGGTTTGATGAGATGATGATTTGTTGTGTGTAATTGATTTGGGTTATCCTCCAATAGAGATAAGGCTGGGTAGAAGGTGTACAAACATCCTGCACTATGTGAAAGTTGGTAGAGGGGTTTTTAGAGGTACATTTTCTAGAATCTTTGTTGGGTAGAGGATAGTTATAGTTTTTTGTAAGTTTTGTTGCAAATTGTGAGGGGTTGAAAGTTTTTGTAGAAATTTAAAGGAAGAAGAGCATAAGGTTGGCCTTGGGTAGGTCTGTAAAAAATTATTTTATTAAGAGGAGAGAAAGAATTTTAGAGGAAGAGAGTTGGGCTATTTGGAATAAGTGCAAAAATATCAAGGAGGTTAGATGTCTTGGAGGAAAGTATTATGAAAGGAAAGAGGAAAGAAAGAAAATAAGATGGGAGAAGTTGAATCCTATAATTTTTCTAATGCCTTTTCATGTGCAGGTAGAAGAAAGAATGAAGCAAAGAGTCCAATAGATAGTAATGAAGAAAACATCTTGAAAGAGGAAGGAAAGAGTAAGGTTGCAACGAAGACATGCCATGAGGAAGGCATGGAGAAAGACGAAGAAAATAATGAACAAGAGGGTAAAAGTGTAGCATTGATTGTGGTAGAAGAGAATGAAGATAAATTTGTAGCAAATGCGATTTTAGTGATGGAATGTGAAGATATTGTAAATGGTGAAGATAAGGATGACTTAATGTTGCAGATTTTAGTAGTAGAAGAAGACTGGTTTGGTAAGGTTACTAATGGATGAAAGAAGATGAATGTTGCAACAAAGGAAAAAGAGGTAATCCATGAGAATTTTGATTTCATTTGTGATTATTCTTCCATAGTGAGAGTAGAAGAGGATATTTTTGTAGAGGATAAAGTCACAATTGCAAAGTTGTGTGTAGATGATACATGCCTGTGTGTAGAAATTATAGGGGATGCTACAGGTGGAAATTGGTGGAGGTGGTTTGTTTTTGGTGGAATGGATCCCAAGAAGGAGAAGAGGAGAGGATAAATAATTTGGAGGAGGATGGTACATGGTGGATGCAAATCCATAAGATGAGAGAAGAGTACTGTGAAGAGTTGCAGGAGGAGAATGGTGAATGTTCTGGCAAGATGTTGGAAAAGAAGAAGGAAGAAAAATTAGAAGGGTACCTATGAAAGCATTTGAGTATGCTGCAAATAGTTTACTATTTGAAAGGGTGAAGGTCTCTGCAGACAATGCTATTGTTACTTGAAGATTCTCCTACTCGACAAACACCTCCTCATGAGGTCAAAATTAAGGGTGATAAGGTTTTTGAGAATGTGTAGGCTGAGAAGGAGGTGAGGGTGGCTATGGGTGAGAATCTGGCCCTGGACAAGCCAAAAATAACAAGTGTTAATCCTTTGTCTGAGGATTACTCCTACCTTGATGATGATTATACTACTATATTCATGATGCTAGATATGGCTTAAGTTGGCACCACTTGTACCTTCAAAATGGCTAAATGGGTGATAAAGGAGTTCAATAAGGTGAACATTAAAATCAAAGGCTTAAAGGAGATTCTGGCTACTTAGCCAAAAGGGTCATCCATGAATTTTCTCATTGAGAGGATGGTGGACCTTGAATGCTCATTTTTATGATTTCAAAGCTCAGTGTGAAAGCCATATTGGTGTGTTGGAGGGAAATATTATGAAAACTAATGAGGATATTAGAAAACTCTTGAAGATTAGCCATAGTTCTGTCAAAAATAGTGTAGATTCTCTTAAGGTGCTCTTTAACAAAATCAACCAGCTCCAAGAGGATCAAATGTATTTTGTAGAGTTATATGACAAGGAATATACTTCCAAGGAGAAGGGTAAGAAGAATAAAAAAGAGGAGGCTATAGGCCCGTGCACAAGAACTAGGGGTAGTCTCAGAAAGTATTTTGAAGAAGAAAAATAGGAATTGATGGATATGGTTAACTTGCACTACAATTAGGAGATTGAGGTGGCCAATACCCTGGAAAATCTGAAGTAATTCTCTTGTTTGTGGTCTATTTTGTTGCTTTGTTGATGTTTGTTGGTTGTTTTTTAGATGTTGGTGGCTGCTAGTACTTTAATTTTTTTTTCCTTTCATAACAACATTTTAATGTAACTTGATGTAAAGGGTTTTGAGATATAATCAACATTGAAATAAATATATGTTTCATATTATTTCTCCATTATTATGTTAATGTGGGTTGGATGACATGATAAGGCTGCAAGATTGGGCAGTTTGAGAAGATCCCCTAATCTTGACTGCATAAAGATTTCTCGTATTGATTATCAACAAAGGGTGGATAAGGTCAAATATTTTTTTTTTTGGAGTAGAACAAAGAAAAAATGAGACACATAGAAAATGAGGTCCCAAAAAGTTCAATAAATTTATAGAAATTAGGGGAGAGGAGGGGAGGGCACTCTAGAGTTGGTTGAGGAATATGAAAATCCATCCTCCATGAGAGGTCTTGGATTTTTCCCTTTGTATGAAATATTCAAATTGGAAGAATTGTTCACCTTGGTAACCTTTGTTACTAGCTCTTTATGGTGCGGTTCAAATGAAATGTTTATTTTTATTTTTTTTGCTTTCTTTTTTTCAAGTGTATTTTGTTCACATTATTTCTATTTTTTCACATCACTAACTTTATTCCTACTTTAATATCTTGGTAAGAAGTGATGATTCTAGTTGGAATGAATTAATATCCAAGGTTTGATCACTCTTGGGAGTGCATGTGATTAATATTGGAAATCAAAATGATAAAATATTATACATAGAAAAATAATACTTTATTCCAATTTGATTTTCTTCAATATACATTACATATTTATAGGACTTGTATATCCTATATTATAGGAAACCTCCTATAAAAACTCCCTTACATAGATAATTACTTGACTAACAAATAAAAAAAATCCTTAATATATGAGTTGTTAAAAAAACTCATTATACAAACATTTTTTTCTATTGTTGACTGCTTCATTTGGTTTTGATTATCTTTTAACTAGTGGTTCTTTTTGTAAAGGGTTTTAGGTCCCCTTTAAAACTTGATTTACCTATAATAAAGAAATCTTACAATAATAACCTTTCATACAAGCCTACAATGATGGAAAGCACGGAGAAGCAAAAAAAGGCATGAGACTTAGGTGACCTTGCATGGGGCGATGTCAAAGAGGATGATCGGTCTTGGTCAGGCTCTATGGTTGCAAGAAAGGAGAATGCCAAGGAGCACATTCCCTAGTGGGTCTTTGAAGAAGGTGCTTGGGTGGATAAGTTCCATCCATGCTATAGGCACATCCCATTGCACAATGAGAAATATAACATTTGGAAACCTAGCGGTGAGCAACCGTGGTAGGGGAAATCCTCCATCCCCACTAGGCGACCGAGTGGTTGGAAACAAGGGGCCTTCATAAAAGATTCGAGCAGGCATAAGTTGGTTTCACAGTTTAGGCCCTTAAAAGTGTGGAATATAGAATAATAGGAAAGAGGTGCATCATAGACATGGGTGGTTTCGAGCAAAAGGCAAGAATAATGCCGATTCTTCTAGCAATTGGTGTGACAAAAGGATAAGCAGTTGGGCGCGCATGAGTGGTCCTTGGGAAAGGAAGAATGTTGGGGGTGGATCCCCACAAACCACTACTGTCTTGCCTAGTGGAGGGAAAGAAAATGAACATTTGAGGTCGAATGTGAGGGTTGGCCATGGCCAGGATGTTGTAGTGGTGGTGCCTTCTAAGGTTTTGCACTTGAGGATTGGGTGTCTCAAGGATTGAGCTGTCATTGTTAAGTGGTGTGGTAAAGGGGCTCCAAGTGAACAAGTAGCACAATGGTGGATGAAATCATTCAAAGATAAAGTATCCAACCCCTTTCCCAAGATTTTTTTGGTAGAATGTATGGACTCAAAGTTGAAGGATGAAATTATGTTTGGAGATCCTTTGTTCTTTAAAGATAGTTTTTATTGCACAGAATGGACCCTGAATTTTAACCCAAACAACCATACCATTAAGTCTATGCCTATGTGGTTTTTTTTGGTTGATCTGTTAGTGGAATACTGGAGTGGTGATGCCCTAATGACTAAAGGAAGTGCATTAGGGCATTTCTTGGGGGTTGGTGAAAAATTCCTCAATGGGATTCTTGGATCAAAACCAAGAGTGGCAATTCTGGTAGATGTGGAAAAAAGGGTTGAGAAGGATGTGGAATTACTGACTTCTCATGGATGTTGGTGCAAAAAGGTGGCCATAGATCACCCTGCAGTGGGGTGAAAATTCCTATAAAAAAGAATGTTGGATGTCGAAGGTTCAAGGAACGACTCAAACAAGGCAAAGATGGAAGGGGTTGGGATCTTTGCTCCATCTATTGAAGTGCAGAAGCTAGGGGAAGGTTTTAGAATGGAGGTTGAGTAGTGCCCTAAAGGGGATGCTGGAAGAATTGATGCCTCACCTATGGCACCTTTGAAGAAGAGGAGAAATTCTCAAGCAGTGGATAGGGATGAAGTTGAGCAAGAGAAAGCTAAGACTTGTGAAGTCAATTCAAAATATATTGTGGTGTGGTGACCAGCCCCAAAATTAGGCATCATGTCACCTCACCCAATGGGTGAGAGAAAATCACCAAACTCTGAGGAAGGCATAGCTAAAGCCATGTTGGATACTAGATTAGAGGCTAAAGGTGTGTGGAAGGATGCTCTTGAGCCAGACTTTGGTGTCCTTGACACTGCTTTGGGCAAAGAAGATTTGCTAAATGGTGAGTTGTCAAAGGATGATCTTCAGATGATGTCAATGCTATGATTCCTAATGCCCATGCCTCTTTGGGGATCCAATAGAAGTCAAAAAAGAAGACAAAGTCAAATTGTGGGAAGAAGAAAACCAGGGGGAGGAAATCCCTTCAACAGTTGAGGGCTCTAGATGGGGATGCAATAGGACAAGCCAAGATTTACATGTTTCTTAGGTCAGGGAAGGTTGTCCCCCTTCTCGAGTCACCATGATGTTGTTTTCCATGGAATGTTAGGGGATTAAATGCCCATAAAAAATAGTGGGTGGTCAAAAGGAGAATGGAATTAGCAAAAGCAGACATAACACTGCTGTAAGGGACGAAGTTGACCAACACTGATTTAGACACACTCAAAAAAAGTTCAAAGGATGGAACATTTTAGGTATACATGTTGATGGTGCTTCCAGGGGTCTTGCCTTATTTTGGTGAGCTCATTCGCTTCAATTGGAGTTATTGGAGGTGGGCTCTCATTGGCAAGGATGTAGGTTTCAGAGCATTAACTCAAAATTGAAATTGGGTTTGGTGAATGTGTATGGCCCCAATTCTTGTATTCGAAAAATAACTCTATGGTAGGACATTGAGGGTTTTCTCAAGCAACATCATGGGGAAAATTTCATCATAGTAGGGGATTTTAATGCAATCTTGGAAGGTAAAGACAAGCTTGACAGAGTCCAAAAGATGAATCAATCATAGAAGGATTTCAATGACTGGGTCAATAAGAACTAGTTCCTAAATATAGCATTCAAAGAAGGAACCTTTACATGGACAAATAGAAGGTTGGGTTTCTACCAAATAGCTGAGAAGCTTGATAGATTTTTATTTAGTGACTGCTTGGATGCCTTCCCCTTTCTCTGGGATTCAAGCATTGTGCCTTGTGGGGGTTTAGACCACCTCCTAATATAGTTGGATATCCATGAAGATAAGGGCCCGGTTCGTTCACCTTTCAAGTTCGAAATGATGTAGCTCAAGGATCGAAGCTTCTCAGAGGTAGTCAAAAATTGGTGGAAAGGGTTTGATGTAAGCAGACCCAAAATGTTTTGCTTTGTAACAAAACTAAAATGGCTTAAGAAAAATATCAAAGCATGGAATTGGTCCTATTTTAAGAACATTTTTGAAACCAAGGAGGAAATAGAAGTGAACCTGAAAGATTTGGAAGATGAAATTATTCCAGATGGGATGAACCAACAAATCTATCTCAAGGAGAAATAGTTGATGTCTAAATATGAAGAGGTGCTGGCCAAAGAAGAGATATTTTGGCAACAAAAGTCTAGGGAAACCTTGCTAAAGGAAGGTGATAAGAACACTAAATTCTTCCTTAACAACACTAAATAGAGCAAGAGCATGAATAGAATTGTGAATATCAAATTAGCAAATGACACTTTGGTGGAGGACCCAAGAGAAGTGGCGGTTGAAACGGTCTCCTATTATCAAAATTTTCTCAACAATGATGTTGGTTCAAGCCTTAGGTACCAACAAAAATTGATTAGGTTTATCTTGAGGCTAGTTTCAGATGCCCAAAACAAAATGTTGAATGAGAAGTTTTCAAGAGAAGAAATAAAAATTATATTGTTTCAATTACACCCAAATAAAGCGCCTAGCCTGGATGGGCTTCTTGCAGGGTTTTTTTCAAAATTTTTGGGATGTTATTGGGGTTGAGATGGTAGATGCAATTGAAGCCTCCTAAAACTCTGGTAATTTGCTGAAGGAATTCAATAATACGTTGATTGCTTTAATACCCAAAAAGGAGGCAACGAAAATATTGGATGACTATAGGCCCATCTCTCTTTGCAACACAATATATAAGGTAATAATGAAATCTATAGAAAATAGGTTCAAAATTTTTCTTCCAAAGATGATAGTTGAAGAACAGATAAGTTTTTTTCCTTGAAGGTCAATACTAGATGATATAATTGTGGCTCAGGAAGCTATACACTCAGTCCAGTAGTCCAAACAAGCAAGTATGCTGATTAAACTTGATATCAGAAAGGCATATGACATGGTTGATTGGAGATTTCTACTCAAAGTGTTGGAGGCCTTTGGTTTCAATAAGAGGTGGCTCGATTGGATTTTCACTTGTATATCTATGCTAAGAATCTTAGTTTTAGTGAATGGAACTCCCGAAGGTTTTTTTGAGATCTCTAGAGGTCTCCACAAAGGTGATCCCATCTCTCTTTTTTATGTATTATCATGGCTAATGCTTTGGGTCATGCTATTTTTAATACCTCTAGTCTTGGGAAAATCAAGGGAATTGAAGTAACCAGTAATCTCCCATACCTCTCTCATCAACAATTTTTCGGTGATACCTTGCTTATGGGGTCAACTAAGAGGAAGGAGGATTTTTCCTTAAAAGAAGTTCTAGATAAATACTCTTTGGCGTCTGGACGGGTTATAAATAAGGACAAGTCAAAAATATTTTTCTTCAATACATCCGCCTAGAAAGAAAAGGAAATTTTGAGAGTTTTGAATTTCAAGAAGGGTTCCTTGCGTTGCACTTATATGGGAATTCCCCTTGCTAAGGGTTTGAAGTCCATAGGTCTTTAGGATCCACTAAAAATCAAATTGAACGGTAGGCTCAACTCCTGGAAAGGTAAGTGACTATCATGGGTGGGGCGGATTACTCTGGTCAAGTCAGTTTTATTTGTGCTTCCGATTTACCTCTTGTTTGTTTTGGCCCTCCCTTCAAGTGTTGCTACAAATGTGACAAAGTAGACAAGATATTTATTTTGGCAAGGCAATGAGGAAAAATTGAAGATGGCGCTAATCACTTAGGACAATATTTGTAAATCTAAAGAGGATGGGGGTCTCGACATTAAGATCTTGAGCCTACAAACAAAGGTCTTAGGGAAAAATTAGTATTGTGAATGCACAAGGAGCCTCTAAGAAAATGGCCCAAAATACTGCAACACAATTACTTAGATGGGGATGATGACATAGATATTTTGTCTAGTGCTAACTTGCCTCATGGCTCCAGAATCTAGAACTTTATACAGAGCTACAATAAAACAATTTATGAATTTCTCTCCTGGGACATTCAGGATGGGAGCAAAGCCTTATTCTGGGAGGACTCATGGGGTGGCTATATGATTCTAAATAGTTTGATTGTGTTTGAGGAGGCCAAAGTTGTGCTCAAAAATTTATGGGGATCTCATGTCAAAGATTACATGGTAAAGGATGAAGGAATTATACCGTGGGGTTGGTGACGAAAGTATCTTGATGGCCTTGGTTTGCCCCATAGGGAGGTGTTGCTGCTCACTGAAGAACTATGGAAGAGAGTAGTTATGTTTCATGATGGGTCTGATTCGCTGTTGTGGGTTGGTGCTAAGTTTGGTTGCTACAACACTAAGGATGGTTATAACATTCTCTATAAATAGAGACACAACTTTCAAATAGAGATTCCTTCGATGCTTTGCTGGAACAACATGTGCATGCTAAAAGTTGGGACCTTTGCTTGGGCCACTGTCTAGAGGAAAATTTTAATAGCAGATTAATTTTGGTGCTTGGGTTTCTAGGGTCCCTCAAGGTGTGTCCTTTGTGAAAGCGAGCAAGAATTGAGTGATCACATTTTTATTTCATGTTCATATGCACAATAGTGCTGGAAATGGCTTTGGTCTATCCTAGGATGGAGTGGAGTGTTACCTAACAATCTCTATGGATTGTTCAAGGCATGGCCAATTCTGAAAACGAGTTCAATTTTTAGTGATTTATGGGTAATCAATCCTTCAATAATATTATGGGAGTTGTGAAAGGAAAGAAATAGAAGGATTTTTCAACGCAAGTCGATGGGGCTCTCCTCCCTTACTAACAAAATTGAGGTAGTTTTGATTGGAACACTAAATGCTAAGCTTTCTCACAGATCATTTGCAGATAGTGTTGTAAGTATGGATGTGTTTGGTGGTGTTGTCATTAATGTTGTCATTGATGTCAACATAGTTCAAAGTGATTGTAGGTGGTACTTGTATAGTTGAGATACTGTAGAAGTGTTGAGAGTACATGGAGCTATATTTATGATGCTGCAGATGTGTTGTTGCCGAGTGATTTTGAGAAAATTAAGAAATAATGAAGGCAGTTTTGAGTGTGTGTTCTATGTGTGCTCCACATTTCTTCTATATTGATCCTATGCCTATGTGGATCTATAGTATTGGTCATGAGCTTCAATGGATAATATATCCTAAGTTTTAGCTTTTGAGTCGACGGAGAGTGAAAGATGTGTTCATCAATGTGTGAACTGGTTTGGCAGAACTAGTTGTCTATGGACTGGGTGAGATGTTTTTTCTTAGCAGTCTTCTGGTGGTTTGTCTTAGATCTTGTGGATCTAGAAGAAGGTTAATCCTGATGTTCTCTATGTTTCAAAAAATGTGCTTGTCATTTGGTGCTTCGAAAGACTTGTTCCAGAGCTACTGTGTGTTGCTGCTCGGTCTGGTTGGACTGTTGAAGAGTGTCCTATACATGAAGATTGTTGCAGTTGCTGTGAATGTACCTGAAGGTTTCTAAGAGGTGTTCCAGTGTCTGGTGAAGTGTGTTGGGTGATCCACATGTGATTATCTTGCTGTAGATGCGTGTACTTCAAAGATCATTGGTGTTTTCATTATGTTTGGCCGACCTAGTGCTTACATGTTACATGAAGATTAAGCATCAATTAAGGAAGCGTGTGATTGATCCAAAATATTGTTTGGGTCCTAATTAAATATGTAATTGGTCCTCTCTCAGTCTTATCCACCACAAGAATGTTGAGTAGCCAACCTAATTCAAATTTGTAAAATGGAGGATGTATAGCCAACCTTGGAGAAAGTTTCTAGGGTTGAAGATGGTATAAAATCAAGTGAAGATGTTGCAAATTGAAAAAGAAAGTGAAGTGTGTGAACAAGTACAAAAAATAGAGTGTGTAAGAGCGAATCAAGGCAATAGTAATTTGATGTGTTAGATTCCTAAAAGTAGTGAGCTAATGGTGTCTGCAATCTTTTGATCAAGCTGCGATTGTGTGGAACCTATTGTGGTGGATCTTTATTTATCTTTTCTTTGTCTGTAAGAAGTGAGCCTCTTTCAGGACAACGAGTCCTATTATAGGTAGTGAGCCTTAGTATCTAGACAGTGAGTCCTTTTTGGGTAGTGAGCCCTTTGGCAGTGAGATTTTGTATTCCTTTATTGCATTACTACTATATTATGAGTTAATCCCCACTGTGGTTTTTCCCTCATAGGATTTTCCACTTAAATATGGTGTCTCCTATGTTTTCTTTCTGTTATTTTTATTTCATGATTACTCTTAATAACATATTAAGTTAAGTTAGAATTTATTAAGGTTAGAAGTAAAAGTAATTTGGTATACCTGATTCACCCCCCTCTCAATTCTCTTGTGCATTTCAATAGATAGGCCCTTCCTTGACTAGGATGATAGAGTGAGGATGGTCTGGCCTTCTCTTCGACTTCCGACATGGATAGGGAAGGGTGGAAATGAGTGTAAAGAAGAAAAGGAAATAATGGCATGGAATCATCCACCTGAAGGCTAGATTGGCAAGGAAAACCTATGCTGGCTATGACAAGGCATCTTCCGTGTGGAACCAATAACAAAGCATAATTCTTGGCCATCATTCATAGGATTTCTCTTTACAAAGATGTGGGCATTAAGAAACTAGAAATTTAAGGTGATTTTGCACTGGTGGTTAATGTGATCATACGATGCAAGACTCCTAATTGGAATTTTTGAGCAATGCTCGACAAGGCATTGAACTTGCTAGGAAACTTTGAACTATATACAATGAATCACATCTACAGGGAAGGGAATGTTGATGTAGATGCATTAGCAAATAGAGGTGTGGATGATGCTTGAATTGTTTGCCCATGTGTTGAGGGGTCTATTTTTTTATGCCCACATGGCTATATTTCGACATATGGGCTTCTACATTTATGGCCTGGGGTTGTGGTGAATCGGTTGCATGCTGTTCTAGATTTTCAAGGACCATCAATTGCATTCATTAGCCTTTAAACTCATTTGGCCCAAGGGTTCAAATTCAAGTTGGTGGCAATTAGGAGGTATGCCTTGCATCATCAGATTCATGACTGCCTCAGCTTGGCGGCTATAATTTTTTTCATCGTATCCATTGTGTACAAAAGTACATAGTGCTCATTTTCCAAATTCAGAGTCTATTAGTGTGAGGTGATGTGTGCTATAAATGTCACTTAACTCTTTGGTTTGCTGAGGCTATAAATTTGTGCCTTGCAAGATGGTGGCCCTTAAATTATCCCTAGTGTTAGTTTTTCCCTCAATCATAGCTATGGATACTCTAGTGAGGCTAAGGTGCACAAAGAAATAGTCCACTTTCCTTGGGTTCATCACAAACCAGAGGCTGAAGAAGATTTGTGTCAACCAGGACATACTATGTCTTGAAGCAGTAAGGATGGTTATTGCGTTGAAATTTTTCTTCTCTTCTAACCGTGTACAGGAAAACATAAACACCTCTGCTTACTTTCTTGCCACCCTTTTAGACATGGGGATTCCTAAGGTGAGGTTTCTAGTGCTGTTACGACTCATTTTCAAGCAAGCCATCCTAGTTGATGATGTGGAAATAGTGGAAATTTATGAATTGGGTGTTGGAATCCCCTGGTTGGACAACATTGATATGATGTTTCAACTTGGAGTTGAGGTGGTGTGGCAACCCTTAATGCTGAATATGGATGACTAAGCTCTAGCTCGACATCGTCACTGGGCTACCATAGGCTACAATTTCCTTTACTGAAGGTTGGGGGTGATTGAAGTTGGTGGTATCCAATGGTGTATGGCATATGCCACAATTATGGAGGGAGGCTTCTACAATGAGGATGAATGACTAGTGTGCATGAGCACGACTAGGATCATGACTGCCTTTTTCTTTATTTTTAGACTCTAACTAATCTAGTTTGGGTTCGTGGGAAGCTTTCTATTTTGGGATTTTTGCAAAATCTGCTAAAGCCCTATTTTTTTGGGTTTTCACTGATGTAATACTTTCAAGTATTAATATAATATATGGAGCTATTGCTACGTTTTACGGATAAAAAACACTTACAATAATATAATATTAAGTTGTTTCTCAACAAATTATATTAACGTACATAAATATATTTTATTAAAAATACTAGTCATGACATCTATGAGAACACTAATTCCTAACACCCCCCTTAGTGTGAACATGGGGAGAAAGAACATCATGCAAGTTGGAAACAAAATTGTATGCCTATGCATACTTTAAGTCTGCATACTGCTATCTAGATCTTGTTGCACATGATCACCTACATATGAGAATTTATCCCGCTTTCACTTCTAGTGAACTCATCATTGGCTGACCACACTTCCAAGAAGTTTGACAATCAGAGGATCTTTGTAGGCAACTACTTTCTTATACAATTGTTTATAATATCGATGATGTCCATATTCTTCTCCTTTCAAACTTTAACACTTTCAACTGTAGTAAGCCCAATGCTTCTAAATCATGATCTTGATTTAAATGAAAGGAACCTCTCATCAATCTTTCATGGTTTTGACACAGGTTTACCATAAAACTAAACACAAACATGAACTCACTCATCTGTTCACCTCATATGGTTTTTTGGATTACCACTAACCTTTTTAAGATCCATGAATTGTATTACACTAGTGCTTTTTTATTATTATAATATTTTGCACTATGAGGATAAAAAAGAAAATAACACATATGAATAGAAATAATCACTATTGTTGATCATGCCACTTGATCTCCAACAACATAGAAAACTATCATTGCCACACAATAGAAAACAAAATTCCACCAAAGTTGATAAGTGACCTCATCATTGGTGATTGACGAGAGGACATTGAGTGTCCTCCAACCTCTTATACCTCCATCCTCCATTTTGACTCATTAGTCCCTCTTAGCCAAATGTAGCAATAGAATCTCCAAAAAAACTATTAGATATAGCATCAATTCCATGTGCACATGAATAAGAGGATGTAGCTCCATAAGAATGCACCCTTTTTACTAAAATAAATCCTTCTTAACTCCAAAAGCAATTCTCTATTACAGTGCCACTTTAAGAAAAAATAAAAGATTTCTCTTATATCACCAACTTTAAGTAACAAAGGATTTGAACATATCTCCTTTAAAAAACAAATCCAAAATGAATTTAATCAACACTATCAACCGACTCTCCTTTTGATTTAGTAGAGTTTTTATGCTATCCATTCAAGAGAATGCCATGTCTACCCATTCTAGATAATGTTCCTCCAATAATATTCAAACTGAAATAGCAAATACTGTGTTGAAATAAGCTTTAGTGAAATTCCATAAAAAATCAATTTAATCAACAAACTAAAATTTAAATTTTAGAGCAACAACAACAGTCGTCCAATAGGGAGAATGCAAGATCATTAAATTTTTTATGACACCAAATCATTAACTCCTTCACAAATATGAATTATTTATCTTGGTGGATATATTTCACTAATACACTACTCCAATGACATGATATTATTTTGTTGTAGTTGATGGCATTCAAAAATGAGTTATCACGTCAAAAATTGCAACCACTATTTTTTGCTCCAAACTGCCTACTCAATACAAAATATATCTTCAAACCATTTTTGGGTTTTTCTGTACCCTTCATTAGCTTTCCAAAACACTTTGAATTTTTAAATTTTCTTATGAAATGACAAATATATAGTCATTTTACTACAACTGCATTAAACTAATATAAAGAAGCTCCATTTTAAATTTAACACAATTTACCAAAACAAAATGGTGCTGCACTACTCACATGTATAAGAAAGATAAATGCTCTGATATCTCTACCCAAACTAATTTTTTCTTCATTCCATCTACACAAGCACAAGATGAGAATGATTTGATACCATACTGGAAATCAAAATGCTAAATACTATACATAAAAAAAATACTTTATTCCAATTCGATTTTCTTCAATACACATTACATAATTATAGGACTTGTATATCCTATATTATAGGAAATCTCCTATAAAAAATCCCTTACATAGATAATTACGTGACTAAAAAATAAAAAAACTCCTTAATATATGAGTTGTTAAAACAATTCATAGTACATAAACAAACACTTACAATAATATAATATTGAGTTGTTTCTCAACAACTTAATATTAATGTACATAAATCTATTTTATTAAACATACGAATCATGAAATCCATGTGAACACTAATTCCAAACAATTAATGGGATACATATAATTTAGGGGGGGGAATAGATGTAGGAATGGTTTTAAGGTCAGGTTTGATGTCCCATAAATATGTTTTGATCTTAATGCTAAATAATTAGTCATGTTTTCCTAAATTTGATATTTTTTTGATTATTATTTTCAAATATAATTAATTTGTAGCATTTTGATTGGTTCATTATAATTTAAACCTCTACATTATGCTACATGATCATTATGAAATTTTATAATCAAGCAATGCCAATGGCGGGATTTCTTAATACCCACTAAGTCATAATTTTCAACCCTTGGGAAAATAATATAATTTGCCTACACTCATCATCATTGAAACCAAAGAGAATAGAGATTTTTCCAATGCTTTACCACCAAAGGGTTCAAGATATTCTTTAAGACCTTAACCCTCACTATATACTAGAAATCTATTTTGTTATTTATTGGTGTTTGCAATGGCTTTACTCCAATACTTTCCTATAGCAGTGTTTGAGGAATTTATACTTGCTTATAATAGGGTGGGACACTACCTTTAAAGAGCCAAGTTATTGATGCATGATAACACAAGCTCAGAAATAATGAGATGAAAACTTGCAAAAGGTGAATGCAATAGTATGTCTATCTACTTTTTTTCTAGGTGCATGTTTGTTTGGGATAGATATATATATTCTTTTCACTTTCAATACTAATGGAAATGGGGAAATTTGAAGATTTTTCTTATGGTACAGTGGCCATGGTTGGTCTAGAGGACAAGCTTGGGGATTTACACAATGATATTTTTGAAATCTCACCATAATCTTATATAGTCGTTCTTTCTATGTTATTAATGTAAACATTTTTTGAGTGTGTATTTGTTTTTGAATGGATCTCTATTTTATTAAATTTTAGCACTCAAAACTATATGAAAATTAGAGTTTTTTTTCACCAATTAAGCATTACGTTTCACTAGGTGTTATGCACTAGCATGGTCAAGATTATAGTTTTATCGGGCATAAGCATATCAACACCAAGTTTTGATTAAAAATGTGCTTTTTTACCTACACTAATTTGGGTACCATGTTAAGTGCAAGTTACAAAACATAGTGTGTTTTGAAACCTACAATTTATCATACCTAGATACATTGTCATGAAATGATGTTGTTATTTGAAATGGAGACCTATATATGTATAGTTATGCATTTATTATGAAAAATAGGACATTTAAAAATGTGTTTTGTTTCAAAATACATTGTTTTTACTAACTTGTAATTCACAACATACTCAACCCATATGTTTTTAAACTGTGTATATGTAGGCCTGTATTTCAAATAGAAACAACACAATTGTTCCTATTATTGGGTAAATCGTTACACTTTTCCACAATAGAGGTTACAAAATAGTGTGTTTTAAGTAACATGTGAAGTGCAGGGTTCAAATCATGGTGTGTTTTTAAACCTATAATTTTTCATACCCAAACACATTGTCATGAAATGATGTTGTTATTTGAAATGGAGACCTAGATATGTATAGTTATGAATTTAACATGAGAAATGGGAGGTTTCAAAACATGTTGTGTTTCAAAACACACCATGTTTATTAACCTGTAGTCACAACGTACCCAACCCACGTGTTTCTAAACTATGTATATCGAAGTCTTCATTTCAAATAGCAACAACACCATTGTTCCTATTATTGGGTAAGTTTGATAGATTTTTCTACTAGAGGTTAAAAACACGATGTGTTTTGGGTACCATGTGAAGTGTAATTTACAAATCATGGTGTGTTTCGAAACCCACAAGTTTTCATATTAAAACACATTGTCATGAAATGATGTTGTTATTTGAAATGGAGACCTATAATATGTAAAGTTATGAATTTATTATGAGAAATGAGAGGTTTCAAAATGTGTTGTGTTTCAAAACATATTGTGTTTATTAATCTGTAATTCACACCATACCCAACCCATGTGTTTTAAAACTATATATCTAGGTTTTTATTTGAAATAGAAATAAAACAACACCATTGCTCCAATTATTAGAGAAATTGGATATACTTTTCCATTAGAGGCTACAAAAAATGGTGTGTTTTGGGCACCATTTGAAGTGTAGGTTACAAATCATTGTGTGTTTTGAAACCTACAATTTTTCATACCCAAACACACTATCATTAAAATATGTTATTTAAAATTAAGACCTACATATGTATAGTTATGTATTTTGTATGAGAAATAGGACATTTCAAAATGTGTTTTGTTTCAAAACACACAGTGTTTATTAACCCAAAATTCACAAAATACTCAACCCATGTTTTTTTAAACTATGTATATCTAGGTTTACATTTCAAATAGAAATAACATAATTATTCATTTTATTGGGTAAACTATATATACTTTTCCATAGTATATGTTACAAAACATGGTGTATTTTTGGGACATTGTGAACTATGGGTTACAAATCATCGTGTGTTTTGAAACCTGTAATTTTTCATATACAAACACTTTGCCATGAAATGATGTTGTTATTTAAAATGGAGACTATAGAGTCTAAACTAGTATCTTGTAAACTTGGTAAAACCTACACAATTCAGAGGTATGACTAGCTGAACAGTCTAACCAACATTGTAAAGACTTCATTAAATTGTCAACCAAGGTTTGTAAACTTGTGATGGTGCTGCACTATATGTGCCTTCAAAGACCTGAGATTACCTAAGTATATCCTATTAAAGGTATTCTACTTGTTGGAAAATCACAGAAACACATAACGGTGAAAGAAGTAAACTAGCACTAATATCTACAGGTGCCTACAATATAACTTGTAGCTGAACTACTACTAAAAAATAATTACTAAAACTAAATCAAACTGGTACCTAAACTTATTCTAACCTCCAAAGTACTACATAACTAAATGCATTCATGCTCATGAACATTAATTACTGATAATAAAAATATGAGAAGCTATTTTGATTGATATACAATTTATAAGTAATGATAAACAAAAATAACTACTAACAAAAATAAAAAACTACAAATGTAGTGAAGAATAGTTAAATTGAGTGGATTGCTCAAGTGGCTATCTTCACTTAACTAAACCAAATCTAAACGTTCATATTCTACATATTCATATGAACTTCAACCTCATTCATTACATATCACAAAAGATTACACAAATCTTCTTCACAAATTGTATTCAAGGAAATCATTTTTGAATAATCAACATGTATGTAGATGATAACTAGAAATTGAAAAGTAACTAATAACAAATACTGAATCAACTAACTTATCTGAGGACTCAACCACCAGCTATATACAAGCATGGGGGAGTTTATTCTAAACACAACTCCTAACTATAATCATTGACTACAACTCCTAGATATCAGAGTATATAGTTAAGATTGAATTGCTCAAATTATAACTGAAAAGGGACAAGAGTTTTAATAGAATTGAAACTCTACAAAATATATCTGCATGTAAAACATACAAACAGTTATCTAGAATCTTATCAACAAAAAAATTATTCTTCTCAACGCCTTATTAACTGTCATAATGATGCATTACTAACTCCATTAGGTGCCTCCACATGGTAGTTATTACACTTAGCTTCATCTGGCACTTCCCTTATTTTGTTGTCCAAGTCTTCCTTTCATTGTGGGCTACAACTTCTAGTTGTTGTAGGCTATAGTGTCTTCTTGGGATGCAAGAGCTTAATCTATAAAACATATAAACAAATATTGTTGGAGTGAAAAAGACACTGAGAGGGAGGGGAGAGGGGGGTGAATCAGTGTCATGAACTGATTTGACAAATTTTACAGAAACTGAACCAAAACAGATTTATGCTCTCTTTTTCAATGATTAACTCATCCATATATTGAATGCAATCACATATAACTGGAAATGAGAAGTATGATAGTAAAACATTGCATAATAAAGCATTCTCACAATAAAACAAAAGAACCAAAAATGAGAAAAGTGACACAAGATATGCCGAGTGGAAAACCCTCTTGGGGTAGAAAATCCACTCCTAAATTGCTGCCTTTTTAGGCTTATATTTGAAAAACCACTTTTAACAATGCCTTATAGGCTGATTTCTGAGCACCAACTCAAGGAGCACCAGCCCCTCATTTTGAAACACCAATTTCAAGGAGCACCAACCCCTTTTCAGTTTACATAAGATACAATGATACAGAGGGTCTCTGTTTCTCTCTTTTCTCACAAGTGCCTCTCAACAGGAAATACCTACAATCCTCAAGGTTCTCAATTGAACCTTCATAATTCTAGACATTTTCTAATCTTAAGAAAACTTGTATTTTTCTTGTGTTTCAGATTTATAATATTAGACTATAACATGTCTATCAGAATAGACCATGCATACAATGCTATATTCAATCTCTCTTTCTTAGACTTTTCTCTTACATAAAAAAGAAGTGATAAATCCCTTTTTATCCACTAATAGATATCTCTCAAAATTACCAAGGTTACAACTAGGTATGTATCCCATAATCTAGAGATTTGATACAAGATAAAATATGCATTTTTAGAGAGTAACTGTGAAACCCTCAACAACCATGAAGGTAAAGTTTTCTCCAAAAAGAGACAAAGCAGTAAACGCAGGTTTGATCTCTGAACCTTGACCACACAAAGAATCTGCACCAGTAATTCCATCTGAAACAAAATCAATATAATGCATGCACCAATAAAAATATTTTCAGATCTAAAGGATTTTAATGGAACAAAAGTATCCTTGAATACCACTGCTAGAAATTGTAACCGAACCCTCATTATTGTGCACCCAATGACCAAGAATAACTACCACTTTGAATCCATGAAAATAATGACATATTTCATAGAATGCATGTCATAACAGCTAATAAAAGAAATGTATCCAACAACAATACATATTTCAGATACCCTTTTAAAAAATAATGACAGGTGGAGATCATAAAAAATCTATATCCTTAAAAAAATGTTTTCCATGCTGCTAGAAACAACAAATAATATACTGCAAGAACCTGAAATAGATTTGTAATTGAACCCTAGTCATGGCTTGCTGAAAACCACTCTTGCATTTTCAATTTCGAATCAAAACAAAGTAACTGCCTTACATTTTTTTTTAAATTGAAAGCTTTCTTCAAAGAAAGAATGATGATACCTATTCGAGTAGAAAGAGAAACATGTAAATACCAGTGAGATTTGATATATGCCCTAGTTATTGTCTGCCTTATTCCTTCCTTGACAGCGCCCACCTGACATCAACCTTCCATACACCGTGAAACTGAAAACAACAATGCAAAAACGACAGAGAAACGATTGTTTCTCATTCTCCATGGTGGCGACAGAGGTTAGGGTTTCCACCCTTAGCGAAATGAAAACTCAATAAGAAATTCCCTAACTTCACTTTGCTTCCAAAGAAATTCGATAAAATTTTAGAATAGCATAATTTCTATTGAAGTCCGAAATAAATCATATCATAATCAAATAATCATTGCACTTCAAATCCACAGCTTCAAACATTTGACATAATCAAATTCATACCATGCAAAAGTTCGACAAAATAATTAAAATTATTACCATGAAATTTTAACACTTTGCAATATGTCGATGCCTTGTCACTTTTGAAGTGACTTAATTCAATGATTTCCACAAAACTGATGTTGGCCTTAAGGCCTAATAAGCTAACAATTATTGGACCTAAAAAACATAGCTTTTTATAAGAGATTTTTAATCTTTAAATCTTGATTCATGTATGAATTTCTTCAAAGTCTTTTGCAATGTGATAAATCCCCATACCTAGATGTGAGAGGTTCAATACATTGACATTTCCATGTTAACCATACAAGGCCTGAAACAAGTATGTCTCCATTTTAAATCATTTACTAATGCAAGTAAGCCAAAATAATGCCTTTTTCAAAATTGATGCCAATGAATATCATTATAAGCCATGTGCCATATCATATACCAATGCAAAGATATCAAGTGAAATATCAATCTTAGGTGCCAAAGTGAACATTAGTATAATTCCAACCCAATATGTCATATCACATGTAATGTAGAGAGATATGTGCCAAGATCAACCAAAGATACCGGTGAACCAATACTGACAAGTGTCAATGGAATTGAAAACCAACTGATAATGATATACTTGAGTAACCATGCCAAATACTTATAAGCAAGATAACCTTTATCTGCACATGAAGCTCAACCTGATCAGTACCAAAGCAAAGCAATAATGTTGTCCATAAACAAGATACTGAATGCCATAATATGTATAGACCAATCTGCCATACCTGAACCAAACAAGTATCAATCAAGTAGCACAGTGTCAAAGTCAATATTGCATAATTCCAAATTTGACATCAAGGACAAAATATCAAAAAACTCCCGCTTTGTGCTTGATGGCAAAAAATGAGCCATCAAATCAAAAAACTGAACCAGAACCAAAAGCTCATAATTCTCCCCCTTTTTGTCATAAGGACAAAGGAAAAAACAATGAAATGCCAAGAAACTAAACAAAAATAGCTGCAGATATAGAAATGTGGCAGCAAATAGAAAACCATATGAAGCAGAAATAAGCTACTAAGAGAGCTAACAAGCTCCCCCTAAAACCTAGATAAAGCATTAAGAGAGCAAAGATTGAGAGACAACTCCCAATCTAGACTGAAGTCTTTCAAATACCTCTTTAGCCAAAGGCTTAGTGAAGATATCAAATACCCATGCTTGTGTAGGAACATATTGCACAAAAACCTCATTAGCCAACACCTTTTCACGAAGAAAGTGAAATTTAATAGCAATGTGTTTAGTGTGAGAGTGCATAACATGATTTTTGGAGAATTAATTGCACTAGTATTAATGAAAAATCATTACTTCTAGGATACAAAAGACCATAATCAAAAGTGCCCTAAACATGTTTAAGAATTCTTTTAACAACATTAATATGCGATTCCTTAGGAGATGACTGAAATCTTGCAACCATGCAAACTACCTGCATTATGTCAGGTCTAGAAGCTGTTAGATATAATAAGCTGCCAATCATTGACCTATAGTCAGTTGGATTCACATTAGGAGAATCATCAACCTTGCTAAGTTTACAGCCTATAACCATTGGAGGGCTAACTGGATGACATTCATCCATTTGAAATTTTTTGAGTATCTCTCTTGCATACTTTGTTTGAGAGAGAAAAGTACCAGTTTCAAGTTGAGAAATTTGAAGACCTAAAAAGAAAGTTAATTCTCCCAACATTGACATTTCAAACTCAGATTCCATAATCTAAGATTTTTTTTTGCTCAAAGCAATATTATTGCAGCCAAATATAGTATCATCTACATAGATTTCAACAACCAGAATATCAGAACCTTCAATCTTAACATAAAGATTGATGTCAACACCTCCTCTAATAAAATCTTTTGAAATCAAATGATTATCTAGTCTAGAGTACCAAGCTCTAGGATCTTGTTTTAGGCCATATAGAGCCTTTTTCAGCCTGCAAACATGATTAGTCTTGATTTTTCTAATGAACCCTTCAGGCTATTCTATATAAACTTCTTCATCTAAATAGCCATTCAAAAAAGTAGTTTTGACATCCATTTGATATACAGTAAAGTTTTTGAAAAAATAATAAGCCAAGAATATTCTAATAGATTCAAGTTTAGCAACAGGTGCAAAGGTTTCACCAAAGTCAATACCTTCTTGCTGAGCATACCCTTTGCAAACATACCTTGCCTTGTTGCGAACAACATTTCCATTTTCATCATGTTTATTTCTGAATATCCATTTACCCCCTATGACATTCTTGTCATCTGGTCTTGGGACTAACTCCCAAGTATGATTTTTCTCAATTTGATCATTTTCTTCCTGCATTGCATTAAGCCAACATTCATCAGTTAGAGCTTCATCAATTTTTTTTGGCTCAAACTATGTAACCAAACAGAAAGCAATAAGCTCAGCTATGTGAGCTTTTTCATCAGATTTACTAGTTCTTCTTGTTTGAACTCCTGTAGAGGTTCAACATCTAAAAGAAGATTTTCATCAAATTTGACATAGACAGATTCAATAATCTTATTCAACCTACTATTAAAGCATTTATAGGATTTTCTATGAGTGGAGTATCCTAAAAAGACACCTTCATCATATTTAGATTGAAATATGCCTAAATTATCATTATCTCTCTTGATAAAACACTTACTGCCAAATATTCTGAAGTATTTAATTGAGGCAGATTTACCATACCACAATTCATATGGAGTGAAATTGGATTTCACTCTAATTTGTACTCTATTCAAGATGTAAACAACTGTATGAAAAACTTCTTTCCACTACATGTTTGGTAGTTTTTCTTCATCTAGCATAGTCCTTGCCATCTCTTTTACTGTTATGTTCTTTCTTTCAACAACCCCATTCTGTTGAGGTGTTCTGGCAGTAGCATATTATCTTTTTATGCCATGTCTTTCACAATAGTCAATGAAATATTGTGAGGTGAATTCACCACCTTTGTCAGATATCAAAAATTTCAATTTTAAATTTGATTCCCTATTAACCATTCTTCTAAAGATTTTAAAATGTTCAAATGCTTCAAATTTGTTCTTGAGAAAAGTAACCCATACCATACGAGAGTAATCATCATCAAATAACATGAAATATTTCTTACCATTCATAGATCTATTCCTTATAGGACCACATAGATCTGTATGAAAAAGCTACAGAGGCCTAGTAGAAGAATGTTCTTTAGATTTAAAGCTCACCTTTGTTTGCTTGCCTTTGATACATTCTTTACAAACTATATTTTCTGGTTTTCTTAAGATAGGCAAACCTCTTACATTCTGATTTTTGCTGATCCTAACTATATTGTCAAAGTTAATGTGACCTAGTCTCTTATACCACAACCAAATTTCTTCCACTTGACTCATTAGACACATACCTTGATTGTTTTCATTACCAGATGTGTCAAGAAGATTAAAAACATTTCCTTTAGTCCTTCTTCCAGCTGCAATAGCCTTTCCAAGCTTGTTTTTAATCTCACATCCTTGTGAAGTGAACATAACATGATAGCCACTATCACAAATATGACTGACACTTAGAAGATTGTGCTTTAGACCTTCTATGTAATACACATTGTAGATAGGAGTGTCCTCATTTAGAAGAAGTGAACCTCTACCTTTGATTTGTATACCAGAATTGTCTCCAAACTTCACATATCCACCTACATAATCTTCAAGATTTATGAATTTTTCTTTATCACCAGTCATGTGGTTAGAACAACCACTGTCCAAGACCCATAATTCCTTTTTCTTGGACTGAAAAGTTGTTTGAACTAACATATTTTGCTCTATGTTTTTGACATTTTTAGGTTTCCAAACCTTTTTTGGTTTTCTGTTGTTTATTTTACAGATCAACTTTGTACTGCTTAGTAGAATGACCCAAGGTATTGCATTTAAAGCATCTAATCTATCTAGGAAAACCAAGGTATTGCTTATGACCAAAGCTAGGTATCCTAGAATTGATGAGCCTGCAAGAGATCACTTTGTGGCCAAATCTATTGCAGAAAAAATAGTACCCATAAAAGAAATGGTTGAAATTGTATGATGTTCTATTCTTCCTAAAAGGATGAACATGATTCTTATCAGAATCAGGATGATTTGATTCAAAACTTTTATTTGCAGCAACATCATTTTGCAGCTTTGTATCATCATTATAACATTCACCCTTTTCAAACCCAATACCAGTTTTATCCTTGTTCATTTTCTGCTTACTAAGAATGTCATTAAGTTTTAAAGTACTCTCATAGTTTTCAATGGTCTTCCTAAGATCAACAATTTCATGTTCAAGATTTTGAATTTATTGATCTTTATACCGATACGAAGACAATCCTCAACTCTCTTGGCTTCTTCAAGCTGAGTCTTCAGAAAGACTATTTCTTGGTTTGAAATTTTCTCTTGAGAAAGACCTTGAGTAGAATTTTTTTCTTGAGAAAGCATTTGTTTTTTGAGTTTTCTAATCTCTTTTAAAGCACATTTCAGTTCACCTTCTAGATCTACTTCATCATCTTCAACATCATTGCTGTTAGTATCTTCTTACTAAATGATTTCAGCCATGAATAAGTTTTCATCTTCTTCATCTAAAGAATCTTCAGATTCAGTGTTTGTTTCATTTTTACTGAACAAACTCTTCTTCTTTCTGAAGTTGAATTTTTGGTTTAGGTCTATAGGCCTTTTTCTTAGGCAATTTTTCAGATTTCTCATTGTCACTATTTAGATCACCATAGGGGCACTTTGCAGAAAAGTGACCTATTTTTCCATAGTTAAAACACTTGAAGGGAAGTTTTCCCTTATATTTTCTAGACCCCTTTTTGAGCTTTCTAACAAAATGGGATTCTTTAGAATCAGAAAATTCTAATTCACTAACCTCATCTTTTTCTTTCCTTTCAATATTAAAGACAATTTCTTTTGTAGAGGAATTGTTTTTACTGATTCTCATTTCATAGGTAGTCAGAGTGCCTTGTAAGCTATCTAGGGTAAGCTGGTCAAAGTGTTTCTTTTCTTCTAGAGTAGAGACCTTAGCTTCAAATTTAGTCGGTAAGGTTCTGATGACCTTAGTTACAACATCAAATTCTTTTACATATTCTCCTAGCCCTTTCATAGCATTAACAATTTCATCAACTCTCAAGAAGTAATCAACTACTTTTTCATCATCCCTCATTTTTATTTCCTCAAACTGATGTTTTAGAGTAAGGAATTTTGACTGTTTAACTTTTTCATTTCCTTGATAGATGGTTTCAAGTTTAACCCAGATATCCCTAGTGGAACTATAGTGCATGACTTTGATAAATACATCTTTAGTTAATGCACATAGGAGAGCATGTTTTTCTCTTGCATTAGTTTCATATCTTTTATTTTCATCAGAAGTTGTGGGCAATGCAGTTGGTAAAGTGTACCCAGTTAACAATATGCTCCACACATAGAGATCAATAGAAGTCAGATAAGTCTCCATTCTAATTTTCCAGAATACATAATCCGTTCCATCAAATAATGGAGCTCTAGTCATAGATGTGCCTTCATGAGCTTGAGACATTTTAAATAGACTCCAAGACCAAAATCAATCCTAGGTTGATTAGACCTATCAGAGGACCCTATGCTCTAATACCAATTTTTGGAGTGAAAAAGACACTAAGAGGGAGGGGGTGAATCAGTGTCATGAACTAATTTGACAAATTTTATAGAAACTAAACCAAAACAGATTTATGCTCTCTTTTTCAATGAAAAACTCATCCATATATTGAATGCAATCACATATAACTAGAAATGAGAAGTATGACAATAAAACATTGCATAATAAAGCATTCTCACAATAAAATAGAAGAACCACATAAGAGAAAAGTGACACAAGATATGCTGAGTGGAAAACCCTCCTGGGGTAGAAAAACCACTCCTAAACTATTTCCTTTCCAGGCTTATATTTGAAAAACCACTTTTAACAATGCCTTATAGGCTGATTTCTGAGCACCAACTCAAGGAGCACCAACCCCTCATTTTGAAACACCAATTTCAAGGAGCACCAACCCCTTTTCAGTTTATAGAAGATACAATGATACAAAGGGTCTCTCTATTTCTCTCTTTTCTCACAAGTGCCTCTCAATAGACAATACCTACAATCCTCAAGGTTCTCAGTTGGACCTTCAAAATTCTAGAAATTATCTAATCTTAAGACAAATTGTATTTTTCTTGTGTTTCAGATTTATAATATTAGAGTATAACATGTCTATCAGAATAGACCATGCATACAATGCTATATTCAATCTCTCTTTCTCAGAATTTTCTCTTACATAAAAAATAGTGATAAATCCCTTTTTATCCACTAATAGATATCTCTCAAAATTACCAAGGTTACAACTAGGTATATATCCCATAATCCAGAGATTTGATACAAGATAAAATGTGCATTTTTAGAGAGTAACTGTGAAACCCTCAACAACCGTGAAGGTAAAGTTTTCTCCAGAAAGAGACAAAGTAGTAAAAACAGGTTTGATCTCTAAACCCTGACCACACAAAGAATCTGCACTAGTAATGCCATCTGAAATAGAATCAATATAATGCATGCACCAATAAAAACATTTTCAGATCTGAAGGATTTTAATGGAACAAAAGTATCCTTGAATACCACTGCTAGAAATTGTAACCGAACCCTCATTATTGTGCACCCAATGACCAAGAATAACTACCACTTTGAATCCATGAAAATAATGACATATTTCATAGAATGCATGTCATGACATCTGATAAAAAAATGTATGCAACAACAATACATATTTCAGATACCCTTTTAAAAAATAATGACAGGTGGAGATCATAAAAACTCTATATCCTTAAAAAAATGTTTTCCATGCTGCTAGAAACAACAAATAACATATTGCAAGAACTTGAAATAGATTTGTAATTGAACCCTAGTCATGGCTTGTTGAAAACCACTCTTGCATTTTCAATTTCGAATCAAAACAAAGTAACTGCCTTACGTTTTTTTTTAAATTGAAAGCTTTCTTCAAAGAAAGAATGATGATACCTATTTGAGCAGCAAGAGAAACATGTAAATACCAGTGAGATTTGATATATTCCCTGGTTATTGTCTGCCTTATTCCTTCCTTGACAGTGCCCACCTGACATCAACCTCCCATACACCGTGAAACTAAAAACAACAATGCAAAAATGACCGTTTCTCATTCTCCATGGTGGCGACAGAGGTTAGGGTTTCCACCCTTAGCAAAATGAAAACTCAATAAGAAATGCCATAACTTCCCTTTGCTTCCAAAGAAATTCGATGACATTTTAGAATAGCATAATTTCTATTGAAGTCTGAAATAAATCATATCATAATCAAATAATCATGCACTTCAAATCCACAGCTTCAAACATTTGACATAATCAAATTCATACCATGCAAAAGTTTGACACAATAATTAAAATTATTACCATGAAATTTTAACACTTTGCAATATGTCGATGCCTTGTCACTTTTGAAGTGACTTAATTCAATGATTTCCACAAACTGATGTCGGCCTTAAGGCCTAATAAGCTAACAATTATTGGACCTGAAAAACTTAGCTTTTTATAAGAGCTTTTTAATCTTTAAATCCTGATTCATGTATGAATTTATTCAAAGTCTCTTGCAATGTGATAAAGCCCTATACCTAGATGTGAGAGGTTTAATACATTGACATTTCCATGTTAACCATACAAGGACTGAAACAAGTATGTCTCCTTTTTAAATCATTTACTAATGCAAGTAAGCCAAAATAATGCCTTTTTCAAAATTGATGCCAATGAATATCATTATAAGCCATGTGCCATATCATATACCAATGCAAAATATATCAAGTGAAATATCAATCTTAGTTGCCAAAGTGAACATTAGTATAATTCCAACCCAATATGTCATATCACATGTAATGTAGAGAGATATGTGCCAAGATCAACCAAAGATACCAGTGAACCAATACTGACAAGTGCCAATGGAATTGAAAACCAACTCATAATGATATACCTGAGTAACCATGCCAAATACCTGTAAGCAAGATAACCTTTATTTGCACATGAAGCTCAACCTGATTAGTACCAAAGCAAAGAAATAATGATGTCCATAAACAAGATACTGAATGCCATAATATGTATAGACCAATCTGCCATAACTGAAGCAAACAAGTATCAATCAAGTAGCACAGTGTCAAAGTCAATATGCCATAATTCCAAATTTGACATCAAGGACAAAATATCAACAAATCTAACTACCATGAATAAACACAAAATTTCAACCACATTTCATACATACTCACATATAAACCATGTATTGCTGCTATATCATAACTATATTTCCATTACTATAATTTAGGTCCAAGGTTGTATAATAAGCATGAAAATATAGCATAACATAGGAGTATTATTTAAAAGGATTGTGCGATAATGTCTGAAATTATGCATAAAAAACAACATAAAATAGGCTAATAAATGAACCTATCATTCCCCCCAACTATAATTTTGACTGTTCTAAAGAAAAACACTAGGGGTACAACTTATAACACAGGGCGATCTCCTTGAGGTCCATAACAACATAAAATCCCTTGATTTAATTTAATTAGAAACCTATGTAAGCTACAAGTTGTCTCATTTTGATGATCCCAACTTTCTCACACTCCTCACCCTTTTCCCCAGTCGAATGTGGAATTGGATAGAGTAGCATAGGTGGGTGAAATGTGAGTGGTACCCAGAAAAATCCTGTCACCACCAATTTTCATGTATCTGCGTACCCTCTCAAGCATGGTGGTAAAATTGTATATTGAATGAGGTTCTTTTCTCTACAATTCTAGGTTCAAGTTGTTCCATCTATTATGTATATAACTATAACATTTCTGCCCTAATCCAACAACTTATTTTTGCATTGTTTTGTAATCCTCTATCCTTAGTTTCAGAAGCTTCCTTCCTACACCTTTATGATCCAAGAGTTTCAACCATTCATCTATAAGTGCAATGGGGTCTTTAGACTCTTTCCTTATTGGGAGAGAAATTGATTTCTCCCTTTCCTCATATTCTTTCATTATTTCTCCCCTAAATTGTTCATTCGTATAATAAGATGCTAGTTCCCTTACCTAGAGATCCCCTACAAACATCAGAAGATTCCACTCTATTTCATCTGGCACCACATAGTTGTGCAAATAGTATTCACATAGTTGATCCTACTCTTCTGGTGTAGAATCAACAAAAACATTAAGAAACTCAAATTTACTACTCATCCCAATTGAATGGTTACTAATTAGCCTACTAAACTGAAAACTCAAAAACAATTCTTGCAAAAATAATGCATATGTTCTTGCTGGAGGTTTGCATCTTATGATTTCAATAGCTTTATCTGCCACTTCTTCTATTCTGACTGCTAATCTCCTTAGCTAAATCTCTTTTCCTTCTAGCACTTTAGCATTTTCTACAATCAAATTTTCTTTTCTTTCTTCCACTTTTCTTTTTCTTATGCAAACTCATCAGTTACCTTCCATAGTTGATAACCAAGAGACAAGGTTGTATGGTGAATTAGGGTTTTTATGGGAGGAGGTACCTGATTTGGTACTATAAGTTCTCCATCCCCTATTTTGGTAATGGCCAATTGTGCCAATAGATCCAATTTGCACCATGGACATATGTTTGTAATTTTTCTTCCAATTCTTATGTTTTGTCTCCCTTTCCTTGTCTTTATTTTCATAGCTCTACACTAATTCTTTCAAGTGTTTAATTATATCCAAAGATTCTTGAAGCTATTTGCTAACATTTCTATCTTCTATAAAAATTTCATTAGTTTCCAAAAAATGCTCATTACCACCCGCTGTACAATCAGAGTCTTCATAAGTAGGACTATCTAGGGTTTTCTTTTGTGTTTTCTTAGCAACAAACACATCTTTTGAATATGAATAAGAAGTGGTAGACATATATCTCTTCCTCTTCATAGGTGTATGCACATTTCTAGGGATATTTCCCTTCCCTTCGGAGTCTGTCTCAACCAACATCACATCTCCTTCCAACTATTCCATGTGATTTTCCTCTTTTTCAAGTTTTTCCACACTCCCCCTCATAACACCTTGCTTTTTCAATTGAACTATATTCCTAGGTGTAGGTTTCTCCTTCCCAAAATACTTCTTTTTCTTGTGAGCATCCTTCTTTTTCTTCTCCATTTTAGAAGGCGTGGATGTTGCGGATGTAGTATCTCTTATGTTCTTGGATTTTGGTGGTTTTGAAGAAGATGAAATTTCTTCCATTGCTGGTGACCTAAACTCTAGTACATTATGCTACTTGGGCTCACCTTGGCTATGGGTAGGTGAAGCATAGGTGAGATAGGAGAACTTTCTCTTGTAGGTTTAGCTTGTGGCTCTAAAGTTTCAAGTACTACAGGTGCCTCAAATAAACTATTAATATCTTTACATTTCACAAAATCTTCCCAAGCTACCCATGGGTATTGAATTCTCAAGATTCTTTTTACTAAGAGGGAAATCGAACAGTGATGTGATAAGGCCATGTCACTTTATTTCCTCTGATACTCTGATGCCATCCTTTTTAACATATTGTAAAGAAAATTTGGTATATTTACTAGCCTATTATGTCGAAGGTGACTAAGAAATTTGAAATGTATAATATACAAAATATTTTATCTACCATCACAAGTAAGGTATCTAATGACATAGGAAGCACAGTTGGCCCAAAACCATGGAAGAGAAAGTCTCTTTTTACCTTGTGACGATGAATCCAAATTTTCTCCTCGCTCACAAAATTCTTCTCTTGCAACCATTACATCTACCCTAACTAGAAAATCTGCTCCAGTCCTAGGCAACCTAGATATCTATGCTATGTCAACTTCATATGCATATACTAACAACCCTTTTACCATTGCTTCATAGTGCTCTAATGTGGCTACAAATATTCTTTCTATGTCATTGTCAAATTTCATCAGCTTTAGGAAATAATCAAGCCAAGCCACCCTTGTGAAGATAGGTAATACCATTGCATCTTCTAGTATCTACTTGTGAGCCAAATAATCTCTCCTAATAACATCACCTACCATTATGAACCTATTTTACCTTTGCTCAATGTGTTAACCTTGAAAATTCAACTCAATTTTTACTTCACCACCCTCAAACCCTCCTTTTACTCTAATAATTCCTCATACATTTTCACTACCATACTGTAATTACAAATCCCCTTCTTCTTCGTATCAACTCAAGGTCATAGGATTAGGAAATTGGAAATTGAAACTATCAACAAAACGTAGGTGCAAGTTTTAGGAAAAAAAGGGTTTACATGTCATATCTATTGTTTGCATTTGGTTTTGGGAGGCGAAAAACAAAAAGAAATTGGTTGATATTGTACCCTCCCCCCAACTTAAGGTTTGAAGTGACCTCACTTCAACTCATGATAGGTGAAGGTATGATTAGAAAGTATGGAAATTAATGTTATGAATATATCTCATGCTTAATTTAATATGAAATACATAATGAAAGCATTAAGAAATCTATGATAATTATGATAGTGTACCTTGCATACCTATCAAATATGACTAACTGAATGCTACAATTGTGAGATGAATAACATGTATCCACAATATGATTTGATGTGACAAAAAATAATTGTAGGTGAATGAATGGTGAGGTAGTGGATATAAGGTAATGAAATAAAATAGATGGATAATAGTTGGTGATGTGACAGTTCAAATGTTTAAAATTTGAATTGGTAGTAGGAAATAAGTTAGGCATGCTGCAGGTACTTATTATGATAAGATGGATATTGCATGAGAGAATTTTGAGCTGAAAATGTGTGAACTACAATTAATGTGGCACCAATTGATTTGAATTTTTTTTGCTAGATGGTGCTACGAGTACCTTTGACATCATATCCCTTCCTGGATTGTGACAAATATTGTGCTATAGGTCCCTAGTGCAACAAGGCCCCTTATGAATATCAACAATTGTATATATAAGATAGGTCCCTCTGGAAAAAGTATGCACATAATTTTAATCCCGTTGTGTGTGCATGTGAGGTGGAATAATAAATTAATCCCGAGTGATCTCAAGAATTGAGCTATGTAGCTCAATCTATGAATCACTTGAAGAACTCAGTATATTTGTTGTTGCTGCTGAGGTATCACTCTATGTTTCTGAACTTGTATCTTGATTACTGTAAGGTCCATACTGCTGAAATAGAGAAAATATTAAATCTTCCTTCTCTACTAGTTTCTTATAAAGTTTCAATCAGTGGCCATTAACCAGAAGTGGGAACCTCACTGCATCTATGGTATGCAACTGTAATGATCTATTAGGAAAGACTTGGTTGATCTCATAAGGTCCCAACCACTTGGATTGGAGTTTCCCTTTCAAATCCTTGTATTTGGAATCATATAACAAGGCCCAATCTCCTACATTAAATTATTTTGTTTTGATATATTGGTCATGCCACTTTTTCCTCTACTTTTGTACTATCTCAATGTGATGGATGACCTCCATCCTAATTTCATCCAACCCATTTAAGTGGTGTAACCTCTCCTTTTGAGTTGCTATGAGATCCATGTGAAAATGTACTATTATTCTTAATGTCTTATATGCAAAATCAACTAGGAGGACTACTGTTTTTCCATATACTAGCTCATAGGGTGTAAAACCAATTGTTGTTTTCCAAGTTGTTCTATATGCCCATACTGCTTCTAGTAACCTAGCAACCCAATCTTTCCCATGTAATTGCACTTTCTTGGTTAAAATACTTTTAATTTATTTGTTGGTAACCTCCACTTGGCCGTTGGTCCGAGGGTGATAAGTTGTTGAATTTTTGTGCCTAATTTGATATTTTTCAACCAATTTGGTGATGAGGTTTGAAGTAAATTTTGGACCTTGATCAGTCACAATTTCCCTAGGTACTCCATACCTAGAAAAAATGTTCTCATACAAGAATTTTGCCACAATTCCATCTCTGGAAAACTATAATGCCTTCACTTCTACCCATTTAGTTAGATAATCAATGCAAACTAGAATGTATTCCTTGTTGTTAGAAGTAGGCGAGATTGGTCCAATAAAGTATAAACCCCATTTGTCAAAGGAAGCTAGTGCTAATTGAGGCTATAATGGAATTTCATCACTCCTTGTTGGCTTACCCATTCTTTGATACCTTTTATAACTTCTTGTGTACTTGACAAAATATTTGTGTAGAGTTGGCCAATAATAACTAGTTGTGAGGATTTTGAATTCTATTCTTTTTGCTACAAAATGAACCCCATATGGTTCATCATGAAAAGCCTTCATGATATCAAAGATTTAATCTTCCCTTATGCAACTTCTAATGATGTTGTCTGGGCCTGTGTAGAACAAATAACCTAATATCCAAGAGTATGGAAAACACTTGTGTACTAGATATCTCTTTTCCCTTGGAGAAAAGTGTGGTGGAATCTACCTTGTCACTAAATAATTTGCAATGTCGACATACTAGGGTACATATACATTAAGAGAAAACAAGTGTTCATCTAGAAATGAGTCATCCACTACCCCTTCTGCTGATTGTGTTGGCCACCTTGAAAGAAAATTTGCTACTACATTAACCTTACCAAGCTTGTCCACTATTGTAATATCAAAATCTTATAGAAGGAGCATCCATCTGACTAGTCTACCCACACTATAGGCTTGTTGATAAGATATCTGATAGGTGTATGGTCTGTGTGGATAAAAACTAAATAACTAGTGATGTAATGCCTAAATTTATTGATGGCATACACTATTGCTAGCATCTCCTTTTCTATAACAATATAATTTAGCTCTACTCCTTGAATATTGTTGTTAATGTAGTAAATTGCATATTCTTTGTTACCTTCTTTTTGACCCAAAACTACTCCAATAGAAATATTTGATGCATCGATATGTATATAGAAGGGTAAGGTCCAATTTACCCCCCTCAAAATAGGTGCTTGGGTTAAGGTTTTGTTTAGTTTTTCATAGGACTGTTGGCACTCTGATGTCTAATCATATTCGATATCTTTAGTCAGAAGAACAAAAAATGGTGCAACAATCTTACTGAAGTATTTAATGAACCTCCTGTAATAGCCTGCATGGCCAAGAAAGCTTCTAACATCTCTTTTATTTTGTGGGATAGGTAATGTGGAAATGATTTCTATCTTATTTGGATAAACTTGAATCCCTGCACTAGATATGAAATGCCCTAAAAGAATTCCTTGAGTCATTATCATAAAGCACTTTTTATTACCAAGGGATAAATTGTGTTTTTTACATATCTTTAATATATTTTTTAATTGTAAGGGATTCCTCATAAGTTTCCCCATATGTGGTGAAGTCATCCATATATATCTCCACATAGTCATGGGCATAGTCTAAACATATGTTGAGCATTGCCATCTGAAAAGTAGCTGGAGCATTGCATAAACCAAAGGGTAGAACAGAGTTGGCATAAGCACCCAAAGGACATGTGAATGTTGTTTTTTCCTGATCTTCTAGAGAAATTTTTATCTGATTGTAACTACTGAAACCATCTAGGAATGAAAAGTACTTCTTTCTTGCTAAAGAGTCAAGCACTTGATCTATAAAGGGCAATGGAATGTGCTCCTTCCTAGTGGCCATGTTCAGTTCCCTATAATCTACACATATTCTCCATTTTCCACATTTCTTGGGAACAATGACTAAAGGTGAGACCCATTCACTATCAGATATATGATAAATGAAGCCTGCATCAAGGAGTTTTTGAAGCTCAACTTTGACTATTTCTCTCAAGGTAGGGTTCACTTTGTCTTTGAGGCTGTCTAATAGGTCTATAACCTTAATTTATATAGATCCTATGCATACACAAGTTAGGATCTATACCTTTCATATCATGGTAGTCCCATGCATATGCTACTGCATGTTCTTGCAGCATCGTGTGTAGGGAATTCTACTATTCTTCAGTCAATGCATTATTTATTTTCAACATTTTTCCTGGCATGAATTCTAGTTCTTTAGATGATTCCTACATAGATGAGAGGTCAAGGATAGGAATGATTGGTACACATTTTGTGACAGTAAGGAATGAAAAATATGATATTTTTCTTCTAAGGAATTGACGGGTATAATACTTTGCAAGGGGTCTTGTAGGCATGTGAGATAGTCCTATTGCTGTGGGCTCCTACCATAGTCATTTTGTATTATATGAGCAATCAACTCATATTCCTCTTGATCATCCAATAGAGGGATGCATTCTATTGTCATCAAATTCTATAGGGAATACTTATCTTCCTCATCCAAAGTGGGCCAAATAGTTTGCTCAAGATCAACATAAGGTTGGGTTGGAGGATAGAGGACCAATTTCTTGGTCACAATCCCATTAGATATTATCATATTGCTAGACCTACAACCTGTGAATGCATCATTTGTAGCTAACCATGGTCTACCTAGGATGAGTGGATATCTTGCAAGGTTAACCTTTGGCTATAAAACTATGAAATCAATAGGATACTCCCAAGAATCTAATGCAATAACTAAATCTTCACTGATTCCTTCAAGCTTGACTATTGACTTATCAGCCAAATGTAGAATAGTTTGTGTAGGTATAAGGTTAGCTAACTGAAGTAATTGCATTATTGGTGGTGTGACAATTCAAACATTTAAAATTTGAATTAGCAACAGGAAATAGGTTAGGCTTGCTCCAGGTACTTATTATGATAAGATGGATACTGCATGGGATAATTTTGAGGTGAAAACACATGAAATGGAATTAATGTGGTGCCAATTAATTTGAATTTTTTCTACGAGACGGTTCTATGAGAACCTTCGACATCATGGCCCTTCCTGGATTGCGACAACTATTGTACTATAGGTCCCTAGTGCAACAAGGCCCTTTTTGAATGTTGACAGTTGTATATATAAGAGATGCCCCTCTGGAAAAAGTATGTACATTAGTTTAACCCTACTATATGTGCATGTGAGGTGGAATAAGAAATTAATCTTGAGTGATCTCAAGGATTGAGTTGTGTAGCTCAATCTCTGAATCACCTAAAGAACTTGATATATCTACTGCTGCTGCTAAGTCATCACTCTGTGTTTCTGAACCTATATCTTGATTACTGTGAGGTCCATACTACTGAAATAGAGAGAATATAAAATATTCCTTTTGTACTGGTTTCTTATAAAGTTTCAATTGGTGGCCATTAACCAGAAGTGAGAACCTCATTGCATCTATGGCATGCAACTGTATTGCTCTATTAGGAAATAATTGGCTGATATCATAAGGTTCCAACCACCAGGATTGGAGTTTCCCTTTGAAATCCTTGTATCTCTAATCATATAACAAGGCCCAGTCTCCTACATTAAGTTCTTTTGTTTTGATATATTGGTCATGCCACCTTTTCCTCTGATTTTGTACTATCTCAATGTGATGGATGGCCTCCATCCTAATTTCATCCAGATCATTTAAGTGGTGTAACCTCTCCTTTTGAGCTATTGTGAGATCCATATCCAACTCTACTACTATTCTTAATGTCTTATATTCAAACTCAATTGGGAGGATTGCTATTTTACCATATACTAGCTCATAGGGTGTAAAACCAGTTGTTATTTTCTAGGTTGTTCTATATGCCCATACTGCTTCTAGTAACCTAGCAACCCAATATTTCCTATGTAATTACACAGTCTTGGTTAGAATAATTTCAATTTATCTATTGGTAACCTCCACCTGACCATTGACCTGAGGGTTATAAGGTGTTGAATTTTTGTGCCTAATTTTATATTCTTCAACCAATTTGGTTATGAGGTCTGAAGTAAATTGTGGAACCTGATTAGTCACAATTTTCCTAAGTACTCCATACCTAGTAAAAATGTCCCCATACAATAATTTAGCTATATTTACATCTCTAGCTAATTGTAATTCCTTCACTTCTACCCATTTAGTCAAATAATCAATGGAAACTAGAATGTATTCCTTGTTGTTAGAAGTTGGTGAGATTGGTCCAAGAAAGTTTAGACCCCATTTGTCAAAGGGAGCTAGTGTTAATTGAGGCTGTAATGGAATTTCATCACTCCTTTTTGGCTTACCCAATATTTGACACCTATCATAGCTTCTTGTGTACTTGACAACATCCTTGTGTAGAGTTGGCCAATAATAACCAGTTGTGAGGATTTTGAATGCTGTTCTTTTTGCTACAAAATGACCCCCACATGGTTCATCATGTCAAGTCTTCATGATATCAAAAATTTCATCTTCCCTTATGCACCTTCTCATGATGTTGTTAGGGCCAGTGTAGAATAGATAACTTGATATCCAAGAGTATGAAAAACACTTGTGTACCAGCTGTCTCTTTTCCCTTGGAGAAAAGTGTGGTGGAATTTGCTCTGTCACTAAATAATTTTCAATGTCAGCATACCAAGATACATGTACATTAGGAGAAAACAAGTGTTCATATGGAAATGAACCATCCACTACCCCTTTTGATGATTGTGTTGGTAATTTTGATGTAAAATCTATTACTACATTAGCCTTACTAGGCTTGTCCACTATTGTAATATCTAACTCTTGTAGAAGGAACAACCATTTGACTATTCTACCCCTTACTATAGGCTTGTTCATAAGATATCTGATAGTTGTATGGTTTGTGTGGACAAAACTTGAATAAACAGTGATGTAATGCTTGAATTTATTGATGGCATACACTACTGCTAGCATCTCCTTTTCTGTAACAGTATAATTTATCTCTCCTCCTGAAATATTCTTGCTAATGTAGTAAATTACATATTCTTTGTTACCTTAGTTTTGACCCAACACTACTCCAATAGAAAAATATGATGCATCAACATGTATATAGAAGGGTAAGTTCCAATTTCCCCCCCTCAAAACAAGTGCTTGGGTTCAAGATTTCTTTAGCTTTTCAAAGGAGTATTGGCACTCTGATGTCTAATCAAATTCTATATCTTTAGTCAGTAGAAAAATAACGGTGCAATAATATTAATGATGTCTTTAATGAACCTCCCATATTAGGCTACATGGCCAAGGAAGCTTCTAACATCTCTTTGCTTCTATGGTATAGGTAATGTAGAAATTATTTCTATCTTATGTGGATAAACTTAAATTCCTGCACTAGATATGAAATTCCCTAAAATAAGTCCTTGAGTCATCATCATAAATCTCTTTGCATTAATGAGGGACAAATTGTGTTCATTAAATCTCTTTAATACATTTTCTAGATTGTAGAGGGCTTCCTCATAAGTTTCCCCATATGTGGTGAATTCATCCATATATATCTCCATACAGTCATGGGCATAATCTGAAAAGATGTTGAGCACTGTCCTATGAAAAGTAGTTGGAGCATTGCATAAACAAAAGGGTAGAATAGAGTAGGCATAAGCACCCCAAGGATAGGTGGATGTTCTTTTGTCTTGATCTTCTAGAGCAATTTTTATCTGATTGTAACCATCGAAACCATTTAGGAATGAAAAGTACTTCTTTCTTGTTAAAGAGTCAAGCAATTTATCTATAAAGGGCAATGGAAAGTGGTCCTTCCTAGTGGCTATGTTCAGTTCCCTATAATCTACACATATTATCTATTTTCCACCTTTCTTGGTAATAATGACTAATGGTGAGACCCATTCACTGTCATATATAGGATAAATGAAGCTATGTCAAGGAGTTTTTGAAGTTTATCTTTGACTATTTCTCTCAAGGTAGGGTTAATTTATCTTTGAGGCTATCTAATGGGCCTATAACCATCATTTATATAGATCCTATACATACATAAGTTAGGATCTATACCTTTCATATCATGGTATTCCCATGCATATGTTGCTACGTGTGTAGCCAACACTGTGTGTAGGCAACACTATGTGTAGGGAATCTTGTTGTTTTTTAGTCAATGCATTGTTTATGTTCAACATTTTGCTTGGCATGATGTAGTTATTTGGATGATTCTTGCATAGATGAGAGGTCAAGGATAGGAATCATTGGTGCACTGTTGTGGTAGTAAGGAATGAAAAATATGAGATATTTCTTCTAAGGAATTGGCAGGTATAATACTTTGCAAGGGGTCTTCTAGGTATGGGAGATAGTCCTGTTGCTATGAGCTCCTACCATAGTCATTTTGTATTATATGAACAATCAACTCATCTTCATCCTGATCATCCAATAGAGGGTCATGTTCTATTGTCATCAATGTCTGTAGGGAATAATTATCTTCCTCATCCAAAGTGGGCCAAATAGTTTACTCAAGATTAACATAAGGTTGGGCTGGAGGATAGGGGACCAATTTCTTGGTCATAGTCCCATTAGATATTATCATATTGCCACACCTATAGCCTATGAATGTATCAACTGTAGCTAACCATGGTCTGCCTAGGATGAGTGGATATCCTGCAAGGTTAACGTTTAGATATAAAACTATGAAATTGATAGGATACTCCCAAGAATTTAATGCAATAACTAAACCTTCAATGATTCCTTCAGGCTTGACTGTTGACCTATTAGCCAACTGTAAAATAGTTTGTATACATCTAAGGTTGGCTAACTGAAGTAATTACATTGTTTCTTTAGTCATGAGATTGATTGCTACCCCTAAGTCTATCAAGGTGTTCTTGATAAGGGTCCCATTAATCTTAACACCCACTATTTGACTACCAGGGTTTGTGTATTTAGGGGCAGTTATGTTTCCTAGCATGATATAAACAAGGTTTCCTAGGACATAAATTGTTTTAAGATCATTCCTTTTTGTCCCTAATTTCTTAAGACATAGGTCCCTCACTATTTTTGGTATAAATTGGGATGTCTTTAATGACTTGGATGAGAGGAATCTTAATGCTTACATCTTTTAGTTGACCTAGTAGGTATGTATTAGCCTATGTGTGATGTTTTTTAATGGCTAAGTGTTCACGAAAAGGAGACTTTGGACTTGAGGTAGTCTGGTGTACTTGATTTGACTCCAGTTCCAAAGATGATTTGTTTGAAGCTTCAATTATAGGTTCCTCATCCTCCATCTTTGTGATTTGAGGGGATGAAGGTATAGCTAGTTGTTTCCTTGACTTGAGGTGGACATCACTCACCTCTACCCCATAAGTGGGGTATTGCATAGCCTCATTAGTATAAGCCTATTGGACAGGCTTATTGTTAGGGTTAGGTGCAGGTTGGGTAGGTAATTATGGTGGTCTTAGTGGCTGAGATGTAGGATTTGATGGAGGCATTATGGATTGTTGTTGGGGCTAAGAAGGAAGCATAAGATGTTGATAATTCATGTTTTGCTATTGCAACTGTTGGCCTTTTTGCCATTGAGGTTGCCACTAGTTCTGTTGTGCTGGACATTGGGGATTATCACTGGAACCTTGGAAATTTTGTTGTGACCAAGGATTTGGTTGCTGCTGGTTCCAATTTTGTTGAGGTTGTGGCCATTGTTGAGGGTTTTTCCATTGATTTTGATTAACTGGCCATGACTGAGAATTCCAAGCAATCTTTTTTATTTCCAATGGGAAAGGATAAATTGAAGCTAAGAGGGTCTTGTGGCATACCTTGTATTTTTTTCCATGGGTTGCTTTGAGCTATGTAAAATAGCTACCCATCCTCTCCTTCAAGTGGCTGAAAATAAGGTTTCTTAGTTTTGTCTTGTTGAATACTAGCCACCCTCTTGCATTTACAATTTTCTTTCCTTTGCCTATAGCTGGGGTAGTATTCAGTGAGAATTTCTTTAGATTCCTCTTGCTTCTTTTTGATGTGGAGAGTTTCCAACTGAGTCTCCAAGTGACTGATAATGTCCTCCTTCATGTTGGACAACAAATTGCTTAATTATATATTTGAAACCCCAGTAGATGATTTGCCAATGATGGGTGTCCTCTCTCCTTTTGGCCTCTTAGTGAAGGTCCTAGAGTAATTTCTACAAACTTGCAGATGTATTCAAATGGAATTTGAGAGATACACCATTGCCCAATAAGATTGAGGGCATCCATATGGTCCTCATTGAATCCTCTCCAAAATACTAACTTGAGGGATTCTTCAAATAACTTGTTCTATGGGTTATTCTTCAAGGAAAACTAAAATATCTCCACATAATATTCTAATGGCTTATCCTCCTTCTGTTAAATTCTAAAAATGTCATCTCTTCTCTTATCAAGCCCTCTACAATAGTCTTGGTACTTCTTCAAGAATAATGTTTCATGGTATCCTAATCAGGAACAAAATCGTTGCCTAATCCCATGAACCATCTTAGGGCTACATCTTTTAGAGTGGTCAGGAAGAGTTTGAGCCTATGAGCATCAAAATTATAGTCATAAATCCTGCATAGGATATCAAATTCAAACATAAATGTATCTAGATCTTCAGTCACCCACCCATAAAAGACTGGTAATGCTAAAGGAGAAATATTCTTTAGCACAATAGACCTTTCTTGGTTGGTGATTGGGAACTCAAAGGTTGCACATTTAGGATCATCCACTTCATCACCCATGGTTTGATATGTCCCCTTTGTTTGTGTGCTAGCTGTTGGTGATAGGGGAATTTCTTCTTCAGTATTACTCTTGCTCTGAGTACTGGAGTCACCAATTTATGCTATGGATTCTTGGCATGTAGAGGGGAGGAATCTACCCAAAGAATCTCTCTACCTCAACATACAATAAATATGGCTTTATATAGTAGCCGACCCATACAATGTTAGTGTAAATTTATGGTGTGTAGAAAAAGATTAAGTCTAACAGTCCTAATGCTGTAAAAAAAGTGTAAACTATGAAATCTTGGAAAACAATTCTACGAAGATAACACCATCCTTGAAAATAGCACCAAAAATGTAGAGTCTAAACTAGTGTCTTGTAAAATTAGTAAAAACTACACAATTCAAAGGTATGACTAGTTGAACAGTCCACTCAACATGTAAAGACTTTATTTATTAAATTTTCAACCAAGGTTTGTAAACTTGTGATGGTGTTGCACTATACGTTCCTTCAAAGACCTGATATTACTTAATTATATCCTATTAACGGTATTCTACTTGCTAGAAAATCATAGAAACACATAACAATGAAAGAAGTAAACTAGTGCTAATGGCTACGGGTGCCCACAACATAACCTGTAGCTAAACTACTACTAACAAAGAATTACTGAAACTAACTCAAACTACTCAAACTAGTAACTAAAATTATTCTAACCTCTAGAGTACTATAGGTTAACTAAATGCATTCATGCTCATGAACATTCATTACTGATAATCAAAATATGAGAAGCTATTCTGACTGATATGAAATTTATGAAGCAATGATAAATGTAAATAACTACTAACAGAAATAAAAAAACTACAAATGTAGTGAAGAATAGGTATCTTGAGTGACTTGCTCAAGTGGTCGTCTTCACTTAACTAAACCAAATCTAAACCTTCAGATTTTGTGCATTCATATGAACTTGAAATTCATTCATTATGCATCACAAAAGATTACACAAAATCTTCTTCACAAATTGTATTCAAGGAAATCATTTCTGAATAATCAACATGTCTGTAGATGATAACTGAAAATTGAAAAGTAACTAATAACAAATACTGAATCAGCTAACTTATCTAAGGAATCAACCACTGGCTATATACAAGCATGGGGGAGTTTATTCTAAACATAATTCCTAATTGAAATAATTAACTACAACTCCTAGATATCAAAGTATATAGTTAAGATTTAATTGCTCAAATTATAATTGAAAAGAGACAAGAGTTCTAATAGAATTGAAACTTTGTAAAATAGATCCACATGTAAAACACACAAATAGTTATCTATAATCCTATCAACAAAAGAGTTCTTCTTAGCGCCTTATTAACTATCATAATGATGCATGAATAACTCCATCAGGTTCCTCCACATGGTAGTTATTACAATCATCTTGGTCTGGAACTTCCCCTATTTCACTATCTAATCCTTTATTTTGCTGTGGTCTATAGCTTCCAGTTGTTGTGGGCTATAGTGTCTTCTTGGGATGCAATAGGTTAATCAAAAAAACATATACACAAAGCTAAATACCATGATTAAACACATAATTTCAACCACATTTCATATGTATACTCACATATAAACCATGGAATGCTACTATATCATAACTATATTTCCATTATTATAATTTATGTTCAAGGTTGTATAATAAGCATGAAAAGATAACATAGCATAGGAGTATTGTCCGAAAGGATTGTCTAATAATGTTTGAAAGTATACATAAAAACAATAGAAAATAGGCTAATAAATGAACCCATAAGAGACCTACATATGTATATTTATGAATAACTTATGAGAAATAGGAGGTTTGAAAATGTCTTCTATTTCAAAACACATTGTTTTATTAACTTGCAATTCAAAATGCACCCAACCCATTTATTCTTAAACTATATATATAGATCTACATTTCAAAAAGCAACAACAAAATTGTTCATGTTATTGGGTAAATTGGATATAATTTTCCATAGTAGATGAGGGATAGGGGATTTGTAGATGAGGGGATGAGTATGATGATATGGAGAATGTGATTATGGGATATAAGGACCAAAAATGGATTTAGTAGGTGGGGGATATGTGATGGTGGATTGTGGGACATAGGGATCCAAAATGGATTTATAAGATGGAGGAGGGATAGGGATAATGATTTTGGGATGGTATGATGGAGGAGAGGGGATGGAAAAAAATGGTTTGGAGGAATGATGGGAACACTTATTGTGGTCTTGGGAGAATTTCTCTTAGATTTCAAAAAGATTGTATCAACATTTTTGGATTGTAAGCATTGAGATATGTAGTCAAGGAATTGTGATCATGTATTTTATTTGATTTGGATGGGACCCAATAAACCTTGTTTATGTACACCTAATCCTTTACCTTGATTTCAAAACATGTTGTGTTTCAAAACATAGTGTTTATTAACCTGTATCTCACAACATACCCAACCCATGTGCTTTTAAACTATGTTTATGTAGGTCTACAATTCAAATTAACAATAGGTCATTATTCATGTTATTGGGTAAATTAGATATACTTTTCCATAATAGAGGTTACAAAACATAGTGTGTTTGGGTAACCTATGAAGTGTAGGTTACAAATCACGATGTATTTTGAATCTTGAAAGTTATCATACTCAAACACACTATCATGTAATGATGTTTCTATTTGAAATGGATACCTAGATATGTAAAGTTATGAATTTCTTGTGACATATAGGAGGTTTCAAAAAGTGTTGTGTTTCAAAACACATTGTGTTTTTAACTTGTAATTCACAATGTATCCAGCCCATGTGTTTTTAAATTGATATCTAGTCTTGAATTTCAAATAGAAACAACACCATTCACTTAAACAACTCTTTAGATCATTTACTTCAATAAAACTTACAATTCATCAATCTAATAGTAACTCTAGATTTTATTCTCTCTAAAGGTTTCTCTTAGTTTTCCATGTTTATAGTCACCCACTATGTTCATAATACAAAGCTCATGCACACTTTATGCTTTTAGATCCTAGGCTACATTCTAGAACCTTTAGAGTCATATATCTTCACTCTTAACATAAACATTGGAATGATGACACATGGGAAAATAAATTGTGTCTAGGTATATATCCTATTTTTAGCATTAATTATAATTATAATTTACTTTATCTCTAAATAAATCCACTCAAGTAACCTAATCTATAAATTTTCAAAATGTCCATATAGCCCCATTAAAACAAGTTTTCATGATTTCTAAAATTAATGGTTACTTCTAAATGCTTATACTAGTCTTCCTTATTGACTTAGGAGTATATTACATTGTTTGGTTACAAAGGTTAGGTTATAGATTTGTTTACTCAAAATTTTTCCTCCTTGTATAAAGGTATCTACAAATCATAGAATATGCATATCAAGCATTTGACCCTTCAAGAAATATGAGGTTTCAAAAGTTGTATTTCAAAACACATTGTCTTTATTAACTTGCAATTCACAATGTACCCAACCTATGTGTTTTTAAACTATGTACATACCTACGTTTGCGTTTGAAATAGAAACATCATAATTATTCTTGTTAGTGGGTAAATTAGATATACTCTTTCATACTAAAGATTACAAAACATGGTGTGTTTGGGGTACTATGTGAAGTGTAGGTTACAAATCATGGTGTTTTTGAAACCTAAAAATTTTCATACCTAAACATATTGTCATGAAATGATGTTTTTATTTGAAATGGACACTTAGATATGTATAATAAATATCTTATATCAAATAGGAGGTTTAAAAAGTTGTGTTTCAAAACATACTATGTTTATTAAATTGAAATTGACAATGTACCCAACCCATTTATTTTTTAAATTGTGTATATTTAGGTTTGTATTTGAAATAGAAACAACATAATTATTTCTATTATTGATTAAATTAGATATGTACTTTTCCATATCAGAGGTTACAAAATACAGTGTGTTTTGGGTACCATGTGAAGTGTAGGTTACAAATTAGTGTGTTTTGAAATCTTCAATTTTTTAAACCTAAAGACACTGTTAGGAAATGATGTTATTTGAAATGGACACCTAGATATGTATAGTTATGAATATATTATGAAAAATAGGAGGTTTCAAAATGTGTTATATTCTAAAAAACACTGTGTTTATTAACTTGTAATTCACAACATACCTAACCCATGTGTTTTTAAACCGAGTGTATCTAGGTCTATATTTCAAATAGCAACAAAACCATTATTCTTGTTATTGGGTAAATTAGATATAATTTTCCACTGGAGGTTACAAAACATGGTATGTTTTTGGTACCATGTGAAGTGCGAGTTACAAATAATGGCGTGTTTTGAAACTTACAATTTTTCATATCCAAACACACTATCATGAAATGATGTTTTTATTTGAAATGGAGACTTAGATATATATAGTTATGAAGTTATTATGAGAAGTGTAGGAGGTTTCAAAACATTTTTTTTTTTCAAAACATATTGTGTTTATTAACCTACACTTCACAACATACCCAACCTATGTGTTTTTAAACTATGTATATCTAGGCCTATAATTCAAATAACAACACCATTATTCATGTTATTGGGTAAATTGGATATGATTTTCCATAATAGAGGTTACAAAGCACGGCGTGTTTTGGGTACCATGTAAAGTTCAGGTTACAAATCACGGTGTGTTTTGAATCCTTTAATTTTTCATACCCAAACACACTATCATGAAATAATGTTATTTAAAATGGAGTACTATATATGTATGGTTATGAACTCATTATGAGAAATAGGAGGTTTCAAAATGTGTTGTGTTTTAAAAAAAATTATGTTTATTAACCTACAATTCATAATGTACCCAACCCATGTATTTTTAAACTGCGTATATCTAGGTCTGTATTTGAAATAGCAACAACACCATTATTCCTGTTATTGGGTAAATTGGATATAATTTTCCACTAGAGGTTAAAAAACACGATGTGTTTTGGGTACCATGTGAAATGCAAGTTATAAATTATGGTGTGTTTTGAAATTTATAAATTTTCATACCCAAACACATTATTATAAAATGATGTTATTTCAAATGGACACATAGATATGTATAATTATGTATATCTTATGAAAAATAGGAGGTTTCAAAACATGTTGTGTTACAAAACACATTGTGTTTATTAACTTGCAATTCACAATATACCTAACCCATGTGTGTTTTCAACTGTGTATATCTAATTTTGCATATCAAATAGCAACAATGCCATTATTCATGTTATTAGGGCAATCGGATATACTTTTCCATATTACAAGTTGAAAGGAAATATGCATCCACCCAAGATAATATCCTCATCACCCAAATAGATAAATCTATGCAAACAAGTATTCAAAGTCTATATGAAAAAATAGAAAAAATACCATCAAAGGTGAGACAAGATATACCTTGAGAAAACCCTCAAGAGAGAAAAATACATCCTCAAAAAGTTTCCATCACTCATGTATCATTCAATAATAAACATTACAATACATCTTCAGAGTTATCCATGAACACCTTTGAAACATCAAGCCCTCTACAAGAACTCCATGTGAACATCCCATGCCATGCTTCAACTCTCACAAATTCCAACAAGATACGCTCTCAATCCCTTAGCCAAAATAGTCAATCAACCAACCTTAGAAAACTATCCATGTTTTTTCCTTTATAGAAACAAGCTCACACAAAACTACCAAGTGATATTGCATAAAACCATGTGACTAATACCATGAGCTTACAAAACTATTAACCCTCACATTTAATTCTTGGTACTAAGTTTTCCCAACATTAAATATTTTCCCATGTGCAACCCCACATTAAATATTTAATCCAATGATCCATATAGCACATAAAGTGGCCCCAAGAATGCTAGCCCATATGATGCATGCATCCATAGATTCCCTAGGTATGCCACATAAGAATAAAATATTACATTATATAACATTATGCAAGGTGGAAAACACACCTTTTCCCAATAAAGGTTACCAAACATGGTGTGTTTTGGGTACCATGTGAAGTGCAAGTTACAAATCATAGTGCGTTTTGAAACCTGTAATTTTTTATACCTAAAAACACTTTCATGAAATGATGTTATTTTACATAGAGACCTAGATATGTATAGTTATGAGTTTTTTGTGAGAAATAGGAGGTTTCAAAATGTGTTGTTTTTCAAAACACATTGTTTTTTAACTTGCAATTCACAACATACCCAACCCATGTGTTTTTAAATGGTGTATATCTAGGCCTGCATTTCAAACAGAAATAACACCATTCAATTAAGAAACCCTATAGATCATTTACTTCAACAAAAATTGAAATACATCAATTCAATAGTAACTTTAGATTCTATTTTATCTAAATATTTCTCTTAGTTTTCCATGCTTACAATCACCCCTATGTTCATAATACAAAGCTCATGTACACTTTTTCTTTTTAAATAGTAGGCTACATTCTAGAAAATTTAGAGTCATAGATCTTCACTCTTAACACAAACATTGACACATGATGACACATGGGAAAATAAATATATGTCTAGGTACATACTCTATTTTTATTATTAATTATATTCATAATTTACTTTAGCTCTAAATAAATCCACTTAAGCATCTCAATCTATAAATTTCCACATGTCCATATAGCCCATTAAAATATGTACTGATTATTTCTCAAATTAATGATTAATTCTAAATGCTTATACTAGTCTTCTTTGAAGAATTTTTTCATTTAAACAAGGCCTTAGAACCATACAAAAAAAATGACTAAGGTAAAGCTTGAATGAATCTAAAAAGCACACTAAGAGAGATGAACACTAAAGCAAACTTAAAAAATAATAGAATTTTGTAAGGGTATACAATTTCGATCATTACACTAATTTAACATTAATTTACATATTTTATTCTAAATACATATATTCCTTTTCATGTAATTATTTATTTATATACATTTATCATTCCTAATCTAAATTAATTTATTGCTAAGTTATATACATTTAATTAATTAACCTAAACCAATTTTTTAGAAAAAAGGTGTACTTTCTTTTAAAACTAAATATTTGAATAAATTTATTTTTATTATGTATAAACATGAAATTATTTAACTATATCTCATATTTAAAAATATAAATAACTTAACTCATAACTTTGATATAATAAATTTATATAATATTTAAATCAAATTAAAACAAATTTTTTAATTGATATTTTATTATATTAATTTATAAACTTAGATGTGATACATGATATAGGTGGAATGTACATTGCATTCAAATAATTCATTTAAAAACAAGCTTGAAAGTTCAAGTATAAAATAAAATGAAGTTATTCACATGTATATCCAACAAAACAAGTTGTTGAATTCAAAAATGGAGAATCAAATTATGATGAATAATAAAATAGTAAGAGCTTGTATGTTAAGCTCAAGAATATGTCCATTCATTATTTCTTAAGTCCAACTTTCAATTTGTAATCTAAAGCTTTCAAATAGGAAAATTCAAAAAAATATGGGAGAAACAAATAGGCATAGACCACAAAAAATATCCTCCATATTTATCAAAGATTTAGATTACATGATTAAGATATGTGGGGAAATGTTAAGGAAGTGGATGCATGTGAATTACAACACTGATTGGAGATATAGATTAGCCTTTAAGACTTCCAACCAAAGTGTCAAGGAAGGAAATTACACATGGTCTCTTTCATTTCATTTGAAATTTAACTCTTTTCTCAAGAGTAATCTTGGGATAATGACAATTGAGGGGTAATTGGTCAAGCCTTTGACTATTAGGCTATATGCAATCTTTAATAAATTTGTAAGGAATAATAGTGTGAAAGAAGATATAAGTTTGGATTAGGTTAATGAAATAAATATAGTTAATTTTGATAATTAAATTCAAATTGATAATTGTAATAATTTATGAAAATTAAAGGAGCGGGTTAGGAGTATTTATTTTTAGAATTGATGATGAAAAATGAAGTTTGTAATGTTATTTTAAATCAATTCATCATTATTATAAATTTATCTATTTTGATCCAGTGAATGTCTTAGAGTCTAAAGTGGTATAAGAATATTGTCTAGGTGAATTATAACTATCATGAGCTTGATATATCATGCAAGATTGATTTGAGCTATGTGAGATTGATCTAATAGAATGTGTGTTTGAAAAGATGCTAATTTTTTCCTCTAGATATCTATCTTTTAAAGTAGTGTCTAGAGACATTGTTTAGGATTTTTTTGATTCATTTGATCAATATGTTCTCCTAGGTCAAACACGATATCAAATTAAATTAACTACAATGAGAGATATCAAAGACAACATTCACAAATATGCAAGTGCCTTATATAACATCAATAAAAAATTAACTCCTTAATTTCCCTTTAAAATTGAAATATGATCTAGTTAACATGTGTGTATTTAAGTATACATTGAATTTCCTTAAACACCATGGCATTCTAACATCTTGCATGAAACATGTGCTAGGTTGGATCATAATAACCAATAGAAGGGGACAAGAAAATTAAAATTTGAATTTTACTCTTGGGATTTATGGATTATTGTTATGCACCTCAAGATCAACTTGGATCAATATTGAGCCAATTGGAAATGATCTACAATGACAAGGTGGTGATCTTGGAGTGGGGAATAAATGTTTGGAAATAAGTGTTAACAAGGATGAAATAGGGACAAGTAGATAACAAATACATGGAAATATGTGCAACAAGATAGAATGAGGATGGATAGGGATTAGGCCATGAACTAAACATGATAAAATATCACTTATCAATATATTGTTGCACTAAGACATTCTCATCAAGGTGGGAATAAATGGGAAATGATATGTATATAGAAACAATTAATATGTTAGTGAAAAGCGAGTCACTAATTAATTGACTAATGTGGATGGTAACTTGCTTATATGCCACAACCAAATCAACTTAAGATCTAAGTGAGAACCAATTTTAGAATTTGAAACTAACCATTCCTATCAATTAAATTTTTTGTTGACAGTTGCAAATTTTTATTGCTTATCATTTTACCTTTAAAAATATATATTAAACTAGTAAAACCCTTTACGAAGTCATTTTTATTTTACAAAATATTTGAGGCATTGAATTTATAAAATAAAATTAGTATCACATCGCATGATAAACACAAAACTATAAAAAGTTGATTCACTAATGTAATGGTCATTTACAAAAATTTCAGTTGTGTACCTTCTTTATAACTAATAAGTTAGAAATAATATGCAATTTAATTCATTGTGAAGAAAATAAATGAAACAATCTATTAAAGAATTTTGAACATTAATGTTTGTATCAATACCATGATATTTTTCCAAGTTGAAAGAGTTAAACTTTATATTTATTATTCATAGTTGTTCTACATCATACAATGATCCTTTATTATAATTAATTGTTAGGAGTATGCATATTAAATACCAAGGGCCATACTGAAAAAAGATAGTTTGATAAAAATATTTCTACTAAAAATATTTGTGATTTATCAAAGGTAATGTAGGCATAATTTATTACTTGTACATATCTACAATCTCTTTTCATTTTGCATTGTATAATATAACTAAAATAAGAAAAAAGGGTGAGTGCATGGATCTATGACACAATTTTGGCTCTTAAGATGTCACTTTTTTTTATGAAATCAGTAAAATCTGATTTGCACGAGAAAATGAATATAGTTACACTCAAAATTTCAAGATGCAACAACAACAAAAGTTGAAGTGCTCCAAGTCTAGTTTCTAAGCTACTAATTTTTTTTGAAATTAATGAAGATTAAGGGTCTCAAAAAGGGGGGGCCCCAAAATAGGTCCTATTTTTATCAAAAAAAATAGCATAGCGCCTGAGGGCTCCCCCCTTTTTGATTAACTTTCTTTTAGAATTTAAAAAATCCCAATGGTGAGAAAATAGCTAACACCATGTAGTTTATCCTCGTTCTTTTGAATAATTTTTTTAGTGAATATAATATTTTATAAATTTTCAAAGTGGACACATTCTGAAAAGCTAAAATTTGAGCATGCCCCCCCCTAAATTTTTTGAAAACTAATCAAAAATTGATTTTTTTTTCATCATGTGTAGAATGGAGTCTAGTTTCAAAAAATGTAATTTTTTTCATGTTTCGATGAATGAGTAAAAATATATCCTAAAACTAGCACATGTTGGTTTTTGACCAAAAACAAAGGCATTTACAATAGAAGCTATGGATCAAAACCTTAACTAAATCAAAATGAAAAAAAGAAATATATATGTAGATAGCTAAGAGAGAGGTTAACACTATCACAATTTTTTTATAAACTTGCATTGAAAGACGTGCAAATGAGACTGGGAGCACATACAAAAATATGAGGAAATTTGGCAAATCCATCAATTAACATGTCCAAAGCAGGTCATTTGGCAACCACCAAATTTGGCATGTGCCAAATGTGATGTGTCATTTGGCGAGCACCAAATTTGGCGCTCGCTAAATGACCTGCTTTGAACAAAACCCTAATTTACACTCTCTTTAGTCGACAACTTTGATAATGCTTAGAGTGCATAGTTTATGATCATAGATGGATAGTTGAGGTTTTACCTTTCATATGCTCTCTAACTCATTACCCTAACTGGATAACTCTTTATCCCTTTGAAGTATCTCTCTCTTAGGTCTCACTCCCCCCCACGTGACCTAGAATACTCTCTCTCAGTCCAATCCCCTCTCTCAGGTCTCTTTTCCTCCCACCTAGATACCTAAATAAATATATCTCACTCCAACCCCCTTTCTCACTCTCCCTCCCTCTCTCTCTCTCTCCCCCCTTTGGTCTTTTTGTCTCTATCACTCCATCTCCCTCTCTTAGGTCATTATCTTTCTCTCTCTATCTCTCTCTCTCAAGTCTCTCCCTCCTACCCCCTCTCCCTCTCTTAGGTCTCTCACTCACTCCCTCTATCTCTCTCCCATTCCCTCTCTCTCACTCACTCTATCTCTCTCCCTCTCTCTCTCTCTCTCACTCTCTCTTAGGTATCTCCATCCCCCCTCTCTCTCTAACACACACACACTCTCTCTCTCCCTCCCTCTCTCTCACTCCTCTATCTCTCTCCTCTCTCTCCCTCTCGGGTCTCTCCTTCCCTACCCCCCTCTCTCTCTCCACCCTCCCTCCTCCTCCCTCTCTCTGTCTCTATGTGTCCCACTCTCTCTCTCACTCCATCTATCTCTCCCTTACCTCTCCCTCTCTCTCTTTTTCATGTCTCTCCCTCCTACCCCCCTCTCCCTCTCTCTCTCTTTGTCAGTCTCCCCCTCCTACCCCCTCTCCTTCTATCTCTCTTCCACTCCCTCCCTCTCTCACTCCCTCTCCCCCCTCTCTCTCAAGTATCTCCCTTCCACCACCTCTCCCTCTCTCTCAAGTCCCTCTCTCTCTCATGCCCTCTATCTCTCTCCCACTCTCTCTCCCTCCCTCTCTCTCAAGTCTCTCCCTCCCTCCCTCTCTCTCAAGTCTCTACCTCCTACCCCCTCTCCCTCTGCCAGGTCTCTTTTTGTCTCTCTCACTCACTCCCTCTATCTCTCTCCCACATAGTCTATATCTCTCTCTACCTCTCTCTCTCCCTCTCTCTCATGTATCTCCCTCCCACCGCTCTCACTCTCTCTCCCTCTCTCTTAGGTATCTCCCCCCACCCCCCTCTCTCTCTAACTCTCTCACTCCCTCCATCTCTCTCCCATCCCTCTATCCCGAGTACTCCCTCTTCCTCCCACCCCCTCTCCCTCTCTCAATTCTCTCTCTCACTCTTTGTATCTCTCCCATCCCTCTCTCCTAATCTCTTAGGTCTCTCCCTCCACCTCTCTCACTTTGTCTCCCTCTCCTTCTCTCTCAGTTGTCTCCTCCCACCTCTCCTATCCTCTCTCTCTCTCTTTGGTTCTCCTCCCAACCCCTCTCCCTCCCTCCCTCTCTCTCTCAAGTCTCTCCTCTACCCCTTCTCTCTCTCTCTCCATCTCTATGTCTCTCCCTTCTCTCTCTCCTCCAACTCCTCTCTCTCTCTCCTCCCCTCTCTCTCCCACTCTATCTCTCTCCCTCTCTCTTAGTTCTCTCCCTCCCACCCCCTCTCCCTCTCTCTCTCTCAAGTATCTCCATCCTACCCCCTCTCCCTCTCTCTCTTTTCAAGTCTCCCCCTCCTACACCCTCTCCCTCTCATAGTCACTCCCTCTATCTCTCTTCCACTCCCTCCCTATCTCACTCCCTCTATCTATCTCCATCTACCTCTCCATATCTCTCAAGTATCTCCCTCCCACCACCTATCCCTCTCTCTCATGCCCTCTATCTCTCTCCCTCTCTCTCCCTCTCCCTCTCTCTC